>JALJCO010004583.1:0-59994 GCA_023101725.1 Atherinomorus stipes
CAAAAAAATGTCATAGACATCATAAAGGTATAAACAACTAAATGTTGTGATGTCATAGACATCATAAAGGTATAAACAACTACATGCTGTGATGTCATAGACATCATAAAGGTATAGACAGCTACATGCTGTGATATCATAGACATCATAAAGGTATAAACAGCTACATGCTGTGATGTCACAGACATCATAAAGGTATAAAACACTGCATGCTGTGATGTCATAGACATTTCAAAGGTATAGACAGCTACATGCTGTAATGTCACAGACATCATAAAGGTATAGACCGCTAAGTGCTGTGATGTCACAGACATTATAAAGGTATATAGAGCTACATGCTGTGATGTCATAGACATCATTCAGGTATGAACAGCTACAGGCTGTGATGTCATAGACAATAAACAGGCATAAAAAGAAACACATCATACAGGTATAAACAGCTACTGGCTGTGATGTCATAGACATCATAAAGGTATAGACATCTACATGCTGTGATGTCACAGACATCATAAAGGTATAAAACACTGCATGCTGTGATGACTCACAGACATTTCAAAGGTATAGACAGCTACATGCTGTGATGTCATAGACATTATAAAGGTATAGAGAGCTACATGCTGTGATGTCTGTGACATCACAGCACGTAGCTGTCTATACCTGCTTTGATGTCTATGACATTACAGCATGTAGCTGTCTATACAACTTTGAAATGCTCTGATGACATCACAGCATCAGTAAAGTTGATAACCTTTATGATGTCTGATGACATACACAGCATATAGCTATACTATACCTGCTTTGATGTCTATGACATCTACAGCATGTAGCTGTCTATACCTTTGAAATGTCTATGACATCACAGCATGCAGTAGTCTATACCTTTATGATGCTGTGACATCACAGCATGTAGCTGTCTATACCTTTGAAATGTCTATGACATCACAGCATGTAGCTGTCTATACCTTTATTATGTTATGTCTATGACATCACAGCAGGTAAAGCTGTCTATATGTTTTTGATGTCATTGACATCACAGCATGTAGCTGTCTATACCTTTATGATGTCTCTGACATCACAGCATTCAGTGGTTTATACCTATATGATGTCTGTGACATCACAGCATGTAGACTGTCTCATACCTGGATCATGTCTATGACATCACAGCATGTAGTTGTTTATACCTGTATAATGTCTGTGACATCACAGCATGTAGCTGTCTATACCTGTTATGATGTCTGTGACATCACAGCATGTAGCTGTCTATACCTGGATCATGTCTATGACATCACAGCATGTAGTTGTTTATACCTGTATAATGTCTGTGACATCACAGCATGTAGCTGTCTATACCTTTATGATGTCTGATGACATCACAGCATGTAGCTGTCTTTACCTTTATGATGTCTATGACATCACAGCATGTAGTTGTTTATGCCTCTATGATGTCTGTGACATCACAGCATATGGCAAGCCGTTTTAACATTTAATCGAATCACACTCTTCTTTCTTGTTTCTTTGGTAGATCACCACAATAGATTCTACCTTGCCAAAATCACATTCCAACTAGTCATAATGGAAATTAAAGATATTCTCAATCACATTGTTGCTAGCAGAAACTGATATTCAAGATATCTAAGATTCGATTTGTACTCGTAAAAACTAAGTTTCAGACATTTACAAATCTTTACAAATTTTAAGTGGCCGTTTTAACATTTATTCATTTGACGGAATGGGTATTTAAGATATCCTGAATAACTTTCTTCCTTGTGAATATAAATATTCCAGACATCTATAATCACATTATTCCTATCTAAAATTAACATTTCAGATATCTAAAAAAACATTATTACGAGGACAAATGGCATCACTTTCCCAATTCATGTGTATTGGGTTTTTACTTCTGGATATCTGAAATGACATTCCTCCTATCTGAAATAAATATTCTGGATGTCTGTAAAGCAATTCTTACTAAGACAAACTATTTTTTCAGACCTCCATAATTCAGTTGTTACTAGTTATAATTTTCATTTCAGATATTAAAAATGAATGATACATTCCAGATATCTACAATATAATTTTTAACAGTCAAAATAAGTTTTTACTACTAAAAATGTCGTTACAGATATCAGCATTGGTAATATGACTAGTTAAATTCAATTTCAGATATCTGAAACTATAATTATGCCTTGGAACAATTCATTTACAAATATCACCAAAAACATTTAGCCAATCTTGTAACAGGATGATGGTACACCATTTGAGTTTTATAAAAACGCAAAACTGACTCTCCACATATCTCTTGTAGATAGCATTAAAGCATTCTTCCTCGTCAGAATTGTAATTTTCCTTTTCAAAATTGTAATTATAGTATCCTCAATTACCTTTTTACTAGCAGAAGCTTAATTTGAAGCGATCTGGAATTAAAACTGTACTAGTAAGAACCAATTTTTAGATATCTACAAATTTTAAGTGGCTGTTTTGACATATATTCACTTGACTGAATGGGTATTACACATATAGATATCTTTAATATAATTCTTACTTGTGAAAACCAACATTTCAGACATCTAAAATAACATTCTTGCTAGGACAAATGATGTCACTTTCTCCATTCATGTGTATTGGGTTTTCTCCTCTGGATGTCTAAAATAACATTCCTCCTACTGAAATAAATATTCTGGATGTCTGTAAAGTATTCTTACTAGGACAAACTCTATTTTCAGACATCTAAAATAACATTCTTACAAGGACAAATGACATCACTTTCCCCATTCATGTGTGTTGGGTTTTTACTTCTGGATATCTAAAATAACATTCCTCCTATCTGAAATAAATATTCTGGATGTCTGTAAAGCTATTCTTACTAGGACAAACTCTATTTTCAGACATCTAAAATAACATTCTTACAAGGACAAATGACATCACTTTCCCCATTCATGTGTGTTGGGTTTTTACTTCTGGATATCTAAAATAACATTCCTCCTATCTGAAATAAATATTCTGGATGTCTGTAAAGCTATTCTTACTAGGACAAACTCTATTTTCAGACCTCCAATTTAATTGTTACTTGTAATAATGTAAAATTTAAAAAAGAAGAAAAAAAAAACACAGATGTAACTGACTATTAGTCTTTGGAGACTTCCGCTTCCTCTCTCGTTTTTGTTTGTTGTTGCATGCCAACCGGTCCCTCTCCGTGCTTCTTCTTTGTGGTAAAATCACAGGTAAATTTAGCCAAGGAATTTGCCGTTCAGTTGACAGTTGTGTAAAAAATCTTTCTTTTTTAAAAATTTTTTAATTTAATTTAATTTATTAGTATGTTCATGATATCCCACTTTATTAATAAGTCTAATAGCTTTTTTTTTAAACTTAACTAAAGTGTCAATACTTGTTTTATTTGCATTTCCCCAAATTTCTGAACAATATGACAAGTCGGGCACAATTAAGGCAGAGTATACAATATACAAACCTTTTACATTTATTAAATATTTTAAACAATATTCCGAAAATTTTTGCTATTTTATTTCTAATATTTCAATGTGGGGCTTCCAACTAAGTTTACTGTCTATAATGATACCTAGAAATGTGATCTCATAAACTCTATCAATTTCAACCCCATCTAAACGCAGCCTTATATCATTGTAGATATGATTACCAGAAAATACCATAATTTTTTTTTTTTTTCATTTAAGGATAGCTTATTATAATCAAACCACTTTTTTTTTAACTCAGCAAGTTCTTTTCCTACAATTTGAATTATTTCGTCCATATTCTTTCTAGAAAAAAGAAAGGTTGTGTCATCAGCAAACATAAATTTCAAGGTACTGGATACTGTAAAAATGTCATTTATATATAGTATAAATAATTTAGGGCCTAAAACTGACCCTTGAGGTAAGCCACATTTTACAGTTTCCATTTGTGACTTTATGTTATTAATTTTTACATAGTGTAATCTATCACTTCAATAACCCTTTAACCACTGAGGCGTAACCCGTAAACCATATTGTTCACATTTTCCCAGCAGTCTTATGTGGTCAACAGTGTCAAAAGCCTTGCGTAAATCAGTGAACACACCCATTGTATCAAGTTTTTGATCAACAGCAGCAGCAACATGTTCCACAAACTCCATCACAGCTAAATTTGTGGAGCAATTGATTCTGAAGCCCACTCATTCTTGGACTCGCGCACTCACACACACAGAACTGCTGTTATCACCATGATGAATTCCTGTTCTACCAAAAATGTTGCGTGCAGGTCGCGGTTAACAGAAAATGTATTTCATTCTTTGTGGACATGAGTGTTTTACTTGGTGTGGGTGTGACTTTTTGCATCGCGCATCACCAGCGTGCAGCAGTGAGGGAGACGTTTGTGCTGCTCAGGTGACGCATGAGCAGAACAGCTGAAACCAGTTGGAGAACGTCCCACCTTCTACATGCAGAAATCTCTTAATCCTAACCACCAGGTTTCCTCCTCTGACCAGTTTTATAAATCGTTGCGCCGCTGGCTTGAAGATCACGTCCACATTTAACCTTTCATGTCGGCAGGTGCTCGTCCTCCACCTGCTGAATCAAGTTATGTACAACGGTTCTTTACTCTGGTCCAGCAAAGAACTGGTGCCTCTTTGAAAGCAGTTTGGAGAGCGAGGAGCGCGTGGCTCTGAACCAGAACCAGCTCACTAGAAAATGGGCCCATGGTTTAATGTCATTTTACCGACCCACCTGAGGTATCCCATTCACAAAAACTCAGCCAATCAGAGTGCATAGCCTACAGCTGTTTCATACATGTGGGCATTCTCTGCGTGGGCGCCCATTAAAACGCATCAGACACCGACCGCTTTGTTCGTTTTTTAGAGGTATTTATGTGTTTTTAAGATAAAGAAAAGGTAAAGCAGTGTGCATGACAGCTGCTTTGCTTATTTTTCCCCTTCCTTTATGGGCCCCTGAATGCGTCTGGGCTCTGGTGCAGCTGCACCACCGATACTTACGCCTGTGCTTACTTACGTCGTTTTCATCTGCATTCCTTATAAACGGTGTCTATAGTCTTCCCTTGCAAATTGAGGAGAGAATAGTGTAATAGAAGAGTCAACAGGAAATGTGTCTTTATCTTTATGTGCATCTTTCACAAGCAACATGTGATTACAAGGGTGCATGATTAGCCAAAGGTGGGATTGTTTGGGCATTTAATGTTTGCATTTATTTCACACTGATATCTTTTTTTTCACCCAAACTCTACAACTTTTAACTTCCACACCAGCTGCTGTGGTAGGAGCGCAGTACCGCGGGGACGTGTTTTCAGCGAAGCCGCTCTTCTTCGCCTGGATCCAGGGGGCGGGACTGGAGGGGATAGCCTACACATCTCAACCGGCACACTGATCTCGATACAAGACCGGGTCCAGAGAAGAGCGGCGCTGAACGGATCCAAGCTAAATTTTTTTTTTTTTTTTTATATTATATATATATATATATATATATATATATATATATATAGAAAGAGAGAGAGACAGAGATAGAGAGGGAGAGGCCTATATATATATAGCCTTATATATATATATATATATATATATATATATATATTTAAAAATAGGTAGATATTAATATAGAACATATGTTTTATTACTCTATGTAGCATATGTAGGTATGTACATATGCTTAGGTTTTTTTTATTATTTTTAAATTATTTACTTATATTTGTTTTTTATTAAGTGTTCGAAATAAAGGTTACTAATATATATATATATATATATATATATATATATATATATATATATATATATATATACATATACATATATACACATATATATATATATATACTATATACACACATACATACACATACATGCACATATATCACAGACACATGCACATAAGTATAGACAGTAGGCTATACACATATCTATAGCTACATATATGTACACATATATCCAAACATATCCACCCTCCTCTTTCTCATAAAACATATTCGTCAAGTGACTTGGTAAAAGATTATTTCTAGTTTTAAATCGAAATTGTGCTGTTTGGAATTATATCATATCATAAAGCTTTATGATTTTAGACATAAATGAGTTGGTGTGTTCCAGATATCCAACTTTATGAATTATTCTGATGGCTCTTTTTTGCAATATGAATAGTGGCTCTAGTGAACTTCTATATGTGCTTCCCATACCTCTATACAGTAAATTAAATAAGCCAAGATCAAGGAGCATGTGAGGGACCGAGTGGTCAAGCATAAGGACACAGGAAATTTCAAAAAGGAAAAAGGGTTTTATTTTACCCCAAAACAAGTTAACAATAGGGCCCTTAAAAGAGGTCAAATGAACAAAACCATACTAAAGTCATAAGGCAAACTTAAACCAACAGCAAATCAAACTGACCTTAACAAAGAACCAAACTGACCTAACAAACATGAAACAAAGGGGAACTTAAATGCTGGCTGATCAGACCAGTCTTTAACACATGGGGGTAAGACTAACAAACAAATAAACTAACAATGAAAGAAACATAACAAAAGTCAGTTTAATTTCCCAAACAAAAGAATTACCAAAAAGAAGGAACTAAGTAAATAAACTACTCAAATCCAAAAGAATACATCTAAATATTTAAAGAATAAACTAAACATTTATCCCCCCTCAACAGGGAGCCAAGTTGGTGCAGGCCTCTGGCACTTCCTGTGCTGGGATCTTTTCCCTGCACCTGATGCTCACTACTGCCCCCCAGCTCTCGTGGGTCCCCAGCACCGGGAAACAATAGAAAAGGAGTTAAACAAAAGCAAACAAAGTTGAATACAAATAATATCTTAATGTGCGCGCAAACAAATAGAATTAAAGTGTTTCAACTAAGTTTAAAGCAAATATATATATAAACAGAATAGTGTTAAATGATAAAGTGTTGGTGCATGGGTTACCGACATGTGTGGCTGTAGTTACGGCCATCACACACCCCCCCTCTTCAAAACCTCAGCTGGAACAGCGAGAGAGGTAGTCGGCTGTCAGGTTATCCTTCCCAGGGACGTGCTGCACCACGAACCTAAATGGCTGCATGGCAAGGTACCAGCGGGTAATCCTCCCATTCGTGTCCCTCATGCGGTCCAGCCACTGTAACGATTTCCTGATCGCTTTTCTCCAGTGGACCAACAATGTCCATCCCAAGACGTTCAAAGGGAGTCCCAATAACCGGCAGAGGTTGGAGTGGAGCTTTTGAGGGGCCTTTAACTGATGTCTTCTGACACTGAGGGCAACTCCTGCAGAATTGTGCTACATCTGAGCGCAGGCCAGGCCAGTGGAAATGGCGTCGAATGAGTGCAGCGGTCTTATGTTTCCCTAGGTGGCCAGCCCAGGGAACAGAATGGCCCAAGTGAAGAACCACATCTCTGACTGCTTGGGGGACCACTAGCCGCTTAACCTGACCATGCTGATGATAAAGGATGTTATTCTGCAAAAGATACTCCTCTGTATGTTTTGCAGGCTTAACCTCAGACTCCCTTTCTCTAACCCTCAACAAAATGTCTGACAATGATGGGTCATTTTGTTGCAGCTCCATTATGTTGGTAGGGATTTGAAATCCTAAAGGAACCTCTGGAGCAACTTCAGCTGGTGATTTTACGTCAGTGTGCTTAAATTTATCTTGCCTTCTCTGGCTGCGTGTTTTCCTAGATTTCCCGGGATTTGTTTCTAGGTCAGCATCAAAGAAAGGCAAGGCACTGAGAGTTGGAAGATGCTCATTTTGCTTCGCTTGGGCTCTTGTAACAGCAACATTGCAGTTTTGTACAGGTTTCAACAAATCATAGAGAACAGGCAGATCTTCCCCCAAAACTACTGGGAAGGGCAACTTATCTGCCACACCAACATTCAACAGGTATGGTTGCCCTTTTACTTCAATAAAAATGTCTGCTGTGGGGTAAGGTCTTTCGTCACCATGCACACAACAGATTGGAATGGTTTCACGCATACATATTTTATTATTGGGTACATGCTTCCTGTTAACCAGGGTCTGAGTACTGCCAGTGTCGATCAAAGCTTTAATTTTTCTTCCATTGATTTTCACAGTGGTCATTTTCATTGATTTGGTATGCTCCAGTTTCAAGTCATTTTGACGAGGTACAAAGCACATCTGGGTCAGTTTTGAGGAGTTTCTTGGGCACATAGGCTTAGTGTGACCTTCCTGCCCACAAAGGTAACAAACTGGAGGTCTCTTAACAGGCTTGGCTCCTGCATTTCCACGCTGAGAATCCCCAATCAGGGGTTTACTCACGCTTGCTGCTCTCTGGTGGTATTGAGATGGTGGTGGCCTGCGGGAGTCCTGGTCCCTCAAGGCGACGTTACTCCATGGCAGGCCCTTCTGCCTGGCAGCCACAAACACATCAGCAAGTGAGTAAGCATCAGCGGCAGTTTTAGGATTTTGTTCTTTGATCCAAACCTGAAGCTCAGGGGACAGCATTCTCAGAAATTGTTCCAGGATTATCATTTCACCAATTTCTTGAACCGTTTTACCTTTAGGCTGTATCCATTTTCCATACAATTCCTTTAGCCTCACATACAGTTCTTTGGGGCTCTCATCAGGATGAACATACAAGGACCGGAACTTTTGCCTGCAAGTCTCTGGGTTAATGTCATATTTTTTCAAAATGGCTTCTTTCACATTGTTGTAATTCAATGACTCATCAACATCCATGTTAACATAGGCACTCCTTGCCTTACCAGTGAGTAAAGGAATAAGGTGGAAAACCCAGTCCGTTTGTGGCCATCTGCAGGCAGCTGCAATTCTCTCAAATGTAACCAGGAAGTGCTCAATGTCATCCTCACTGGTTAATTTCTGCAGTTTTGGCTCATGAGAGATTGATAACTGACCTGAGGGAGTATGGATCTGGAGGTTCTTGTAAGGATGGAGCCTTGGCCGGTTGAGTTTTATCCTCATTTACCTCCTGCAGGTCTGGATCAGCTGACATGGGCTCAGGGACAGGAGATGTACGAGCATGCACTTCCATTTGAAGAAGCTGAAACTGATGTTGTAAAGCTTTAAAACGTTGATCTTGACGTGTAAATTCATGCTTAGAGTTACCTCCCGTGCTTCCTGCTGCCCCATGAAGGCCTGCAGGATTCCAGCCAAGTCTGTAGTGTTGGTTCGCTGACATCTTCACCCTCAGTGTCTGCTGCCATTTTGAGCTCTGTCCTCCATTTCCTCCTCAAAGCTGCATCATAGCCATCCTGGTCTCTGGTCTGTTTCTCCGACCTCCACGTTGCATGGCTCAAAAAATGCAAAAAACTTGAGGGGGATCCAAAAATAAGGCAAAGAAAGAAAAAAAAAATTGAAGAAACAAAATGAAAAACCTGTGTCCTTGACTGACTTATCCCTCTACTGCCACCATATGTGAGGGACCGAGTGGTCAAGCATAAGGACACAGGAAATTTCAAAAAGGAAAAAGGGTTTTATTTTACCCCAAAAAAAAGTTAACAACAATAGGGCCCTTAAAAAGAGGTCAAATGAACAAAACCATACTAAAGTCATAAGGCAAACTTAAACCAACAGCAAATCAAACTGACTTAACAAAGACCAAACTGACCTACAACTCTTCTTCTTCTTCTCTGGGGTTTATTGGCAGTTTGCTACCCACTTAGGGAGCATTACCGCCACCTCCTGTGCCAAAGGGACGAGAGATTAGGCGTTAAGGCTATATTTCCATACAGAATAAATAATAAAAAAAACAAAAAAGAAGAAATAAGTAAAATAAAATAAAATAAAATAAAAAAATACCTCTATTATGTTGCCTATCCCTATACTTATACATCTACATCTTACCTATATATACCTATTTGTACTAACACATACCTATACATGCGTAAACCAATCTATATACATATATACATTATACACACTCAACTAACTCAATCCTTCCCATCACCTGTGTTTGAAGGAACAAAATAATCCAAGGTCCCCCCTCCTCCCCTCTTAAGAGTTCCCCAATGTAAATACACTTTTCCTTTCCACCGCCGCTAGCACTCTTCTCTCCTCCTCATTCTCCCACACTCCATAGCACATGCTACACCGATTCGGTTACCCCACACTGTTCTTTCCTTGGTGTGCAATTGTGTATGTCCCATTATCTGTTGTCCAATCCTCAACGCGTCCCCCACCCCTCCCTCCGGTTTCTCCCAAGCCTCCTTCCCTCCCCACCTGTTCTGTCTGCTAAGGTTCTACTGTTCTTGGGCTCCCAATTCTGCCCCGGTGTATATGTGTTTTAATGAGTGCTTTCCCTTCCGCCTGCCTATTGGCTTCCACATCCCCACTGAGCCGTAAAGATTGTTTTGCTAATATGTCAACATCCTCTTCCCTTCCATTCCAAATGCGCGGGGACCCAGACAAAACTCATCCCCTCTCGAGTCATAAGGATATAATGATCTAAAATGTCGTTGAAGACTTCAATGTTTGAATGTGTGGGGCCGCCCAGCTATCAGACGCAATCACTGCTTTATCCATCCCATTTCCTACTATCCACTGCAGAGCTACTCGTATCGCTATGAACTCCACAGCATACACTGATAAGTGATCAGTACATTTTTCTTTAGATTAATCTTATCCGAAGGGTACAGTGCAGTCCGACTGTTTTTGGATCTTTTGATCCATCTGTAAAAACTATCGTAGTATTCGGATAATTTCTTAGTATAAGGCTGCCTTCTGTGCCTGCTCTTTTTTTCTTTAGCTTTTTTTCAAAACTTATTAGGTGCTGCAAAAAGGGAGGAATATTTGACATGGACTGTTCGGCTAAACACTATTTGTCCAACCTGCTGTTCTGCTTTTGCTTCCTTCCAACAAAGCTATTAATATTGTTTTCCTGTCCAACAGTCTCAAAGTAGCCTGAATGGGTGTGAGTCATCATGGCCCCTAATACCTCCCAGTGCAATAGATTTTTAGCTCTGAGCAGTGTTGTTCTCCTT
The DNA here is from genome assembly GCA_023101725.1 of Atherinomorus stipes. Taxonomy (NCBI): domain Eukaryota; kingdom Metazoa; phylum Chordata; class Actinopteri; order Atheriniformes; family Atherinidae; genus Atherinomorus; species Atherinomorus stipes. The sequence goes on from JALJCO010004583.1 coordinate 10,928, forward strand.
ACTGCCCGCGTATGGGGAAGATTTGAGCCCCACTCACGTTTGCTGAGCTGTGACTCGAGCTTCTTTAGATGAGTTTTGCGTTGACATGTAGCTATACTCCATATCCAATGTTGCTCTCATATAGCCTGAGATATATGTAAGGGTGTCTGCGTCCGTCTTCCTGTAGCACTAGGAGATTTTACTTTTTTGCATTTGTCTAGCTTTTTAATGTGTTGGTTCCACGTCAATTTTTCTCTAACCACATTCCAAGAAATCTAACTCCTCCTGCTCAATTTGGCCATACAAATTCAATGAGCTCCTTCCGCCTGGAAAAGCAGATTACTTGTGACTTACCTACTGGAAATTGACCCCCCTTTCCGCCCCTGCTCCCCTTCGCATTGCCCCGCTCTTCCCCTGCACATAACCAACATTCGCCCCTCACCCATAGGCCCCGTCTCAGCATACAGGACTTGCCCACATAGGTTCATTTTTCAAAAATGTCATTAATCATAATATTAAACAATATTGGACTGCCACACTTCCCTGGGGCGTCCCGTTCTCTACCCGATACCTTCTTGACCAATCCATGCCCACCCTGACCTCTATTTTCCGATCATCCAGGAAACTCCTCCCCAATTGTACATTCTCCCTTTGACACCTAACCTTGCCAACTTGATAAGAAGACCTTCCTTCCATAGCATATCGTATGCCTTTTCTACATCAAAAAAAAGACCGCCACAAGCACTTCCTTATTTGCCTGAGCCTTTCTTATCTCTGACTCTAAACACAGCACATTATCCATTGTCCCTCTACCCTTACGGAATCCACTCTGATAACTAGACAGAAGATTTTTACTCTCTAGATAATAATTCAATCTGTCCACAACCATGCGCTCCATTGTTTTCCCCAACTGAGATGTGAGTGCTATAGGCCTATAGTTCAATGGATTTGACGGGTCTTTCCCTGGCTTTGGAATTGGTATTACTATGCCTCCTTCCATTTTGCAGGCCATATCTCATTAAACAGCTGTAACACTATCCTCAGCGCTCTATCACTCATATGTACCAACATATTATAACATATCCCATCCTTCCCTGGTGCCGTCTGTTTCACATTGGCTAATGCTTTCCGTAACTCATACATGCTAAACATCACATCTAAATCATCACCTGACGCTGACCTCCTATTTTTAATCCCCGGATTCTGCTCAGTGAGCTTCTCCCTGTTCATCTTAGCTTTCGAGGACAAGTTACCACTACTATGAATCTTCACAAAAGATTTTGCAAGCATCTCCGCCTTGTCAACACCCATTGCCGTTTTCATTACCTGCCCGTAACACTGGCATTATATAATTAGTTTTGATTCCACTCATTTTCCCAACCATTCCCCATATGTCCGCCAGCTGTGTTTCCCTTCCTATTTTACTGCAATATTCCCGCCAGTACGTTCGCTTTGCTGATCTTACAGTTCTCCGTACCACTGCTTGTGCTTTTTTATACTGAGTTAATGTATATAGCGTATGATACCTTTTCAAAAATCTGAATGCTCTATTTCTTAATTTAATCGCTTTTCTACAGTCATCATTCCACCAAGGTACACACTTATTTAAACTCCTTCCTTTAGTCTTTGGAATCGCCCGTTCAGCTGCCTGCAACATAGCCTCAACCACCTTTCCATTGAAGTCCTCTATATTCCCCATATTTACCTCCACCACTGCCTCACATGTCCTTTCACTGATAGTCCGAAACATCTCCCAGTCCGCCCCGTCCAATTTCCACCTTGACGGTCTCTCACCACTATCCTGAGTTGGATCAACTCCAATCCTACTCAGTATTGGGTAATGATCACTCCCCACCGTTGACTGACCCAGCACAGTCCAAGTACTGATTCCTGCACCTAACAAACTATTATTCTGATGGCTCTTTTTTGCAATATGAATAGTGGCTCTAGTGAACTTCTATATGTGCTTCCCATACCTCTATACAGTAAATTAAATAAGCCAAGAATCAAGGAGCATGTGAGGGACCGAGTGGTCAAGCATAAGGACACAGGAAATTTCAAAAAGGAAAAAGGGTTTTATTTTACCCCAAAACAAGTTAACAATAGGGCCCTTAAAAAGAGGTCAAATGAACAAAACCATACTAAAGTCATAAGGCAAACTTAAACCAACAGCAAATCAAACTGACCTTAACAAAGAACCAAACTGACCTAACAAACATGAAACAAAGGGGAACTTAAATGCTGGCTGATCAGACCAGTCTTTAACACATGGGGGTAAGACTAACAAACAAATAAACTAACAATGAAAGAAACATAACAAAAGTCAGTTTAATTTCCCAAACAAAAGAATTACCAAAAAGAAGGAACTAAGTAAATACACTACTCAAATCCAAAAGAATACATCTAAATATTTAAAGAATAAACTAAACATTTATCCCCCCCTCAACAGGGAGCCAAGTTGGTGCAGGCCTCTGGCACTTCCTGTGCTGGGATCTTTTCCCTGCACCTGATGCTCACTACTGCCCCCCAGCTCTCGTGGGTCCCCAGCACCGGGAAACAATAGAAAAGGAGTTAAACAAAAGCAAACAAAGTTGAATACAAATAATATCTAAATGTGCGCGCAAACAAATAGAATTAAAGTGTTTCAACTAAGTTTAAAGCAAATATATATATAAACAGAATAGTGTTAAATGATAAAGTGTTGGTGCATGGGTTACCGACATGTGTGGCTGTAGTTACGGCCATCACAGAGCAGAACAGAGTATGGAGTGATTTGTAATCTAAAATATATCTTACTTAGGCTATTACAGAGATGCTTCTACATATTTTAGTGCTGATGTATTTAATATGAGACTTCCAGCAAATCTTGTCATTTATTATCACCCCGAGAAATTTAGTTTCATATACTTTCTCTAAAATAACCCCCCCCCCTGACTTTATACATTACTTCCAATATTCAAATATACACAATGTGTTTAAATTTAAAATTATTGCTTTCAATAAAAAGTTTTATAATTATTTTTACGATATCCCACTTTATTAATAAGTCTAATAGCTTTTTCTGGTTACGTAACTAAAGTGTCAATATTTGTTTGATATGCTTTTCCCTAAGTTTCTGAACAATATGACAAATCGGTACAAGGAAGACAGAGTCTATAATATACAAACCTTTTGAATTGATTGAATCTTTAACTTTAAACCTAATTTTTGCATTTTTATTTCAAATATATTCAATGTGAGGCTTCAAGCCGTTTGCTGTCTATAATGATATTTAGAAATTGGTCTCATAAATTCTGTCAATTTTAACCCCATTTATACGCAGCGTTATATTATTGTAGATATTACAGAAAATACCATCAATTTGGCTTTTTTTTCATTTAAGGATAGCTTATTATAATTAAACCAATTTTTTTGACTCAGCTAGTTATTTTTCTACAACTTGCATTTGTTCGTCCACTTTTCCAAGAAATCTTTTTTTTTGTGTCATCAAACATTATCAATTTCAAAGTACTGGACACTGCAAAGATGTCATTTAAATATAATATAAATAATTTAGGGCCTAAAACTCACCCTTGAGGGAGGCCACCTTTTACAGTTTCCATTTGTGACTTTGTGTTATTAATTTGTACATATTGTAACCTTTAACTTAAATAACCCCTTAACCACTGATGCGTAACCCCCCGTAAACAATCAATGAACACACCCACTGTATCAAGTTTTTGATCAACAGCAGCAGCAATAGCCTACAGGTACTACCCAAAAAATTTGAATATTGTGAAAAAGTTCTTGTCTTTATATAATTCAACTGAAAATGTGCAATTTACATATTTTATAGACAAATAATATGCAAATCACTATATTCCAAGCTTTTATTTGTTTGAATGTTGATTAGAAGTTGCAGCTTAAGAAAACCTCAAATTCTAAAACTCAAAAAATTTGAATATTGTATGAAATCAATTTAAAAGGAATTTAAATACAAAAAGTAGGGACCCCTTAAAGTAAAATCTTGCATCTGTACTTAGTACTTGTTTGGGGGTCCCTTTTCCTTGAATGACTCCTTAACTGGTTTCATTCATGGTGGCATGGATGCTACCAGCTTTAACCCTGCGTGGCATGGATGCTAGCAGCTTGTGGCATATCTCAGGTGTTATGGAAGACCAGCATGCTTCCATCACAGCCTTGAGCTCTTCTTTATTGTTCGCTCTCTTCCCGTTCAGTTTTCTCTTGACAATTCCCCACATGTTTTCAATGGGGTTCAGGTCAGGTGAGTTTTGGAGCCAATCAAGCATGGTGATCCATGGTTGTTGAACCAGGATTTTGTAGTTTTGGCAGTGTGGGCAGGTGCCAAGTCCTGCTGGAAGATGAAGTCTGCATCCCCATACAGCTGGTCCACTGAAGCAAGCATGAAGGTCTCCAAAATGTCCTGGTAGACGGCTGCATTGATGCTGGACTTGATGAAGCTCACAGGTCCATTCCTTATGAAGTCCTCCACACTTTTGAAAGGCCCTTTCCTGACCATCTTCTCCAGGCTGCGGTCAGCCCTCTGGTTTGTACACAGTTTTTTTTCCACACTTCTTCCTTCCACTTAACTGTCCATTAATGTGCTTTGAGACAGCACTCTGAGAACAACCAGTTTCTTTTGCTATCACTTTTTGTCTTTCCCACCTTGTGCAGGGAGTCAATGTTGTTTTTCTGCGCAACTGTCAGTTTAGCTGTCTTCCCCATGATTGTGAATTCTTCTAAACCAAGACAGAGACTTTTTAAAGGCTTGTGGTGCTTATGGTGTTCTGGATTATTTAACCTGATTAGTATGTGACACTGAACCTACAATACTGGAGTTTTTCACAGTATTCTAATTTTTGGAGCTTTTGAATTTGAGGTTTTCTAAAGCTGCAAGTCCTAATCATCAACATCCAAACAAACAAAAGCTTGAAATAAATTGATTCACATATTTGTCTAAACAATATGTAAATTGAAACGTTTAAGTTGAATTACAGAAATAAAACCTTTTTCACAATATTCAAATTTTTTGGGTAGTACCTGTATGTGTGTGTATACACACATATATATATATATATATATATATATATATATATGTGTGTGTGTGTATAAAAAGATTGGCAAAAAAGGAATTCCATCCATCCTGATTTCACATTTTTTTAAAATGAATATCCTAACAAATACAATATCAAAAGAACAACTTGGGCTTTGCGTTTTTTGTCTTCACCATGCTAAGTGGTGTGGCCTCCTTTGTGACCGTTGGCCTTCTTATTTTTCATTTAACCCTCCTACTACCCAAAGACTTATGTTACACCTTTTGAACCGGGATGTAAACAACTAAATAAGGTCTTTCTCAGCTCAGACACCAGTGTAAACAAATCCAATCAGCCTTTTGTTTTTCAACAGCAATTTAGGTTAGTTTTGTAGTTTTTACTATATGTTATGTTTGTGTATACATAAGGTTTCTGACTGATTTTGACGATTTGAACTCCATGCACATCATTCCTTGGCAGATATAAGTTCATAGCAGGTTTACCCCCCCCCCCCCCCTTTACCACCACCACCTAAGAACACACAATTATCTTCCATCTGAAGATTTATGAAGGAATTTTAACTTTTGCACACACATGCAGACACACACTCTTAAAGTTAGGCATCTGCATACTTTTGGCGTTATTACTGTGCTGCACTAAATGAGTTTCTAGGCAATGCGTGCATTTTGGGTGGGTGTGCACACACACACACACACATGCAAAAACAGATTTTTCAACACACACATGCATATCACAGTATGATAATTCTAGAATTGACCCAAATAATTTTTTTCTGAAAAATTGATTTGGCCTTACAGGCATGATCATATTTTCAACAATTACATCATTTCACCCTTTTATAGCTCCATTTACCATATATGGATAAAGTAGTGACACATAATGGAAAACAAAAACATTAATTCCAGTCCCTTACTAACATGAATTCATGAAAACATTGATAATTTAAATTCATGCTGTAATAGTCAATTTAAAAAAAAATGTAATTTGTATGGGAGTCAATTGCATTTAAAAAAATGCCTTAGGACTACAGATGTAAAAATTTGAGTTACAGTGCATTAAAACAAAAAAATCCAAAGATTTTTAACTTCAGCCCAAAATACACACCTCTGGCAATTTTTATGGCATTTGCATGAATACAACCAAAATTATCCACAAAAAACACTCTTGAAACAATGCGCTAAAGGCAGTAGGAAGTTTAAAAGTGACTCCACACAATTAATTATCAAAGTATTTTGACATTAATTTAATATCTTAATTTCATAATGGGGCTAATAGACAGGTGATATTTATAAACATGAAAATTTGTTATATTTTCTTTTGTCACCCATTTGTAGAATTATCCAAGAACAATGCTTCTTGGAATGTAGAAGTTAAATAAACTTAAAAAAAAAAGTCAAGGTTGAAAAAAAATCCATTTATTTGTTCAGAAACTTTTTATGCTCATCTCCAGAGTCGTAAACATTGTAAACATTAAACTGATTGTACTACAGCAGTGCACAAAAAAGTTGGAGACTTAAAAATTTGGGTTTGGGGGAGAAAAAAAAATGTTCAGATCAACATTTTATGCTCAAACTCCAGAGTTGTAAACTTCTTTAAATAGTGCACAAAAAATGTACTGATGTTACTATGGTAGTGCACAGACAAGTTGAATAAACTTAAGGTTCAAGAAAAAAAAAAAAAAAATGTTCAGCTCAAAATTTTATGCTCAAAACACCAGAAATTAACATTTTAAAATTCATTAAACACTACTTAGTTGCAATTTTTATGAAAACATTTAAAGAGTATTGTTAAAACACTGCAACTCTAAAATATTGTCAGAGTCAGCACTGACAAGTTCAAAACACTCATTTGGAAACAATCTGCTAAACAAAGAGCAACATCTCTGAAGTCCCTTTTACCTTTAGTATAACTGCTTAACTTTGACAATGTTCACACAACACCAAAAGTAGGGGCCTGCAGAATTCCCTCTGTCATATATTTGTTGAACATGTCGTAACCACTATGTATGGGTAGGCGGAGGATTATGAAGCAGGTATTTGCCTCTGGAAAGATTTTGCCCTCCTCGTGGAGGAAATGAATTTGTGGGCGGTGTGGAAATCCCAGCGGAGGCACTGCTGAGGCTCCAGAAGTAAACTCCTAACACCTTCTCAAGTGTGACCGGACTGCATTCTCCTTCTGTAACACAAGAAAGTCATGAAAACGTATGGCAGATGCCCAGCTCAGAGAAGCAAGTCAAGCCTCAAAAGATTTTACCATGCGTTGAATACGACTTGTTTCTGTACAATTAAAGAATGAACGGCAAAACTGTAATACATATGAAGAGTACAATCTGGAAATTGTTAAACTTGCATTTTAAAATTTAGAATAAATCCCAGCAGCTCCTCATAGTACTCGTTACATTTTACCAAACAGCTAACAGTCTATGATGCCTTTCACCCACTGATGGAGTTGGAGTACACTGCCTGAGGTTTAAAACAAGTGTTTCTTTCAAATAAATATCATGAAAATATAGAACTGTGTTAGTAACTTTTACCAGTTTGAGTTTTCCATCAACTTTCATAGGGAAAAAAAAAAAAAAGCCAATGTACGTCCAAATTTAATAATTTCACATCTGGCAGTAGAGATATAAAACATGTTTGTACTACTGTGTAGTGCCATTCCGAAGTAACAGTGTTTAAAGCAATATTAACTTAATCAGTACGCTCACAATGCAATGGATTTGAACCCATTTTCCAAGGAACTATTTTTAAAGCCCTATTCTGATGGGATTAGTATTAGCTAGGGACCACATTTGATAAATTACCCGATGTCCGTTTTTCTCTGTGGCGCATTCGCACTGGATGACTGAAGTCTGAGATTTGACTGAATTCATACATGTTTTTTAATTTTTCATTTTCATGTCAAAGCACTGCGTATTGCGCAACATCTGCACACACGAGCTGCGTTTCCATCAGCAGCGTATGATCATTCAGAGACAAATGTGTTGAAATAACTGGCACAGAGTTGTTACCAAAGCTTTAAGAACTTGCACCATGCCCACATATTGTACACAAACGTTTTTCGGCACTGGAAAATGCCATTTACAGATTTTTCATATACAGTAGACCATATGACTGGTGAAACTACTCCCCATCACTCAGACTCCAAAGTGAATGCGTTATAAATCATCAACATAGTTATTTGGAAGGAAAACCTATTTTGCAGCCTCCATTCTTCACCAATAGGTTGGTTGCGCCATACATCATGTTCATAAGATGCTAGCACGCGAAATGCAGACGGAGGGCCAGAAGGAAAGTCACCTGTAATATCTGTGTGGAAAACTCCTCTGTGTCTGCAGTTTATGGCTGCTCCAATAACGCTATCAGAGAAAAGGATACGTTCTTTTTTTTTTTGAGTACCTAAAACTGTTTTTAAAATTTGACAAATGTCAGAAATGTCAAAACTGACAAAACGCTGCAAAACGTGGATTTTAAACCTCCCCCTTTGGTTGGGAGGAGCAGAGTCTACCAATGCCAGAGTTTACAGCGACCACTTTCTAAAACAGGCAAGATAGTTTTTGTGCAAGATACAAAATCCAAGCACATAAACACTCAGCGTTAGCAATATTTAAGATGGCATAACACACTATTACCCGCAGAAACAGGCGACAGCCATTCAAAGCTTATTTGGATCCTGGTTGACACGACATGAAACAGAATTTCTGTCTGCTTCTAGGCTGCTGAAGGGTTCAATCATCAGAAAGAGGTAAAGTCATGAGCGTTGATTTCTTTTTTGCGGACCTCGGGTGGATCTCTGCCCCGCTTGCAGCCTCATTCTGGGCTTTGCAGCACGTGTCTCCTGATGAAGCAAATTATGGTTTAAAAAAAAAAACAAAAAACATCTGATCGTCCTCGTGTGTGATTGTGGCCAAGCCTCACACATCCTCAACTGCTCACACAAGTCAACAACGCAACAGTGTTGAAAATCCCTCTTGGGAGAGAAAGCGATATTGGAAAGGAAGCTCAGCCTCATGGGGGAGACAGACACGTCCAAACCACGTTAACTTCTTTATTTTGGACACCTGTCCCCCCCCTACAGTTGTAATTTTTAAGATCGGATGTCCAGAAGTAAAGTTATGAGTGTTGCTTTGTCAGCAGCGAGATGGTTTGTGATGTCATCGCCGAACGGCCGGTAAATCTACAAGATTATAAGACCAGTCTGATTTATTTAGACTTCATGGGTCACATCTTATGTATAAATGTATTTTTTGGCAATATGGTGTCTAGACCAGCCCATTCAAAGCCTCAGCATACTCGCTGTCATTCATTTCGCTGTGTTTTGAACCAAAGGAACACACTTCTTGCCCTCTGTCTGCATTTTGCGTGGCATGGCCAGGTCACGTGACTGAAAGCCAGGAAATTCAATGCATCCAGTACCATCAAATCATGTGTCATTCCTTACCAAATCACCAAGATGCCCATTCGCATTGTATTACCATTATCAGAGGACATCGGAGTTTAGCAAATTATCGTAGGTAATTTGCGGGGGGATTACATCACAAATCACAGACATGGCCGATTCAAACAGGATTAAAATGACAATTATTAGAAATTACATGAGGTCTGTAGATAATACTAATCCCGTCAGAATAGAGCTAAAGATGTATTTTCAAAGACAGCATTGTTAAATGACCCATCTACACGTCTGATGTAGTTATGTGCAATTTCTAATGTTATAGCTGCATGGCTGTTATAGTATGTTTATTATAGCGATTTAGTTGATTCTTTTTGGTTGTTACTTGGAAATTTTAATCACACCAACACTGTAGAATTTGTGGCAAATAAAGCATCAAGTACTTCCTTGGTAAAATATTACAACATGTGCATACAATGTTACTTCTACTATGACATCAGCTTTTTTTCCTGCCCACAGGACAACAAAATGACCATTGTAGTTATGAAGTGCATGACATTAACTTTGCTAGGGGGTGGGGGTTATGTTTTCATAGTGTTGGTTTGTCTGTTTTCCAAAGAACTTCAGCCTCATTTACACAGTCTGTGAAATGTGACCCAAATCAGATTTTTGGATCTTATGTGACTCAAATCTGATCTGCTTTTTGACAATGTAAACAGGAAAAAGACGCATGCATTCGGATCTGTTGAGATCGGATACAGGCCTCATTCATGTGGAAATAAATCTGATAGATATGTGACGATGCGACCTCAGTGTAAGCAAGCAGATCGGATCTTCTTACACATTGCGTTCCACATGTCATTAAATCTGCGACAATTTAGCTTATTTTTGGCGCACTATTAAGATGTGAGCAGTAGTTTAGTGAGAGAATGGAGGCCCGACAGAGAAAGAGAGATGAGGAGGAAAGTGTGTGTGTGTGTGTGTGGTGTGTGTGTGTGTGTGTGTGTGTGTGTGTGTGTGTGAGAGGCAATCACCATTCCCAGATTCCTCCATTCCAACATGGGTCCCCAAATGGCAAAATGGCAAAGGTCTCATTATTCTGACAATTTTTTCATTCTATGGTTGTAATGATGGCATTTAAAGGAGCCCTATCATGAAAAAAATGGACTTAAGAGCTTTTAAGCATGTCAGTGTTGTATTTCCTCATCAAGAAATTATTTAAATATTTATTTTTCTTCATATTTAAACCTAAACATAAACTCAGAGAATTCTATACACACTGAGGAAAAAACTAACAGCCTGCAGGAAGATTTCCTCAGAGACAAACAGCCAGCTAGCTGGTGTTTTCTGGGCTGAGGGTGGTCGTGCCTGGGGTTTGTTGTATGATGAAGTGAGAGGGTTGGTTAGGAGAGAAAAAAACATGGGCTCTCTGCACTTAGTTCGGCAGTAGTTTCCTGGGTTCTTGCCTGCGCAGTTCCTACTATACGCGTCTCGCTCATGCTCTGTTGCAGTTTGTTCCCCAATTTCTGGGGTCTCGTGGTCTGTCAGCCCCTTTTAAAACACCCACCATTCCGACAATTTTTTAAAAGCCCCCCCGGCATTCAAAGTTATGTGCATTTATGGGAGACTGACTCCACAACCTCGCAAAACAACCAAGTTAATGATCTGTTATCAAAATCTCCTGAAACGGGAAATATATCCCTACATGTATTAATGTAACTCGGCTGGTCTGAAACATGTTAGATTCATGTTTGAATCTCAGGGATCACTGACTGGAAGCAGAAATACAGTCAGTTATTGAAGCAAAGTCTCCACAGAGCCATGCGTCTTCATGCCCGCTTCCATCATTTGCAACATTAATAACTGCAGTTACAGATAAATGACGGCGCTGCAGACGACACCTGAAGTCACTGACTAATTCCAGCCAAAACATGTGAATGATTTCCAGTCTTTTGTACAGGGAAGCGCGTTTCACACATTACGCACGTCACAACTCATCTCCAGACACACTGCGGGTCATCCAGGTTCAGTGAAAGATTGGTTCAGAATGAAGCCGCATCATCCAGATTAAACTCCATCAGAACTGTTTAAAAATCTGATTTCAGAAGCGAAAACTTTATTTTGGAAATTAATCAGTACACACAATCAAAGAAATCACCAGCGCGCTCGCTCTCGGCATAATCTAAAAAGCAACAGGAGACAATTGAAGCCCACAATACTGCTTTATCGAAATCTTGTGGCTTTTTTTTTTTACATTGTAGTTTAGTAATCTAACCATTTCCCATCATTGCATCCGTCTGGTAGGCTATATCCTCTTGTCTGTATGCAAGCTCTTGATACGGGTAGCCTACAGTTTCGTAAACAACATTAAGCATGTGGGGTGTTTCAAAAGATAGGATGGTGTAATTGCGAGAAATCCAATATGGGCCACGTTATAAAATGTGTAGCCACACAAAAAAAAAAAAAAAAAAAAAAAAAAAAGGATTTAGGCATCAAATCTGATCTGGGCATCAAGACCTGACAGTGTAAATGTAGCCTAAAAGCTAAAAATGGATTTTACTGACATTTTCAGAAAAGGTATGCATTATCACAGGTAACAAATTATTACAATTTGGTGCTGATCTGGCTCGTCGTCTGAATACAGGAATTTTTCAAAAGATGATTAGCGAGGAGTGTAACATTACCGACATGTCTTCATACTCATCTGTGTCATAATGTGAGATGATAAAATGATGTGGTTATATCAAATACACAAAAACTGTCAGTGGCAGGGTGGGGGACTACGTGTACGCAGCAGTGTCTGTGCCAATAAATGCCACACGTTATATTTACGTACTTCACCACTTCCATCAACTGTTTATTACATTATCCACTAGATTTCACATAAGGTGGTGCTTCAGACTTGTTTTGGGATATTTGTAAAGCGTAAATGAGCTGGGTGATGTAGGTCTGCACGTTAAATGGTTCTAGTTGTTCAAACGAGATACCTTCGACGTCAATTAACCAGTCACGCCAAAAACATATCGTCAGGTTCTCCCTGGCTCTCCTGTTGCTGCCCTGCACAGAGAACTCCACTTCAAACAGGGTGCATAGGTCCTTCGCCTGAAGTGGCTTCTCCTCACTGACAAACATGCTGTAGAATGCAGCTGGATTTTTCCTCATCTCCTCCATTAGACCAAGGGTCTTTAAACCCTCAACAAACCTGTAAAACATGTTAAATTATGTTAGAGATGCACTGATACGATACTGGCTCCAGTGTTGTCTAATTAGCTGTATGGGATGAATTAAGACAATCAGTATTCAAATCCAGTCTTAAAAAAAAAAAAAAAAATCGATGAAGCCACGTGTCCCTCGCCCGGACGCGGGTCACCAGGGCCCCCCTCTGGAGCCAGGCCCGGAGGAGAGCGCCTGGTGGCCGGTCTTTTGCTCATGGGCCCCTGTCTTGTGGACCCACCAACCGCGAGAGGGGCCGTAGGGGTCGGGTGCAATGTGAGTTGGGCGGCGGCCGAGGGCGGGGCAGACCCTGACGGTCCGACCCCCGGCTGCAGAGGCTAGCTCTAGGGACGTGGAATGTCACCTCTGTGGTTGGCAAGGAGCCTGAGCTGGTGCGCGAGGTCGAGCGGTTCCGACTAGATATAGTTGGACCTCGATGCACAGCTCGGGCTCTGGGAACACCATCCTCGAGAGGGGCTGGACCTTGTTCCACTCTGGAGTTGCTCCCGGCGAGAGGCGGCGAGCAGGTGTGGGCATACTCATTGCCCCCTGGCTCGCCGCCTGTGCGTTGGGGTTCACCCCAGTGGATGAAAGGATAGCCTCCCTCCCCCTCCGGGTGGGGGGACAGGTCCTGACTGTTGTTTGTGCCTATGCACCGAACGGCAGTTCAGAGTGCCCACCCTCTCTGGAGTCCTTGGACGGCGTGTTGGAAAGCGCTCCCTCCGGGGACTCCATTGTTCTGCTGGGGGACTTAAATGCTCACGTGGGCAACGACAGTGAGACCTGGAGAGGCGTGATCGGGAGGAACGCCACCCCTGATTTGAACACGAGTGGTGTTTTGTTGTTGGATTTCTGTGCTCGTCATGGATTGTCCATAACGAACACCATGTTCAGGCACAAGAGTGTGCACATTTACACCTGGCATCAGGACACCTTAGGCCGCAGTTCCATGATAGACTTCGTAGTCGTGTCATCGGACTTGCGGCCCCTTATCTTGGACACTCTGGTGAAGAGAGGGGCGGAGCTGTCCACTGATCACCACCAGGGGGTGAGTGGGCTCAGATGGTGGGGGAGGTTGCCGGTCAGACCTGGCAGGCCCAAACGTGTCGTGAGGGTCTGCTGGGATCGTCTGGCGGATTCCCCTGTCAGGGAGAGCTTTAATTCCCACCTCCGGGGGAGCTTCACCCAAGTTCCGAGGGAGGTGGGGGACATCGAGTCGTAATGGGCTATGTTCCGCACCTCTATTGCTGAGGCTGCTAGTCGGAGCGATGGCCGTAAGGTTGTCGGTGCCTGTCGTGGCGGTAACCCCCAAACTTGCTGGTGGACACCAGCGGTGAGGGATGCCGTCAAGCTGAAGAAGGAGTCCTACCGGGCCTTCCTGAGGCAGCTGGCAGGTGTCTGAAAATCCTGGAGTTCCAGTGAATGTACATGCATTTTTTAAAAAATAAATGCATTTGAAAGTGAGCTAAATCTCACTTATAATTGTCATCATAGATTAATAGTAATAGCTTTTAATGTTTTGATGATATAATGGAGTTTGTCATGTTCATAAATATTATTGTACATTGTAAATACTGTACTGAAGCTTGATTTGAGGAAAATCGTGAATCGAAATATTGCCCAGAAAAATTGCAATTAGATTTTTTCCTGAAATCGTTCAGCCCTACTACACAGAGCAGACGGCCGTTGTGTTTTGGTTCCTTATGTACACTTTGTTAATAAATTGGGCTGCTTACTGTTCCAGGGCGCACTTCATCCTCCCATTGACAAAAAAGTCTGCAGCAGACTGGACAAGAGAGTCCTTCTCCTCCAGATTGGTCACATGTCTCAAGGCACCAAGAATGCTGAGACTGTCTGCTGCCTCTGCAATGGCACCGTTTGCCTCTTGAACAGTTGTCGCTTCTTGTATCTAAAGAGCAAGTAAGTTGCACAAAAAAAAAAAAAAAAAAAAATTAAAACATTGTATAGAGGATTCTAGAACCTAAAACTGACTTATAAGGATATGCCTCCCCCTATACAATGTCAATAGTATGCTATGAAAAGAATGGGTGGATAAAGAATGATAGAAAGTTAAGAAAGCTATGCAAGAGCTGCATCACAACATACTGCACAGTCAATGTACAACATCATTAATCTCCTGCTTACCTTGATTAGCTGTTCCCTGAAAGTATGGTCACCGACTTCAGTAACCATGGTGGGGAGTGTTGGCAGCCCACAGATCTGCTGGAAAAGCCTTTCGGAGAAGAAGTGTGGACCAACTCCTCCATGAACAACACACACAGCTATCATTTTTGCCACCCACATGTACAACTTGGTCTGAAACGCTACAATGAAAGACAAGAACAGTTAAGTGTTGCCCTGGTGTAATGCATACTAAGATTTTAATGTCTTAAAATTGTAATGATAAATATTAGTTGTAGTACTAAAACCTTATTTGTATAGTACCTTTCCAGACATGTAAAAAGTCTTCCAATACATTTAAAATATGAAGCTATGACATGAACAGTTCAATCCAAAAAAAGAAAATACTGTATGCAGACAATGGGCTCCAGGGTCCAAAAAATGAATACCAGGCGCTAGGGATGGGCGATTTTATCGTTTTTATCGTGAGATGACAAATCAGGTTGTGTTTGCAGTTGTGCTACTTTTTTTCCCCCTGTATTTGGGATCAAGTGAGTTTACATATGGATCCAAAAACATTGAGATAAAAAGGAGCGACTGTGCGCGGAAACAATATCATTCCTGGATGTGACAGTTCTCTAGACGCGGCCTAACAATCTTGTCAAGGTGAACGGTAAATATAACTTATGCTTCTACATCTACAGGACCTTTTTCAAATAGAAACGCTGCCCGAGTGCAGGGAGAGCTGCTGCTCTCGAAACAAAGCCAGATAAGTTAAAGGGGAACTTCTTTTTTTTCCAGTCTGGACCAGTTGTCTTGCATGAAATGTTCATTTACTCACCCAGACAGTTTTGATGCAACTTGAATTCCTTCGGGAGAAATAGATCCACTCGAGATCAGCGTATGCGCTATATAATGGCAGTGATGGGGCAACCGCGTGCAGCCTCTAAATAAGGTATCTGCCACAAACTCCTTCATTTCACCAATGTTTTGTTATGAAACATCAGTCGGACCCCCCCCCCCCCCCCCCCCCCCCCCATGAGCTCAAAGGGTCTTTTTCGTGGTGATTCATCTTTTATTTACAAACTTTGTACTGCAGCGGCTTTGATGACGTCACTATTATGCGACACAACAAGTAAACGTCTGTTAATAAGGACAAATCAACACGAAAAAGCCACTTTGAGATCACACCTCCAAAACGCTTTGGAGGCGTTTTGTTACGAAACTAATGTTTTGTAAAAACATTATGGCGCATACACTGATCTGGAGTGGATCTAAATATCTCCTGAAGGAATTCAAGTTGCACCAAAACTGTCTGGGTGAGTAAATGAACATCTTATTCAAGAAAATAGGCCCAGATTGGGAAAAAAAAAAAAAAAGTTAGCCTTTGAAGGGACTTGAGGCAGGAATTTGAAAAAAACCAAACATGAATGTCCCTTTTTTTCATACTAATGGGTGATGAAGCGCTAAATACCAAAAAGAACGTTTCCACCCATGTTTCTCTCCATTGCCTTGAACAGGCTGTGTGCTGCAAAATGCGCTGCAATTCGGTGTCCGAATTTCCCGCGCTGCCCTGCGGACGTGACGTCAAATGACCTACATCCGCAGTTTTGATGCAGGAAAAAGACGGTCACGTTAAATAAAAACACTGTAAGCAATAGTTATGGATTATTCTGCCGTCAGAATACGATCCAGATCAACTGAAAGACATGGGGGGGGGGGGGGGGGGGGGGTTTGCCGTCAGCAAACAATCCAGATCAACTGAAAGACACTAAAAAGTGTAACTACGGAGAGAAAGGTGAGTAAACAGCATCATAGCTTCAGTTTGTGCACGCTCCCGTGACGGCTTGGCTCGTGGCTGCAGTTACCTGAAGCGCCAGTCGCGGCAGTCGCGAGTTTCGTTTCTTAATCTTGCCTCAAGTCCCTTTAACATAGCCTGGAACAAAGGGAGCAGGCTTTGTTCCAGGCTAACAGGTTATGTTGACAGCATACGTTTCTAGATAAATTTAGCTAGATCAGCCTTTTTTGGAATAGCAAACCCAGGGTTACTGTTTAATCTGGGTTAACTTTGCCAGATAAGCCACTAAACCCGCTTCTTGGAATACCCCCCTGCTGCCGGTCTGTCTGTGTATGCATGTGTGCTTGCGGCTTTGCCTCCTCCCACAGACACAAAGATCCTGAAATTTCCCTTCATTTTATTTTACTAAGCCACAAACATGCCCAGGTGCCGAGACTAATACAGAGTGACCCCTCCTGTCATCCAATGCGTTTAGAGGAGAGAGATGCGGAAAACAAATACACATGGTGATATATCGAGGCCGTGATATATAATTTTTCATGCGATACATGAATAAATAGACAATGAAGACAATCATAATGCACAATACTTACCCTGAGCATGGCCCTCAAAGATGTTTGACTGGTGGATGTCTCTCATCAATAGCCTCAGGTACTCTCTTGTCGGGCCACCTTCATCCACCGCCCCCTCTCCATTCATGTCTTCATCCACAAAGGACAAGTTTTGCCCCTGGGTTGAAGCGTTGGAATGCCTTTAGACTCCCTTTGAAGATGTTGTTCCTGCAGAGATTTATCTGATTGATGGTTGGGGAAAAACTGAAATTGAATCCAAGGGGAATTATAAAAAAAATGGTTTGTAGATTCTAAAAAAAAAAAAAAAATTTTTTATTTTTTATTATTTGGTGGGAAAGGGGGGTGGGGGGAGATAGAGGGGGGGAAGGGGGGGAGAAAGGGGGGGAAAAGTATTTAAATAATATTATTATTATTATTATTATTATTATTATTAATAATAATAATAATAAAAATTTGTAGGTTTGTGGGTGGGGGGGGGGGTGGAGGAAAAAGAGGAAGAAAAAAAAAGAAAAGGAGGAGGGGGGGGGAGAAAAGAAAAAAATAGAAAAAAGGGGAGGAAGGGGAGGGAGAAGGGGGGGGGAGGGAGGAGGAAGAAAAGGAAGAAAGAAGAAAAGAAAAAAAAGGAAGAAAGAAAGGAGGGGGGGAGGGAAAAGAAGGTGGGGTGGGGGTGTGGAGAAGAGGGAAAGAGGAAGGGGAAAGGGGAGAAGGGGGAAGGGGAGGAAGGAGAGGGGAGGAGAGGGGGAAGGGGGGGGGAGGAGGGGGGGGGGGGGGAGGGGGGGGGGGGGAGGGGGGGGGGGGGGGGGGGGGGGGGGGGGGGGGGGGGGGGGGGGGGCCAGGGAGGGGCAGCAGATGGAGAAAGGCCTAACGAAGCAGGCGGACGAGGCAAAAGGGAAGGTAGAGGAGATAAAACGAGAAGGCGGTTGCGGGCCGGGAAGCTGGTCCGACTGCGGTGCGCCGCTCGAACGGCGTGGAGGCTGCAGGACAGCGGGTCCGAGGAGCGAGAAGAGCGGCGAAGCCGGCGGCCATAAGGCCCGAAAGTGCGAGGAGGAGAGACGATCCGTGAACCGAAAGGTGACAACACAAAATGCGTGGAGTACAGGTGGGGCGTCGGGCTGCGGTTGGAGCGCTGCAAAAACTAGTTGTCCGAGGAGAGCAGCCGCCCACAATTGTTGCAATGAACGATCAGCAATGAGGGAACGAGGGCCAACGGCGGGCGATGAAGATGATGAGAAGCAGCGAACGCAGCAATGGCTGGAACGTCGGTAGGTCGTCGAGAGAACGAGAAACTGAGTTGATGAGGTGAGCGAGTATTTAAGGTTGCTTGGTGATTAGTGAGATTGGAGGCAGGTGTGGTTGAGGCGTGGTCCTGCTCCTGAACCTGTTAATGAATTAACCTCATTTCAGTGTCCATTTGACTGGCAATCCATTCCTAGGGAGAAAAAAAAAAAAACAGTTAAAAGAAACGGGGGAGGGCAAACAAAACCCAAACAATTCAATTAGGCTTACCTCAACCTCCACGCTTGACATCCAAAGCACATACAAAGTAGAGTTTGTTCGGATACCTTGTTCCGAAATCAAACCACTCCTGGTGCTCTGAATGGATGTACAACTAGTTGCCCATCTTCAGTTAACCATCAGGGAACTAGAACTTCAAGACCACGGTCACGCTGCGATCTCCCTACTTGAAACTTGCATGCGCTTCTACACAACTGTTTACGGCCAACCCGAATGAAGTATACGCGGTGCATTCAAATGCACCTCGGAAACTAGACACTTCTTACTGTAATAGCCTAAAAGGGAGATAAACGGGAAACGGATAAGATTGATCCTATTATCTTTGTTAAATTACGCAATCTTGTGTTTAAATTATTGCATCTTTGCCATATATATATATATATATATATATATAATATATATAACAATCACACATCAAGACAACAGTGTCACATGCATGTCTATGCAGGACACCACTAAAATGACCATAACATCAACAAATCACAATGTTATCAACAAAACTCACTGTCATCTTGTTCAACATGTCTCATAGATCATCTGTGGGTTGTTTCAAGCTTTTTTACTGTAGCATATTAAATTTATGACCTTAGAAAGTCCTAACCATGTCCCATTCAGTTCTATGGAGGACACCACTAAAATGACCATAACATCAACAAATCATAATGTTATCAGCTAAAGTCATGGCATCAGGGTTTGCAGGCATTAAAGACCATATTTTATATTCCTGGTGTTATTTCACTGCAGCATTGCTTAATTAAATTGATAAGTTCAGTTTGGCTCACTGCAGTACCATGGACAGTGACAAACCCAGAGCTCAATAAACTGTGAAAGATTTCTACACCCTATTTATTGCTGGGATTAACTTTCACTTATTTAGGCTTTGTTTGGCAATGGAATGTCGACTAAGTAAATATTCCTTACTAATTGTGTAATGTCCACTTCAATGTTCCTGCCCACCTATTGTTGTTATTACACATCCGTAAACCTATCAATTTATAAACTCCCTTCCTTTTATTAAACATTGAGTGTGTTCTTTGAAGATATGCATTGGTCTAGATTATGTAATTTTGTGTTTTACGCAAGTACCTCTGGAAATGCATCTTGTGTCATATGTGAAAGGTACCTGTAGGAATCATATCAGTTAAGATAGTCCAGCTGAAGTTGCTCAGGTGTATCCTCACCCATAGGTTTTATGAGGTTCTGCAGACAGACCTGAATTTACTTGTGCTCCAATAATTCTAATGCCTTTCCACTTTGGAATTACATAATCATTTCCTTCTCCAAATCTTCCCAATAAATTAGTAAACCTCAAAGCAGTTGTTTAGACAATTTATCCTGTGCATCTCAGTGAACCTACATCTTGTGTCATATTGTAAGGACCGTACTGTTAATAGCACCCAGGTTTTTGGACCAGTTCACAAAGCATTGTGAATTGGTAATCCCTTATGGTTGGTGATTTTCTTGTGACGAATTTATGAACCCAAAAACGATTCCTTTTCTTGCAAGAATTATGGACACTTGTCTGCTGTTATGGGGGAAAAAGGCCAGCCAGCCAACAAAGTAACCTCTCCACAATTTCTTTTATATTATGACCATAGTGAGTTAAAGCATGACTGTTAGCTAGCTTATGTCAGGGTAGGGATATTTTCACCTCTACTGAAACATTATTGCAGAAATTTTGAATAGTTGTAAGAGAACATTTGTATGTTTTGATGACATTTAAGCTATTTAGCAGTTCCAATTTGCTACCAAAATCCTGATTCACTACTGATAACTTTAGACCCTTTTGGGATGATCACATTTAACTCCATCAGCAAATCCAAACCAGCCATCTAAGATCAGGAGCAGTGGTAGCCGACTGGTGAACTATGCTTGGATCTAGGAAACCTGGGTTTTAGTCCCATAGTGCCAAAGGTGGGCCAATTGCTTTCAGATATTCGAAAGTCCTGACCATGTCACATGCATTTCTATGCAGGACACCACTGAAATGACCATAAATCACAATGTTAACTCACTGTCATCTTGTTGAACAAGTCTCATACATCTGTGGGTAGGTGCTGAAGCATGGCAGGTCACTTTTCCATACATCCAGAGGTCAGTTACAGGTGCAGAGCTGAATATCCTGATTGGGATTAAAAATCTTTTTTTTTTATTTAAATGAAAATCCTATTTTTTAGCAAGAGTCTCATATCTAACTATTAAAATGTATGTTTTTAAATGTACCTTTCCACCACATCTATTTACATTTAATCTGTAATTTAGGGAGACTGTCAGACAAACTGGTGATTTAACATGAAGTATCTTGGATCATGTAAAATGACATACCTCATTTGCCAAAGCATGTAGTACACTACACAACTTGTAAGACGCTCCATCAACACTTGGCAAATCGTCTTGATTTTACCCTAGTATATAAAAGATAATGTGCTCTGTTTAACCTCTATTAACATTGAGTCCCATGTTGATCCATTATCTCAAATTCTGGACTTTTGATTCCCTGTGCTGAATGTCCAAGATATGTTGTTAATTGAAGGCATCAGATTAACTGGATCATTGTTAAACTTAAATGATTGCTGGAGTTTAGCTCAATCATAAAAGAGAATCAAGTGTATGGAATCTAGGGCTGGGCGATATGGACCAAATACAATATCACAGTATATTTATTTTAGATGACGATATACTATACATCCCGGTATTTTTACCCTAATTTGTCTGAAAGTTTCATTTTATATCAAACAGCTGTTGTTTATTGAAACATGTTTAGCGTAAAGGTATCGCTCCACTGCAGTGACGCAACTGATGAAACACTGGTTAGAGATGTTTGTCAAATCCAAGTAATTAAAGATAATTAGCAAGTTTTTATGATTTCTTTGTAAAAGTCTTGGGGAGGATTGTCTTCCAAACAGTTTAGATAATGGGGGTGGGAAAAAATATTGATACACTGAAATATTGCAATGTTTTCATATGCTGATTCCATATCTATATTTAATAACCTGGTATCAATCTATTTTACGAATGAAATCTTGCTAGATATCATTATTTTGTTACGAAATCCCATGAGATTTCAAGAAATACCATGTGATTTCATCGTTCTGCTACAAAATCTTCATATTTCGTGTAATCTCATGAGATTTTATAACAAAACAAGGATATCTTGCAAGATTTTATTAGTAAAATAGATAGATACTGTGTTTTTAAATATAGATTTGATATCAGCATATGAAAATATTGCGATATTTCAGTGTATTGATAGTTTTTCCCAACCTTATTAAATAATCAGGTGACCCTTTGTAGTAGTCAGTCGAGGTGCAGCTGGGTCATTACAAAAAAATGAAGCGAAAAAATTTGCACAACTAATACCATGATATAACGATATGTGTAAATATAATATCTTTGGCATGTAAATATCATATCACGATATTATATCAGTATATCGCACAGCCCTAATGGAATCTAGGAAACACACTAAGCTGTTGGTTCAAGACAACAGATTAATTTGATAATTGTTAGACTCAAATGATTGCTTCAGTTGAGGATCAGTTAGCTTAATCATGAATGAGAGACAGGTGTGTGGAATCTAGGAAACATATAAAACTGGGGACAGGGCTCTCTAACATGCTGGGAAAAGCTCATTGTAAAGATTGCGTCAGCAGAATTTGCCCATTTTAACCCCAGCAATGGCATCCAAAAAAGGAAAAAATGGGTGAGTCTGTTTGTCTCATTAACATGATTTCATTTACTTTGTGATTTGTGAAGTTGTTTCTAGTTCAAGTTGTGTCATTTCATGTAATTCCAGTGATGTAACCCTCTATGGCATGAATCTTTATTTTGAGGAAAAAAATATTCAATATTTAATAAAAAAAAAAGAGAAGGCAATATTAATCATTTTATTTTTTTTCCCCTCCTTCAATCCTATTTAGACTCACCTTCCCAAATGTTTTGAAGAGAAGACCTACTACTGTATCTGTATTAAAATATAGCACCAAGAAAGTCATATTGTAGCATGTGACCTGGAATATCCTAATCAGATATCAGGCAGTTCCTCACCTTTTTGATATCTGGTAATTGTGTGTTTCAATATTTGTTTCAACAGTCAAGAAAAACTTTCATCTCCCATGAGGACATTTCCCAGCATGTCCAGAATTTACTGGGATCTTCTACATCCACAAGTCCCCAACAAGATGTCTGGGGAGACTTGTGTAAAGCCTCGGATGTTCCAAACAATCCCACCAACCGATTTAGGCTGAAAAGGTCTTATATAAAAAAGGTGGGTCTCAAGTTTATCACTGACTTTCTCAGTCCTGGTTATGCTGATGCTTGGTTGTGTGAAACTGGCTCCAAGGGATCCAGATTAAATGGTACTAGAAAAGTTGTGAATGAGTTGGTCTCTCTTTAACCTTGACTTCATGTGTTGTCAGGCTTCAGATGGAGATGAGACATGTTCAGTTGTGGACAGCGATTACCTTCATTCTGAGGAGGGAAAAGGGCAGGGTGTGGCTGCTAAAAATGGCAAAGAGCATCTCCAGGAAGCCACAGTAACCAGTTCACCAGAGGGTACAGATCATGATGTCCAAGAACACTGCGAGCCAGAAGTTCTTGAGGATGAAGATGGCTTCTTTGTACGGAATCTCCCCTCGCCTCCCTCCTCCTTTTCCATTCCTCGTTGTGCCTGGAATGCACTCAGGAAGAAACAGAGAAAAGATGCCTTCCAAGGATTGCAGTGGACAAACATAATTGCCAGAGGTGTGAGGAAACTTAATCCCTACTGCAGCTTTGCATTTGTCAGACATAGAGTAAAAGTGCAGGGCTCTACAAGGACAGCGCCTCTCTTCAAATGCTGGGGGTACTGCATGTTCAGTGACTGTCCTGCTGAAGTGGAAGTCATTGTCCACACAGAGACCACTCTGAAAGCAGATGTCTCTTTCAGAAGCCACCTTTTGATCCACAGCAAAAAGGAGCTCCAAAGGCGACCCATCAGGGCTGATCAGCAAATAAAAGTGCATCAGCAAATGCAAACTAGGCTACCCAGGACATTCTACCTCCAGAAACTAGCCAAACTTCACCCATCTGTAATAGAATCTGGTTGCAGGGATGAGGCACCATCACCGGGTGTCCTAAAATCCCTATCGTGGCGTCAAAGGCAAAAGGAAAGAAGGCACAAAAAGGAAATGATCAGTCTTCAAAAGATTGAGGGAAAAAACTGAGGGACCTGAAGAGGTTCTACAAAAAGTCCTCCTTCATCCAAAGGGTGTGATGCTCTGGTCCAAAAAAGGCAAACATATTCCACCATCGCTCCAAAGAGGACATTGTCTACTTGGATGCAACAGGGAGAATACTGAGGAAGACAAAAAAAGGCATTGCTCCTTTTTTACATCTATGAACTTGTTGTCAGAAACCCCAGGAAAGGCTGTTCACCATTTCCTGTTGCCACATATGCAACATGTGATCACACCACTGCTTCCATCTTGTATTTCCTCAGTGCTTTTCAGAGTGACCATGCCCAACAACATGGTCACAGAAATGTAAAGCCCCTCATGGTGATCTGTGATGGCTCCATGGTCCTCATGCAGTCAATATCGCTTGCTTTTTGCCAAACAAACCTCAGTGCCCTCCTCCAAAGTTATTATAACATATTAACAGGGAAAGGCACTGCTGAGGACTTCAGCTACCCAATTCTGCACCGCTGTTTGAGCCACATCATGAGGAATGCCAAAACCTTCTGTAAAAAGCAGTGAGTTGAACACACTTTCACAATGTAGTTTCTATATAGTCTGACTAATATTTACGATTATCTTTGTGTTTTTTTTTTTTTTAATTCTTTTTTTTTTTTTGTTAAGTGCACCAAAGAATTTCAAGCTGGCAATGCATGTCTTTGGGCTCCTGACTTCAGCGGCATCCCTTTGCGAGTTGGACGAAATGCTACTCAGCTGTACAGTGGTCTTTTCCAGTCCCTGCAGTTCTGGAAATGTTAAAGCATTTTGACAAAATGCAGACAATGCTGTTAAGTATTGATGATTTGGTCAGTGACACCAGGATGGTTTGTGATGACCTTGAGGTATGTTCACACTTATGGTTTTAACATGTTTAAACCACTATAGTATATCTGACCTTTATCTATCATATAGGACACCCTTGGACCAACTCCATTTAGGACACACTTCAGGGACATCATCGATTTAGCCCCATTAGATGAAGAAGGTGAACCCAACATGTACTATTCAGAGACATTTATGTCATCACTGGCTACCTTTTTTTTTTGCCACATGCAGCCCTTTGGACAAAAATGATGTTGGGTGAGTAACCATTCAGCTGTTACAAGGCCATAAATATTGTGAAATAATAAATGAAATGATAATGCCTTCAAAGTTAAACTTTAATCATACCATCAGGCAGTTTGCATGACTTAATGTTCATATTTATATCCAGCATCTTGTGTGATCAAACAGGAAGTAACGCTTTTCTTCTTCAGGTGACCTGGGCAGGCATGGCGAAGGTGTACCTTACCAGCAGTACTCCAAACATTATGCTAAGATATCTCAAAGAAAGAACCAGGTGCAGTATACCCTTAGGCTTTAATTCTCCTATGGTTTTAGACACTTCATGCGCACTAATGAACCCCTTTAAGCAACTAACTTCTATTTTTGACACCAGAATATAACCCAAGACAACAAAACTCAAGGTATAATGGAGAAGAGTCAGTGGGACTTGAAAGCCATTCGCTTTAAAGGGAGGAGGCTGACAAGACTTGATGACTTTGTCCAAATCTACAAGGAAACACATACTGCCCTGTTAAGGGAATTTGATGACTCAGGCCGCACCAGAATAAAGGTACTTATTAAAACTTGTAGCTTTATCAGCATGCCTTGAAATGGGCTGTGTTGGAAAGTATTTCAGGTTGAGTCATTTGCTCACATGCATAAAATCAGACTAGTCAGTCCATGCATCAATTCCTATTTATGGCATTTATTACCTTGGTTTGTATATTAACTGTACTGATTACTTATGTGAAACAAGCACCGTGTCCTGAAGGAGAAATGGAAGAGGCAGAGAAAAACTGAAGGAAAAACTGGCATCTATGTCAAAGCCATTACGAGGCCCTTCCCTTTCATCCAAACAGAACCTGAGGTATGGAATTGTGTTTTTGGTTTTGTTTTGCTGGGGGGGAGGGACGGCGGCGCATACTTTAACGCTGCATCGAATGTCCCTAATGGTGTTCCTTTCAGATGACTTCTGTCAAGCACAAGCATCAACCTGACCACAAATCTGACCCTGACCAAGCTCATCCAGAAAAGGTGAGATCTTCCTGAGGACTATCTCTTGATACTAGGCACATCTAGGTTGGTGAACCAGTTGTTTGACAACCTGGCCTGCAGTAGACTGCAACATAAATGTGCAACAATCAGGATGTACATCATGTAGTGAAACATGTGGGCGCAATGTATTGACTGAAGCTACTTCAGCATGGAAAAACTGATGCATTGACATGGATGCTAAGCTTGACACAGTTTTTCTGTCTTGCAGAAACAGAAGTCATTCCACAGAGGACAGTGCCGAAAGGACTACGGACCAGTTTGGAAATCAAACTTGCCTACTGCTGTAATCCAGCCCAACAAACTGAACAGACCAGTCAACATTCAACAAGGGCAAATCTTCAGCAGCCTGCACCCTGACACATGGCTGAGCAGTGACGAGATTGATGCTGCGTGCTATTACCTGGCACAGAAGTTCCCTGACATGGATGGCTTTCAGTCCTGTCTCTGCTACGAGACCCTAGAGCAGGGAGGTGTGGTTGGAACACCACAAGACCAGTTTGTGCAAATCCTTAATGTAGACAACAACCACTGGGTTGCAACAAGCAATATTTTTTGTGGACCAAATGAGGTGTGCATCTATGACAGCCTCAATACAAACGTCAACAAGAGCACTCAGCAAAAACTGTCCTGGTTGCTTCGACCGCACACAGCACAGTTTGTGATTCACAGACCTGAAGTCCAGCTTCAGCATTCATCGAGCACTTGTGGCCTGTTTGCATTGGCCTTTGCCTCAGTCCTTTGCGAAGGAATCAGACCAGAGGAGTGCCAGTTTCCAGAGAAGACCATGAGACAGGCACTCTACAGTGCCTTACAGAAGAAACAAGCACCGGTATTTCCATACACTCCCAGACAACCAAAGCCTGAAAGGGACACCATTCAGGTAGATGTTCACTGCATCTGCAGGACTTCCCACAGCTGTGAGGTAATGGTTCAATGCAGCAGCTGCAGTTTGTGGTACCACCCAAATTGTGTGGCTGTCCCCCAGAAACTAACCACAGCAGAAGAGTGGCATTGTGGGAAGTGCACAAATTGAAGACAAAAGGTACACACCATTCTATACTGTACATGTACAACTGACATTTCTAAAATTTGTTGTTCCATTGCAGGTGTCTTGGTGTGGTTCCAAACCTAATGCCTTGCCTCCATTGTGCCGAAAGTTTGAAGTCTCAACTGCCTGCCGCTCCAATATTCAAGATGGACTCCTTGTTCATTGCATAACAGAAATAAACCTAACTGAAGTAATCATTGCTTCATTTTCTTTTTTTTGGGGGGGGGGGGAATGTCTACTGATTTAACAGACTTGTCCTTCAAATTTAATTAAAGGTAACTGACTACAGTAGACAAAATACTAACACAGTGGACTTTCCAAATTACAAAGGTACAGTACTCCTGAGCTCTGGGTTTGCCACTGTCCATGGCACTGCAGTAAGCCAAACTGGCCTTATTTATTTTAAGCAATGCTGCAGTGACATGGTAGTCTTGAATGCCTGCAAAACCCTGATGCCATGACTTTAGCTGATAACATTGCTTCCATTTTAGTGGTGTCCTCCATTAAAAACTGAATATAACATGCTCAAAACTTGTCAAAGTCGACATACTGCAGTAAAAAACCCACAGATGTACGAGACTTGTTCAACAAGATGACAGTGAGTTAACATTGTGATTTATGGTCATTTCAGTGGTGTCCTGCATAGAAATGCATGTGACGTGGTCAGGACTTTCGAATATCTGAAAGCAATTGGCCCACCTTTGGCACTATGGGACTAAAACCCAGGTTTCCTAGATCCAAGCATAGTTCACCAGTCGGCTACCACTGCTCCTGATCTAAGATGGCTGGTTTGGATTTGCTGATGGAGTTAAATGTGATCATCCCAAAAGGGTCTAAAGTTATCAGTAGTGAATCAGGATTTTGGTAGCAAATTGGAACTGCTAAATAGCTTAAATGTCATCAAAACATACAAATGTTCTCTTACAACTATTCAAAATTTCTGCAATGTTTCAGTAAAGGTGAAAATATCCCTACCCTGACATAAGCTAGCTAACAGTCATGCTTTAACTCACTATGGTCATAATATAAAAGAAATTGTGGAGAGGTTACTTTGTTGGCTGGCTGGCCTTTTTCCCCCATAACAGCAGACAAGTGTCCATAATTCTTGCAAGAAAAGGAATCGTTTTTGGGTTCATAAATTCGTCACAAGAAAATCACCAACCATAAGGGATTACCAATTCACAATGCTTTGTGAACTGGTCCAAAAACCTGGGTGCTATTAACAGTACGGTCCTTATATGACACAAGATGTAGGTTCACTGAGATGCACAGGATAAATTGTCTAAACAACTGCTTTGAGGTTTACTAATTTATTGGGAAGATTTGGAGAAGGAAATGATTATGTAATTCCAAAGTGGAAAGGCATTAAAATTATTGGAGCACAAGTAAATTCAGGTCTGTCTGCAGAACCTCATAAAACCTATGGGTGAGGATACACCTGAGCAACTTCAGCTGGACTATCTTAACTGATATGATTCCTACAGGTACCTTTCACATATGACACGAGATGCATTTCCAGAGGTACTTGCATAAAACACAAAATTACATAATCTAGACCAATGCATATCTTCAAAGAACACACTCAATGTTTAATAAACGAAAGGGAGTTTATAAATTGATAGGTTTACGGATGTGTAATAACAGTAGGTGGGCAGGAACATTGAAGTGGACATTACACAATTAGTAAGGAATATTTACTTAGTCCACATTCCATTGCCAAACAAAGCCTAAATAAGTGAAAGTTAATCCCAGCAATAAATAGGGTGTAGAAATCTTTCACAGTTTATTGAGCTCTGGGTTTGTCACTGTCCATGGTACTGCAGTGAGCCAAACTGAACTTATCAATTTAATTAAGCAATGCTGCAGTGAAATAACACCAGGAATATAAAATATGGTCTTTAATGCCTGCAAACCCTGATGCCATGACTTTAGCTGATAACATTATGATTTGTTAATGTTATGGTCATTTTAGTGGTGTCCTCCTGTTGTGATTTAGCTTGGGCAACCACAATATATATAGCGTCACTTTGCATGATATTAATATTAATATTAATATTTCTATTAATATCAATACTAATACAGCCTCGGAGCACCACCTTACTTATTTGTTATGTAATGGAAGTAAGGAAAACCATTAACGTCTTAAATCAACTCTTAGATTGATTTAATGAAGTGATCAGTCTCAGGACGCTTTCATGAGTTCTCGCTTGAAGTGACCTTTCATGATACATCAGAAAAACCACAAACAACGACTAGTTAAGATAATACGGAGTATTTATTAACTAGTCTACAAACTACATGAGATAATGTATGTACAAAATATATACAAGACATATGTGAGCATGATGATCAACCAAAAGTTATCTTGTGAAAGAAATGTGAGATGGTATGAAAATGAAACATAAATTAATTAAGCTTCAGTTAATTAATAAATGTTCAAAGGAAAAGAAGGAAGGATTTCTTAATCCAACTAAACAAAGTTAATCTGGGTCTGGTAAGCCGTAGGCCTGGATTAATTCACTATCACCAACTTCTTGTGACATCAGATCATATTTCATAGCAAATGATCAGGATTCTCCTCAGAGGTTCCGTCTGACTGAGGTGCTTCACTCACGTCCTGGTTCTGCTGGACTGTTCCTCAAATCCTTTGGAAGATTGTCGGGTGGATGGCCCCCAAAAATCTTCCCGATCTCCTGGAAGTTCGTCCGGCTCTCTGCGGGCTGTCAGCTCAGTGGTGGTTCTGGTTCGTCCTCTCTCTCTCATCCGTCTCCCCAGAGACGTGCAGCTTCAGGACTGATGTCACGGGATGGTTGATAGTAAAGATGATTTGGGTTAAAGTCTTCTTCTCTCCATCACTCCTCCCTGAGTGATCCGTGGTTCTGAACTCTGCTGAGTTCAGAGCAGGTTTCGTCTCATTCTTTCCCCATTGTTCCAAGTTTCTTCAGTTCTGTCTCTGCTCGTTCTTCTTCTCATCAGATCTGTTCTCTTTCCAATCTGATCAGATCTCATTCTCTTTCCGATCTCTCCAATTCTGATTCTCACAGTTCAGAGCTTCGCGCTCTGCCTGGCAGTGGAATGTGGCTGCAGCTTGTCAGCCAATGGGAAGCTGACAGAGTCAGGTTTCATGCAATAGTCAGACACATCTCGAATGATCATTTGATTATCAGTTGAGCTTAATGGTTATAAGCATCTGTGAATTCTAAGTGAGGCATGTGTAAAATGGATCAATTATTCAGACATGATGAAATAAAATGAAGACAATAAAATAAAATAAAGCAAAGATCTGAATTATATGAATAAAGGAAGACATTGAATAAACAAATCAGCTAAACAGATAAAACAGGATTAATCTTGATGATTTAAGATTCCTGTAAAGAAAATGCATGTTAGACATCATTTGATATGAGGAAGTCCATTTCTATCATAAAATTGGATTTCAGCAGTTGGGTAAAGTGTCTCTTTCTTCACCTTTATGCAGCAAATGCTGGAATGCATGTGATGTGAATTTGGGGAAGAAACATGTAGTTTCTAATCACCAAAGTATGTCATGTTGCATATCAAAAGAAAAGTCTTCATCATGAGATTAACATGAGCTTATTTTCCTGATAATATAAAACAGTTCTTGGATGTTAAGAACACATTACAAAATTGGCTATAAGGAACCAATTTATAGCAGGTCGTAAATACTGTGAAGGAGTATCTCCAAACTTGGAGGATGGGTTCAAAGTTCACCAATTGGACTGTTTGTTTTACCAAAATGCAGGTCCTCTCCTGAGTTGCTCTCAGGACCGTAAATTAGTGATTACTCAGAGAATGTCCTTCTCTGAGCAAAATTCCCTCCTTGGGATGTCTGCTTTACATCCAAATGTGGCCTTTACCAATCAGTATGTGTCCCAAAGTATATTTGGTTAGATGTGTGTATCCTTTTGCTGAGACCTTTGGGCTTGAGATCACAACACTCCATAGAACTGAATGGGACATGTTTAGGACTTTCTAAGGTCATAAATTTAATATGCTACAGTAAAAAAGCTTGAAACAACCCACAGATGATCTATGAGACATGTTGAACAAGATGACAGTGAGTTTTGTTGATAACATTATGATTTGTTGATGTTATGGTCATTTTAGTGGTGTCCTGCATAGACATGCATGTGACACTGTTGTCTTGATGTGTGATTGTTATATATATATATATATATATATATATATGGCAAAGATGCAAGAATTTAAACACAAGATTGCGTAATTTAACAAAGATAATAGGATCAATCTTATCCGTTTCCCGTTTATCTCCCTTTTAGGCTATTACAGTAAGAAGTGTCTAGTTTCCGAGTTGCATTTGAATGCACCGCGTATACTTCATTCAGGTTGGCCGTAAACAGTTGTGTAGAAGCGCATGCAAGTTTCAAGTAGGGAGATCGCAGCAACGTCTTCCTGAAACGGGGATGGCGTGACCGCGGTAACTTCAAGGAGATCCCTTCTTTTGGTTCCTCTCGGCCAGCCATCCGATGACGACGTTCCCTGATGACCTTGAATGTACACATTTAATTTTCAAAGACTGCACATGAAGATTAAAAAAAAAAAAAGCTTCTGAACATAACTGACCATTCTACACCTTTCTTCAATGTTCTCCAGGGCACGTCTCCTGATTTCCTGGGGTTGTTGACAAAAAAATGCAACACAAAGTTAAAACATTTTGAGGTGACCTGAGAACCTCAGACCCGAATAAAAAAAAAAATTTGGTAAACACTGTGGTAAACATGCACTAGAGAAGGGACACAAGGAGGCTTGAATACAATGTAAAAAATAATCATTCAGAGCCAACAGACTTAAAAACAGTTCCCACCCTGTACAGGTAACTGTCAAATCTGTAGCAGCACCACCACCTCCTACTTAGGTTTAGGGCAGGAATCACCAAATCTAGACCTCTTGGGCCAGTGTCCAGAGTTTAATGTCCCTGTGCCAACACACCTGACTCAAATTAAGGAGTCATTGTGCAGAACTTCATGGGCTGTTGAATCAATTTAGTTTGAGTCAGGTGTGTTGGCACAGGGACACATTAAGCTTATTTGACTTTAGCTATTGGCAGCGCAACCGGGCTGGAAGCAAGGGATTGTGGTCCTGGACTATCGCAAAAATGTTAAGCAGATCATGACACATTTACATTAGAAAAAAAAAAAAAAAAAAAAAAAAAAAAAGGGTGGGGGGGGTGGGGGACCTTCTCTTGGTCAGCAAGTAGGGATTTCTGGTATTCTTCATCCTGCTCAGAGCGTAGTGCCCGTGATTCCTGAAGGGACTAGAAAAGATTTATTATAGCATATCTAAAATATTTGAATATTAGAAGTGTTGTGTATTTTTTTTAGGACAAATTCATTTCAAACCTGGGAGTTCAAAATTGCCTGACTTTGGCCTGGTACTGTGGGTGAGTCAGAGATGTAAGGTGGAAATGAGCTCTCTCCTATCACATCCTGGGGTATCAAATTCAGAAATTAAAATTAGTCAATTACGCTCATGTGATTACATGACAAAACTTTAAATGTATTGCTTTATATTGTTATAGGGAAAACAAAGGATTAGAAAGAAGAATATGAAAAAGTTGAAACTTGAAAAGGAAAAAAAAAAAAAAAAAAAAAAAAGCTGAGCTGCATTATAAGTCCAGGCAATTTAAAAAATTTTCATATCCTATTTGTTACTTCTAGCCCCCAGTCACACTAATTAAAAAGTTAATGCCTGTAAATGACCATGACTTTTAAAATTAAGAAGGTAAAACATGTTTTTTGAGGATCTATTCCAATGCACAGGCAGCACACCAGGGCCCGTATTTATCATGAGTCTTAGAGTGCCATTTTAGTCCTAAGTGTTGAGAATTTGTGGAATTTACTCCTACTCTTAAACTTAACAATAAAAACTATTTATCAATTTTTTCAAGTCTAACAATCACTCCCACTCCTCCAAATATTTAAGAGCCATCCAGAGGTGTCTTAAAGAGGAAGTTTGGTTTATTTCAATCTGGATCTTTTTTTTTTAGCATGAAATACATTCATTTACTCACCCAGACAGTTTTGGTGCAACTTGAATTCCTTTGGGAGATATTTAGATCAACTCCAGATCAGCGTATGTCCGATATAATGGAATTTATTGGGCAACCGCATGCAGCCTCTAGATAAGGTATTATCTGCCACAAACTCCTTTATTTCACTAATATTTTGTTACCAATCATTAGTTGACCATCACTTCCATTTCATTGGACATACGCTGATCTGGAGTGGATCTAAATATCCTGAAGGAATTCAAGTTGCACCAAATCTGTCTGGAGGAGGAAATGAACGGATTTTATGCTAGAAAATAGGTCCGGATTGAAAAAAAGACGATTTCCCCCTTTAAACATCAACCACTGTGACCACATTGAAAAAAAAAACTTCACCTTTAAGTGGGTAGGAGTTGCCACTAGAGGATGTCATTGAGGCCAGAGAAACATGTGCTGACGTTCAGGAAGCTAAAGGTTCTGGTTTTGACAACACGCAGCTGATCGAACAGCACCGTTGGACAGAGCGGCTATAATTTCTGTTACGGATGTAATAAGAGACCTAATCGTCATTACCAATGCATGAACTTACAGCATGTTCGCATGTTGTCCAAAAATAACTTGTCTGGGCCCATTTTTGGATTTTTTTTTTTAGATACATGTGACAGGTAAAACTTCTCCGATTGCTTTGAGTCCCAATTTAATCCTCATAAATGAGTGTAAACATCATAATGGGCTATATGCCCGGCTCCACTACTTCCTGAATTTCAGACAGCACCTTTGCTTCCTGTCTGTTGTGACTGGACGAACTGATTAACCCAGGTGTGTCTGACCTCAGCAACTGGCCAGACACACCTGGAGTAATTAGTTCAACCAGTAATGAAAGACAGGAAGCAAAGGTGCTGTCTGAAGTTCAGGAAGTAGTGGAGCCGGGCATATAGCCCATTAAGAAGGATAAACATGTCTGTTCCCCCCGCTGTCTAAATGTCAAATAAGTGTTTGTAGTCCACTTTTGGTGATGTACATCAACATGTCTGAAAAACCTCATAAGAGAATAACAACTTTTTAGCTATACTGTGAATTTTTTTTTTTTAATTTTGCTGTTTTCAGATGCCTTTTAGGTGCTTACCCTTTTTTATTTTAATATTTAAGTTGTTTAATTCTAGGAGAACACTGACGATTTAGGGCAGGCCATCACAGCCATCAATAAACGGTTCCATTCAGCGATTGGTCAGTTCAGTGGACTTAAAGCTTTACACCAGGGATCCCCAATTCCGGTCCTCGAGGGCCGGTGTCCTGCAGGTATTATGAGCTTCCCGGCTGCAACACACCTTGTGACATGTGCAGAGCTTGATGTCAAGTTTGCTAATTACCCACTGATTGGAGTCATGTATGTTGCAGCAAGGGAATTGGTGATCCCCTGCTTTACACACCTACTCCGAATATTTCGTCCGAAAGGGAAAACACGGCAAAAGCTTTATTCAAATTAATGTCAAGTCAACGAGAGCATTCACATCAGTGACAAAATTCTGCCTTGCGATTTTGCAACATTTATTTTTTCGAACTGAGGTCGATTTTCTTAATATTTGCATCTGACAGATACACAATCCACCAATCCGAGAAGGCGCTCTGCCCGTCACAGAGCTGGTCGCAAGCAAAAAGAGAAAGGAAAAGAGAGAAGTGTGGCTTGGTCACTGCTACTGTATCATTATGGCACAGGTATTATCTTCTTTGTGTCGCAGTACTCTTGTTTAGCAAACAAGACGAAAAAAACAGCTGAAAGTTGTTATATTTAAAATCCGCATTGGCATCTACATGTTGAGATCAGCTGTTTTTTAGCATCCACTTGTTTACCTGCAGCTGCCTCTCCCCCGTCACAGCTGCATGTGCTCACATTCCTCTGGAATAAAAAATGCGAGTTTTTTTTTGCATCTTCGTAATTTCGCGTCAGAGCAGATGTGTATAGACAAATGCGTCGATATTTCTCCAATTCCGTGACGTTTATTCACATAGGTCCCGCTGTGCAAAATTCAACTTTTGAATTTCGGATTAAGACCAGATCCTAGTACTGGTCTTAATCCAGTACTACGATTAAGACCTAGTACTGTCTTAATCCTGCTGTAAGCGTGACACTTAGTCCTACATTTCACTAAGAGTGTGAGTGAGACACTTGTTAAATAACTGAAGTGCAGCTTTTAACTTAGAATTTTTTGCTCCTAAGTCCAGTCTTAAGCGTAATCTTAATAAGTTTCATGAATATGGCCCCAGATTTCCAAAATGAACTCCTCTCACTGAGATAGGGCTGTTTTGGGATATTTGCCCTCGGAGCAGAATATACAGTAGTCGTCGTTAGCCTATAGCGCCCTAATGTGACATTAGACAAAAATGTTTACTCCGGCTCATGTCAGTCAATATGAATTAACACTTAAAATGGTAAAGTGTATATATTTTTACATTTAAGTCAAGAGCAGCCAAACCAGGAAAAGAAAGTATGACTTATAATCTTGAAAATAAGGTAATTACTTTAATTTACTACTTTAATTTAGAAAATTATATGTTTTATACAATCTAAATCATTAAGGTCATTGTAGGAGCCATATGTGTGGGTGGTGTTATGTATATCAATATGCTGTTGTGTGCATGCCCGATTGGCACTTCAGTGGTGGGTGTGTCACTCTGGGTGTGTAGTTGGTGATTACAATTAGTTGCACTTACCTGTGCGCACTAGCTGCTCGGAGGATGTAGGAGCGGGGTGAGCTCTGGAGTGAAATTTTTTGTTGACCGCAACCATGAATTTACAGCTAAGTGATTAAGTATTTGCCTTGTCTTGTCGTTTGTTTTCCTTGAAAGTTGAATAACGTTTATTATGATGTGGGAAATAAATGTAAGCCAAAGAAGTTCTTAGTGCGCGTCATCAGTGATCTCCCGTGTTTAGCTCACTGCGGCTAATCAATGGCTGGTTTGGACAGTTAGCCACAACAGTCATGTTAACTGTAATACTCTGAATAAAGAAAACTGGACTTCTTTTTCTTGGCTTTTATTTCACCTGTCATTTAAAAGGCCTCTTTGCAGACAAGTCTTTTGAAAGAAAGCAAAGCCCCCCCCCCCCCCCCCCAAAAAAAAAAAGAGTAACTGATTGCTGAATATCACAATATTCATATTAGAGTATTTTTGTTGTGGTTTTCTTCATGTTGTATGTTTTTTAATTCAATTGTGCAGAGTAAAAGATGTGTGCTGTTAGCATCTGTTTTTGGTTTGTTTGTTTTTTTACCTGATGTGGCACCATAGTTTCATCAGCCATTTGCAATGTTTCACTGCTTGGAGTGGCCATTGTGGTAGGTGGTGTTTCAGGAGGATTTGGGATCTGTGAATACAGATGAAGGATTCAATACTTCAGTTATAAATATCAGTACACATCAGTTCACATGTGTGAAAGTGCTTTGAAAGTTAATGGATTCAAACCTGCATTACTTCCACACGAGGCAAGATGTACAGCCTGCTTTTCCCAACTGACTTTTTTAACTCGCTCACTGAACCAGCCTGTAACTTTTGAAGCTTGCGCATTTTGCCTACCCTTGCCAACTCAAACCCAGTCAAATTCAGACTTATGAGGGGATAACTCTGGCAGATATAATTATTCAAGTCTGACAGTGTCCAGGTCAAGTCTATCTTCAAACCATCTCCATCCACTGATGATTCGAGAGCTGGTTTGCCTAAAGAAACATGGAAAATGACATCAACACATAAATCCATAAATTTAAAGCATTTTAAGGGTTTCGATATGTCAAAGATTTCAATCAAAATCTTATTTTTTACCGAGTCCATGTTTGGAAAATTGCGGAAGATCAGTTGCAGATGGAAGACGGTCGAAGTTTGGGCCAGGAAGAAGAAAGAGTCTTGCCTGCCAGAGAGGGTTTGCCCGTCTTCCAAGGGATCCTAACAACAGAGAAACTATAAATATATCTTTAAAAAAAAAAAATCAACAAAAAACCAAAACAAACTAATCTAAGTCACCAAGTAGCAACTAAAATTAATGTGACAACAACCTATTATACTATACTGTACATTAAAAGAACAAAGATTAAAAAACACAAAAAATATGATATATATGTATTTCAATTTAGTTTTTTCAACCATTTGCTGTTTTAAATTTTTTAAAAAAAAAATGATTGATTTCATTTTTCGACTGCCACCAAGACAGTGCTGTCCTCTCTGAACATGGACCAAGAACATTTGGTAATGTCTCACACCAGAATATTAACGGACCCTACTGTCGTTGAGAATTGTGAAATTAGAAGCTCTGTAGAGTAAGTTTATATAATTTTAATTTGGTTTTCTTGAGGGTTGGTTGGTGGCCAGTGAAATGTTCTGTTCTTCTTTTGGGTGCTTGGTGCAGTGGGAGATGCTCGTGCTCGCTGTGGATGTGTGATTCCAGCGGTGTTGTGTGTTCTGGGGGGTGGCAAAAAATAAAAGTTTTTGGTTTTGGGTTTAAATATATTTTGTTCTCCGCTCTCCTCCGGGAATGGATTATTTTTGGGTGGGGGAAAATATTCTGTGAGATTGTAAGAATTTTTTTTTTTTATTTTTTTCATTTGAAGTTTTTAATTCACAAAAATAAAAATAAATATGAAACCAAAACAAACCAAACTTAAAGGTCCCATATTATGCAAAATGCACTTTTTCAAGTTTTTAACACATAATTATAACTTGCTGGAGTCTATGGAGACCCCCTGAAGTGTGTGCAGATGCGTACTCTCTGTATTTCTCCCTCCCTGCATTTCTGTGAAAGAGTCCTCCAGCAAGCCGTTTCTAAAACGGTCTCTTTGTGACGTACGAAGAAGACCTGGCCCGCCTACTAGGCCCTCCCACTTTCACTGGTACAGCCCTCTTGCTCTCAACACCCCCCCCCCCCCCCCCCCCCCCGCGCGCGCGGCCCCCCACCCCCCTCCGAGCTACAACCGTCCTTGCTCCGCATTGAGCAACTGAGAATGCGGTGGGGGGAGGACAGCATGCTAGCTGCTCTGTTTCATGCTGCAAGAAACAAGTCTTTTTGCAGTATCAGCTGAATAAGTGTGGACTCGATGGATATATCTTTTATTTTTCCTGGAAATCCTCCTGAAACGGTCTGAAAAGAGTTCATGTATGTGCTGAGTGAGCATTTTACACCGGAGTCTTTCAGCAGCCTGTTTCAGCTCCAGTCCGGCTTTGCCACTAAACTGTGGCTGAAACTTGGAGTCATACCAACTCTCTGTGAGCCGCCCTTCAACATCGGAGGAGGTAAGTTGTCAGGTTTAACCGTGTTTTTAAATCATTTTAGCGACATGTCGGCAAAACACAGCCAGCGTTAGCTTTTAGCCGAGTTACATCAGCTGTTAGCCATGTAGCTGTGTGAGAAGCAAACTTTCTCTCATTATACCACGAACGCGTTGTACGGAGAGGCCACAGCAGCCTTTCTCTTTCTTTTTTACATGAATACTGTTACTGTGGGGCATTTAGTGAAAAGGCTTTTAAAGTTTACATGCTGTTTGCAACTGTGAACGGAGGAGGAGCGGTGGGGGTTGGGGGGGGGGGGGGGTGTACGGCAGAATGTAAACGAGCTAATGTTCCCGGCTCGTTTGCACACGTTGTTGCAGCTTGTAATGCAAAGATAGCGGAGATCACACAACAACAGCTGCCGCAAATCAGCGCTCATTAACGGGACAGAGACGCAGGCTCAGAGTGCACACACATGCAGCCTGCTTGTTCTGGACCCCCACCGATAACGGCACGGACACGGTGTGCAAGACTGCCAGCTAAAGCTATTTATGTACTTTACTGACTTAGACAATATACTGTAATATGGCACTGTTGCATGACTTTTAGTTTTGTGTTCATGTAACTTTAGTTTATTCAAACGATATACATCATAAGATGTGTACATTAGTCTTTTTTCTTTCTAATAATAGTATTTATAAAGTAGAAGGTTCATTTCTGATCACTTTGATTTCTTCCTCAGGTGAGCACACCACTACTGAGTGCAGGAAAAAGAGATGCTGCCTCCCAGACTGATCTGACATTACAGCCACGCTTCAGAAGTGCAGGTTTGTAGCTGTGTGGAATTATTTTTATTTACTGGTAATGAAACTTTACTCTTTACTTTCACTGTAACTCGTACTGTTTTTACTGAGGTGTTTTGATATATCATGCGTAGATTAACTAGTGAAATATAATTAACAGCTGTCCAGGCCTCTGTGTCCTGCAAACATGGTTGGACAGCCACACTTCCTCGTGTAACCACTAACCCACTTTTTAACTTCAACTCCAATAGAGACCAGCAAAAAGACCTTGTGAGGAAATGGAGGAGGGAGAGGATCCATTTGAGGGCACATCTTCAATGGCAGAGTCACGAGAGGAGGATGTCACCTATGATCCTGCAAACTCTGCCTCAGTGTCACTTTCAACAGACATGTAAGTTGCTGTAGTGTCCCTACATTCATGCCGTACATGATGAGACTTCATTAGAAAAACAAGCAGTGAATATTCTGGCAGCTACAGTCCTTAATTTTTTTCCTCCTTTTTTTTTTCTTCCTTTCTTTATGTTGTATCAAACATCCCACACAAGACAAAGATGTATATTACGTGTGGGGAGGGATGTAACGATACAAAAATTTCATATCACGGTTATTGTGACCAAAATGATGACAGTTATGAAATACGCCACCAGCATCTTCAAAAATATCCAAAATGGATCTAGACGTCTGCTTTGTCCTTTTATAAGGGGGGAGAAATCTCCAGAACTGTCCACATGGATGCATTTGTTGCTTTCCACCATGTTTTCGTATATTAAATAATGCAAACTGGGACTGCTGCTGCTTTTCCAGACAATAAG
This sequence comes from Atherinomorus stipes, assembly GCA_023101725.1. NCBI lineage: Eukaryota > Metazoa > Chordata > Actinopteri > Atheriniformes > Atherinidae > Atherinomorus > Atherinomorus stipes. The sequence goes on from JALJCO010004583.1 coordinate 50,826, forward strand.
AAACATAACAGTTTTTCAAAGTGCAGTAATCAGTCACGGGTTTAACGATAACTGAAATTTGAAACGGTATTACTAATCGTTGGGAATTTTATGGGAACACTGAACTTTCTGCAGTGGTGAACATCAGTGAAGCATCTTTCTTCAAACTTGAAAAGGTTGGAGGAAAACAAAATGTTTATCCTCACAGAAGAACATGGAGGAAAACAAAATGTTTATCCTCACAGAAGAACATGGAGGAAAACAAAATGTTTATCCTCACAGAAGAACATGGAGGAAAACAAAATGTTTATCCTCACAGAAGAACATGGAGGAAAACAAAATGTTTATCCTCACAGAAGAACATGGAGGAAAACTAAATGTATATCCTCACAGAAGAACATGGAGGAAAACAAAATGTTTATCCTCACAGAAGAACATGGAGGAAAACAAAATGTTTATCCTCACAGAAAAACAGGGCAAATGGCAGTAAATATAGCAGATTTTATTTACCATCATTTTTTTTTCTTTCCAGATCGTCAGAGCTATGCAGCTGCAGGTGTTCCAGTATGACGCCTTTGATCAACATGCCCGTATGTTCACTGAGCCGGCGATTGTCCACCAGTGGACGTCTTCACAGAATGACATCCTACAACGTCTCAGCATGGAGGGAAAGACCACTGTTGGTGGTGACACGAGGGCTGACTCTGCAGGTATTTTTATGATCCCCCATGTTCTGCTGCAGTTACTAAAGAATGGAAAAAAACTGGACGCAAATGTTTTTGTTTTTCTGATGAAAGAACAGTCTCCGCTTTCTTGTGATAGTTCTGGTGTTTACTTCGGCATAGTACACAGTATTCTGTGGCTCTCCAAAAATCAGTGAAAATATTTAGAAATCTTGGCAACATGGAGCTCTCTGCTCTGAAAACGTCTGACAGTTAATGAGTTAAGTGCACCAAATTTATTTGTATTCATCTATTCGTTTTTTTCCTTAAATTTTGGGGCAAATGAAATAAATCCTGGGCCACTATTTTTGTGGTCACTGAATAGGTCTGTATTTGACACAGGCATTGACATTAGACAGGCTTCTTGATTATTTTTACACAGATTCTTTCACAATTCGAGATGGAAAACACTGAGTGATTATTTGAACTGGATTACATTTTATGTTCTGGTTATTATACTGCAGTGTGAAATGAAGTGTTGCATTTGATGGTCATAAAATTGTTTTGAGAGCCGTCATCTGCACTCAAACCAAATTACAAAACTAATAACTAGTTTTGTTTTTTTTTTTTTTTTTTTTTAAAGTATTCAGTTAATTGAAGTATTCCAGTAACTGAGAGTAATTTGGTGACATGTTTTCTCCTCTTATTTAGGAACATCCTCATTGTTCAAATTGGAGAAAGTCATGTTGAACAAGTGAATCCTGAAAGCTGGAAAAAATGAGTCCCCCCCCACCAGTGGAGGTGTTCCAGTGTCATCCTTCGTTTTGCACTAAAGAATGTGGTTTTTCCTTGGAATGCTGTGCAGGTAAAGATAATGGAGCAAGCTCTGATAAATCTTAGCATGTGCACATTGTCAGTATAACATTTTCTTTATCTCTAGACTCTACCTGGGGGGTCTGTACTACTGTACTACTACAAGCCAAAAATCCTGCAGGAGAACCAGTCTTCAGAGGGCAAGAAGAGAGGGTGTGTGGATAAACCAGTGAAGACTGAGCCACTTTTTGTAAGTTTGAAATGCTTTATTTTGTTTCCAAATACAGAAATGCAAAGTTTTAGTTATTTACATCATTTACAAAACAGAAATCATTTACAGAATCTAAAGAAAACGCTGTAAAGTGAAATCAAGAGAACTTTCAAAATGTTTGTGTCCCATGTGCACACAAACAAAATGTAACCCCCCCCCCTCTTTGTACCTTTTGAAAAATCTTTGTGGACCCAGTGTCTTACACGGCGATGAAGATTCCCATCCTGAGAGACCTGCGAGCAGAGTGTGCGACCAGATGGGGGGGTCATCGCAAGCTATGCGTCTCGCTTCAATCGAGGGGGGGAAGCTTGAATCCTTCATGCCGGCCCTCTGGAACCGGAAATTCACCACACATGCTGGAACAACTACCAGTGCGCTCTGTCCAAGGAAGCCCCGACACCATCGGACAAAGCTTCAGTATCACATGTACCTGAATCACCTGGGGAGCAAAAACAAGTGTCATAAAACATTTCTTATTTTACATTTTTACATGCAGGTGTTGAAGCCCAAAGGCAACTTTTAGCAAACACTTTTGAACTGTAATCTCCTGAAATATTTATATATTCATAGTTTTCTGATTTATTTATTTATTTTACCATGTGAATGTTTTCTACTTTTATATAACTGTTTAACTTTTTCGTACTCCTTTATGTTGAGGAAAAAGAACACTGATGCTGCTTTTGTCTTTTACAAATAAATGTATTATTCAATAAATTTGTTTTATTTCAAAGATCATATGTGAATGCAAACAAAGCTATAATGTCTGAACAAGATGGTTTATAAGTTTAGCTATAACTATACTAGTTTGTGGTATGACTGTTATGCCCACTGAAATATGACTTGATGGCATGAAGTCACAAATTCATTTTTAATTGGGGGACATTGAGAGATTGTTCAGATAAACCAGCCAACTTACTTCTCTATGGGCTACATGCTCAACTCCACTACTTCCTGAAATTATTATTGCTCCTCTGTTTCATGTCTTTCATTACTGGACAAACTGATTAATCCAAGTTTGCCTGATCTCAGCTACCATGACAACGATGGTCAGACACCTGGATTAATCAGTTTGTCCAATAATGAAAGACGGGAAAAGTTGCAGTAAATTCAGGAAGTAGTGATGTGCATAAAGCCCGTTCTTTGATCTGTAAACGGCCATGATCTGCTCTGTAATGTAGCATTCCTGATGTAAAGAGCAGGGATTCAGCTAACAGGCTCTAAAAGGTGGTCCAACATACGGGTCATATGGTCCTCTACCTGCTGCATCTGTCTCAGAACCTATAGGGTAACATTTATAAGGTAAGTGTTGATGTGGAGAACAAAATCATGCAAGTCAAATTGTGGCCAAAACTTTATTAGCTGTGGTATTTCCTGACAGACATTCTCCTGCTCTTTAGGCATCGTTGCACAATTTCCACATGAGCAGCACCTATAATGCACACCATAAAATATGAAATATTAAACAGGATTATTCCTGGATTATATTAGGTTACTTATTAACATTTAAAAAGAAACCATCTTGAATTAGCAAGTGTAGTTGAGACTGAAGAATGTTGAGGAAATAGTGTTTGCAGTGATCATAAAACAGATGCAAGCTGCAATAATTACTGTAAAATAACTATTACAGGATGTACGGACAAATTGTAGTTTGCTTTTCTTCCAAAAACATCAAACAGCAGAATGGCCTGAATTCTGATAAATGAGTAGCAGTGGATGATTACAGCTAGATAATTATTGATTAAAAACATAGTGATGGTGAACTGTAGTGTCATAACTCAGACTGTGGGTAATGCAGTGTGACGAAGGTTCGTAGCTCAATCAGAATTGTGTTTTATTCTCCAGCATTAGATTTGCTGTTTCTCTGAGAAACACTTGGCGTTTTCAGGTTTTGTACTTTTCAGTGGGCATAACAAAGAGCCGAATATATACACAATTTTTACTTTTTATTCATTTTTTTTAACGAAAAAACGAGGCAATATCGCGTTGTACTGGCGGTTTAAACTTTTACCCATTCAATAGACAACAAAAGAACACTATTCTCCGTCGGGGGAAAAACGTTTAAAAACATCAAACCTTACCGTTCAGAAACTGCATTTCCACTTCTTCCTCTTCCTCTTCTTGCTGCTCCTCTCCTTCAGCTTCAGATTCGGGGTCAAATATATCCGTTTGGAGTCTTTGTTTTGGGCAATCGGACTATTTTTAGCAGCCATTATAACAGACGCTGGTTGTCATGGTTGCGGGCTGGTGGGGGCGCGGCCTTCGAGCGGGGCGGGGGCGTGGAAAGCAGCAGCTCATTACATATTAAGTAGGGCACCAAAACAGCTTGGCCAGCAGAGGGCTGAATAAGGGGGTTTCTGGTGCATGCTGTCTGCCTAATCTGAGAGGAATTTTCCTGCACAAATGGCAAATACATGTTCTGGGGGCCTTATTGTTAATATATTTACTTTCAAATTGCACCATAATATTGGACCTTTAAACTTTTTTTTTTCTCTAAGAGCTTTATCTGTACTTTCAGTCACTTAAAGGGACTTGAGGCAAGATTAAGAAATTAAACTCGCGACTGCCATAACTGTCACTTCAGGTTACTTCGGCCCCGGGCCAAGCCCTTATTTTTTTTTTGGGTTATTATTTTTAATATTATAAAATTTTATATTGTATTCTAATATTCTTTTAATAATTTAACTTCCATCCAGGCTAGACTCCACGAACAACTTTAAAATCGGCTTTGCTGGATGATGTGTTCTTGAACTTTCTTTATGAAAGCCCTTGTGTGAACATTTCAGTAGTTACACATTAAAACAATATTTATTTGCAATTAGTCTATTCTGTTGAACGACCCTGAAGCATAAGCAAACGGGCTGCGTCAGTTTGAATCCAAGAGATGCGCCCTGGCACTGTCACAGGGCTGCTGACAGTGTACCTGCACTGAAGAGAGAGAATGTGGATTGTAGGTCTGTTTGTAAACGGGGCTTCTGTACCAGTCATGTAGGGAATGAGAGGGCCGCATTATCAGCGGTACATCACGTGTTATTTCCGCCATGTTGTCATCTACCGTAACGTCTGGTGGCATTTTGCACATCTGTGATCCCACTGTGATCGGTTCAAGTCTTTGTTTCAGTGAGAATTTAGACCAAAAGTAATGTTTTTAGTGGCTGTATACTCTGGTACTCAAGCATCTGGCGTGATTTAAAAGGGCAGAAGAGGACTAGAGTAACTTTTCACCGTTTTCCTGCTTGGGGGAGAGGTCACCAAACATCAGACCTAACAAGAATGGCTTGAGCGGACTATAACATCCAACATTATATCTGAAGCCATGACAGTGTGCTCCCTGCATTAATACTGTATTCACATTAAGAGATAGATTTACATGATCAAAATATACTACAAATGTGTAGATATATCAGAATCGTAAAACTCTAAATTTTAATATGGTAAGGTTTACCTGTGAGCAAACTGTCTAGACCTGCGTCATATCTGCATAGTAATTTATCTAGCTCATCTTGAATTTAAGGCAGGAAACAAAAAGTCAGTAATAATTGTAAAATTACACTTCACATATTCTGATATTTGACTGTTTCCCTGGCTGTTACAGTTTAGATAATGAATTAAAATCAACCACTACACTGCATCTCTGCATCACTAATGCTGTTGTAGCGTTACAGAGAGGTAACAGCTAACATATATGGAAGTTTTTGAGTTAAGATGGACGTGCCGCCGTCAACCAACATGTTATACTTCCAACCAAAATTAAATTCAGATGTTTATATAATTAAAATAAGTCGCGTGAAAAAAAATTCCCGACGGGACAACATAGACCACAATCCATTGCGGTCAGGAGAACTGAATGGCGCAAGGTGCCGCACACATCGAGCGGCAGAAAAAAGGAGAGAAAAAACTACAGAAATTGAGATTAAACACGATATAAGTAAATAAAATACCTTCATTTACAATTACAGAATTAATCTGGAATTAAAAATTTTCGTGCGTCGTGAGTGCCGCTGTGGTTGCCACGGTGACAGCTGTTAATCACATGATTTGCGGCGAGTAAAAAGTAGTTAGCTTAGTGTCCGAATCACAGGCAGAATGAGGGCACTAGATAGTCTGCTATATAGTGCAGCCCTATGTAGTGAAAGAGGGAGTATGGACGACATTCGGACACAGCCATAGATTACAATGTGTTGATCATACAGAAAAGTCAATAAAACCCAAAATTCACATGACAATAACTGACTAGTAAGTCAAAAGTAGCTATTTAGCATTGGGAGCTTCCACCAACTAAATAGGCCCGGACTGTACAGCCCAGTCACTGATGTGTATATGTATATATGTGTGTGTGTGTGTGTGTCTATAAATATTCCAATTGCCCGTTTTGACAACATGATATAGGCTATTGCCATAAACCAAAAAATACAGGAAAAAAAGTATTATATTTTAGCTGGCATGAGCAAGGCTAATAGTCCTTTTCTAGTCCAGTGCTTGGTTCTGTACGTATACCAAATAAACAATTTCTCTGTTTATAATGATATTACTCAAAATATTTCGGAGAGATCATTGTCAGTATGAACTGTATACAATCCCAAAACGATTGTGCTAGCTTACCTTGTCTCGCGGGGCGACGTCGGAAAAGTCGCCTTGTGGCAGAAACCAGTTCCTCTGGATTCGAATTGAGTCCGTGCCTTGCACGAGAAGCTGCATTGAATAGTCTGTCAAATACAGAAGTTCTGTCCCTGTCTGCGTCCATCTTACTCAGTCAAAAGCGAAAGGTAGAAACAGTTGCCAACGAGAAAGCGGGATAAACACCGTGACCTACAAAAAAGCGGGAGAAACTGTGGTCTTCGCCGAGAAAGAAAAAAAAAGAAAACACCTTCCGGTGTGATGTGTTTGGATCAATTACTAGGCGGTGGGCCTAGTAACCCCAATAATAGAGGACCTAAACCTGTTTTTTAATAAATGTTTTTATTAAATCATATTTTTATTGTTGGCACTCCTGTTGTTGCGTATTATCAAAATTCGTTAAAATAGCAGGCAAGCAACGTGGTCCACTAAGTTAGTTGAACCAATGACACCCAAAGTTAAAAATCATGTGGCTGGCTGCACAATGTGTGCAGCCAATCAAACTCCTCTAAAAAAATGATAGTTCAGAGCAGTGCCATAAAGTTTAATGTCAAACATATATAAATAAACTAGAGAAGTGTCAGATGCAGTTAATACAGAATGGTTTAGTATGAGAATTATGTGTAGAGAAAGGTAAAAAGCTAATATAGAATAACAATTCGAAGATGAAACAACTGTGATGAGTGTGGATGTGTGTGATTGGTTGGGACACAGGAATTTTTATTTATTTTTTTATTTTTTATTTATTAATTCAACAGATTCATAAACATTCATCTTGAGAAAAACTTTTCCTTTGACTGTTTGATATCATTGACGATGGTGCTGTATTGAGATAGTTTGTGTAAAAAAAAAAAAAGTATGACTGTACATTTAACCAGAATATTTGAGTGAACAAACAGGGAAAAAACAACTGTTCAATAGTTTCTTCAGTCAAGCCATAATAATTACAGGAGTTTTACTCAATATCAATATTAAATCTTTCTAAAGTCATTTGCTGGATATTTGTTGTGTATAATTTTATAAGAAACTTTATTGATTTTATTGTTAAGACAATATTAATATTTATAAAATGTATCTTATTGCTACTTACAGATGAGACATTTTATCATTGACAAGGTAGAATATGTAGTAGAATAAAAAACAGGTGTTGGATTTATTTGAGAGGGCATCTAACTCAAAGAAAGACAAAGGCATTGTTTCGGGTCTATATAAAGGACTCAAAAACTTAAAAACACACTCAACTGTATATATTAAAACAAAATGGGAAAGGGAGAGAGGAAAGAATAGACATAACAGAAGAAGAAAGGAAAACCAATATGGGCATATCAATGGAAATGTAGCAGTTTTCACAGCTGGAAGGAATTTGCCTGGAAAAGTCTGACAAGGTATTTTATTACACCTCATCAAAAATCTCATTATCAAGTTAGATACTCTTGAACTCACCTATCTGCTGTAGAAATTGTGGATGTACAAATGCTGTCCACTATCACATGTTATGGAGCTGTCCTGTGATTAAAGGATACTGGAAAGACATACATAAAGCTATAAAAGCAATATTTGGAAGTGATCTGCCTTTGGAAAGCAGACTTTTATTTTTGGACTTGTGCCCAATGAATGGTCAGAAAATGATAAGTACTTGTTTAGCATCCTGGCAAGAAAAAAAGCTCTCACAAGAAATTGGCTTTCACAGGAGAGCCCAAGTCTGAACACGTGGAAGGATATCATGAAGGACATTTTCAAGATGGAGAGGATAACGGCAGATGTAAATCACAAGAGGGACCTGTTTGACTTGCTCTGGAAAAAATGGTAAAACTATATACTGCCTCACAGATCAGACTCTTAACTCAGCCAACCTTGAACAACATATGTTGTTTTCAACAATTATATTCCACTCCCAAATGCTAATATTCTTTCTTCTTGTTTTCTCTTTTTTTTGCTTGTTTATTTGTTGTTGTCTATAATCCAAAAAAGACACTCATGCTGTAAATGTGAATTAAATATATGTAAGTAAGTACAAATGTGAATAAAAAAAAGTGAATTAAAAATATATATATTTATAAAATTTATCAACCACATTTTTCCCAATCAATATCCGTAAAACACGATGACCAAAAAACTTTTTGCAGAAGGAATCGTTACATTTACAAAAAGATCTCTGATGTATTTATTTGAACATGTTTTTTGGTAACATCTACATTTCCCAGAAAAATGTTATTCACAGGAGCTGAGCTCAGTTGTAAGATCCTGTGGGTAAAACAAATAAAAATCTGAAAAATGTTATGTGGGATAGCAGTAAAGATATCATCATATTCCTTTGGTGGTAACTGCAATATCAAATTTAGAACGAAATTCTTCGAAAAGTTGTAGTTGACCATCAGATTTCATAAGTTGTGAAACTAAAACAATACCATTATCAACCCAGTTTTTGTTAACAAAGATTTGTTTTTGTATTGAATACTCCTCCAAATGTAATAGCTTGTACGTGAAAAATTATGTTTGTACAGCAGCTTTCATGCCAGCAGAGCTTGCTTGTGGAAAGTTGCCAATTTCAGTAGGTGACTTGTCAGGATTATAGTCACATTTAAAAAAAAAAACAAAAAAAAAACGGGAGTCCTTCGATTGAATCAAAAATAAATTTAGGGAAAGCATTCCATAAATTATTTTCATCTTGAATTAACTTAGTTAGCCATTCAACTTTAAAGCTATTGTTTAAGGTTTCAAAGCTTAAGACCTCTAACCCTCTATTTTGTGTTGTGTTTCATAAAACCTCTTTTTTAAGATGATGACATTTCTTTCTCCAAATGAAATTGAACAGAATCTTATAGTTTTT
>JALJCO010004586.1:0-69968 GCA_023101725.1 Atherinomorus stipes
AGTGAGTCAGTCTGATCATTGTAAATCAGCTTTAGGATTTAAAGGGACATGAGGCAGGAATTTGAAAAAAACCAGACATGAATGTCCTTTTTTTCATATTAATGGGTGATGAAGCGCTAAATACCAAAAGTAACGTTTCCACCCATGTTTCTTTCCGTTGCCTTGAACAGGCTGTGTGCTGCAAAATGCGCTGCAATTCGGTGTCCGAATTTCCTGCGCGCTGCCCTGCGGACGTGACGTCAAATGACGCTACATCCGCAGTTTTGATGCTAGAAAAAGACGGTCACGTTAAATAAAAACACCGTAAGCAATAGTTACATAGATTATTCTGCCGTCAGAATACGATCTAGATAAACTGAAAGACCACTAAAAAATTGTAACTACGAAGAAAAAGCTTAGTAAACAACATTATAGTTTTCCAGCTCTGCCATGCGGATGTGACGTCACATGACGCTACATTCGCTGTTTTGATATAGGACGAAGCCGGTCGCGGTAAATTCAAACACTGTAAGCAATTGTTATGGATTATTCTGCCGTCAGCAAACTATCCAGATCAACTGAAAGACCACTACAAAGTATAACTACGGAGAGAAAGGTGAGTAAACAGCATCATAGCTTCAGTTTGTGCACGCTCCCGTGACGGCTTGGCTCGTGGCTGCAGTTACCTGAAGCGCCAATCCCGGCAGTCGCGAGTTTCGCTTCTTAATCCTTTTAAAGGTTTAAGGAGCGACTATGCTTCCTCATTTAACTTTGTGTCTTACAAACAGATCCAATGAAGCTGGGACATTGTGTTTTATTGGATGTTTGCCATTATTGACTCATTGAGAATGTGTGGATGAAGCAGTAAATATGGGACCTCTGTGTTACATCACCTTCCTGTTTACTAACTAAGTTGTATACCCAAACTGACCGCAGTTTTGTTTTGTAGAGGAAAAAGAAAACCTGCACCCAAGTTATACTGCTCTGTTTGTCCCAACCTTTCCTGCCATTCTTGTCATACACACACATGCATTTAGAACGCGCGTGCGCACACACACGTTATCATTTCGCTTTTAAATAATGTTTTTGGCTAGTGCTATGTTCGCTGTTGAAGCTTGCTGGCTGAGTTGTGATGACTAGCTTAGCTGATTGTGTTAGCTTCAGCAAATACCTGAATGTGTCCTTAAATTTGTGTTGGACGTCTTGGCCGTTGACAGGAGCTTCCTCGTGGGGTTGCACAATAAACAACGGAATGTATAACTGCTCTGTCAGGTCTCGAAGATCTTGAACTTGTTGTGATATGGCCATGGGGATTCACACAGCGAAGCGTCTCTGCCTCTACCTCCTCCCCCTCCAGTTGCACGCTTACAATTTCGGCCTCATCAGACAATTCTCACAGTCATCTGTTTTTATACAGTCTAGGGCAGGAACCGGGATGATAGGTATGCAAAGTTAAAAGGCTCCTGCCACATCTGCATCAGGAGTAAACACAGGAGAGATGCGTTTAAGGTCAAGAAATAGCTGGGAAAATGTAGCTTCTGAGGACGCTACCCTGGTACTTGGTCACGAAAGTAGCTTCACTACTGAAAAGCTATTGAGTCTGAAAACAGCGACTTTACGACCCACGTTACTGAGAAATGTAGTTAAACTAGTAGCAGCGCTACTTGTAACGGCGCTATTGCCCAACACTGCTGGTAAGAAGGGATGGTCGTGAGGGGCTGAAGAAAGAAGGGTGGCAGTGTGACGAGGTCCAGAGGGAAGGGCAGGGGCTGGACATGTAAGGGGGAGTTTATGGGGGTATTGTGGGCATAGGGAGGGTGGGGGGCATATGTGTGGAGTGGAGGGAGGGGTCGGTGCAGGTGTGTGGGGGGTGCATGTGGGGGTTAGAGGGTATCGGGAGGTGGGGGTAGGTGGACGGTAGAGAGAGAGTGTTGGAGGTGGAGGGGAGGAGTGAGTGTGGGTAAGTAAGGTCGGAGGCGGAGTGGGTGGGTGTATGTGTGTGTGTGGGGGGGGAGTGCATGTGGGTGTTGGGGTATGTGTGTGTGTGTGTGAGTGTGGGGGTGGTAGCAGTGGTGGCACCCTGGTTTCAGGTGTGTGCGGCAGGGACGTCGGGGTGGAAGCTGGCCTGTCTTGGGGGGGGTCGTCTGGGGGGTCTGGTCCTCCTGGGTTTTGGTTGGGCTGCCTGGGTCAGGTGTGGAGGGGCTGCTTCTGGGCGCTTGGGCCCTGGGCCCGGCGCTGTCCCTGCCCCAGGGGCGGGACAGCGCCCGGTGGGGTCGGCAGCTGCTGGTCTTGGTCCACTGGGGCCTGGGCCCCCAGACCGAAGGGGGCTGCAGCTGGGGCCGCCTTTTGCCGCCCTCTGGGGGATGCATGCCCATTCTTTTGGGGGGGCAGCTCGGATCTGGCCCTCTGGGTGGCTGCTGGGGGCCGGGGTCGTGAGCCTTGCGGGCTTCCTCCTCCTTGCAGAGACGAGGCTGCATCTGCATGACTGTATCACCATGGAGACCCTTTATTATGCATGTTGACACTGCTTCCCATTGCGCTGACTAGGTTGTACCTCTTCTCTGCGTAGTTCTGCGTGTGTTTGTATGATCTGAGGATATTTAAGCCCCTGCAGGTCACTCTGTGGGGATTGCTTGTTTTGTTTTCCGGCAGAGACCTTGGAATGTTGTTTAGGGATTTCTGTACAGATGAACCAGTGAACTGTGGAAGTGGATTCATGTTTTCTTGTCTCTCTCTCTCTCTGTCTCTCTCTCTCTCTCTTCCTTCTCCTCACTCCTTTCTCTCTGTTCCACTTTCTATCATTTACCTCTGTTAACTTTAATTTCTCTCTTGTCAGGCCCAGCAGTATGGTATGGAATGCTGTTATAGACAAATGTTTGATTAAAGAAATAAAAATGAATAAACAGGAGATATAAAGGGCAGCCTTGTGTTCATAAAGCTCCCCTTGGTAAAGCAAAACTGTTCAACACAATAAAGCAATCAAATTTCCATTCTGCTTGCTATGATGCTGGACAGGACAAGTAAAAAAAAGAGAAAGAGAGAGAAAGAAAGAAAAAAAATGCTGTCCCCTGTAATAACTAACTGACCGGTTGCTGTTAATGCTGTCGCCTGTATTTACTAACTGTAACCGGTAGCTGTAAATGCTATCACCCCTGTAATAACTAACTCTGCATGGTCGCTGTAAATGCTGTCGCCTGTAATAACTAACTCTGCACAGTTGCTGTGAATGCTGTCGCCTGTATATACCAACTCCGCACGGTCGTGTTAAATGCTGTTGCCTGTCATAACTAACTCTGACCAGTTGCTGTTAAGGCTGTCGCCTGTGATATCTAACTGCATGGTTGCTGTTAATGCTGTCGCCTGTAATAACTAAATCTGCAGGGTCTATATTAAATGCTGTCACTTGTAATAACTACCTCTGCACAGTTGCTGTAAATGCTGTCTCCTGTAATAACTAACTCTGACAGGTCTCTGTAAATGCTGTCGTCCGTAATAACTTACTCTGCGGTGATTGTGTTTAATGCTGTCGGCTGAAATACCTAACTCTGCCTGGTCGCTGTAAATGCTGTCCCCTGTAATAACTAACTCTGCACAGTTGCTGTAAATGCTGTGGTCTGTAATAACTAACTCTGCATGGTCGCTGCTTAAATGCTGCCACCCATAATAACTAACATCGGCTGTGATAACTAACTCTGCATGGTCGTTGTAAATGCTGTCGCCTGTAATAACTAACTTCTGCACAGTTGCTGTAAATGCTGTCGCCGGTAATAACCAACTCTGCACGGTCATGTGTAAATGCTGTCGCCTGTCATAACTAACTCTGACCGGTTGCTGTAAATGCTGTCGCCTGTGATATCTAACTTCATGGTCGCTGTTAATGCTGTCGCCTGTAATAACTAACTCTCCATGGTCGCTGTAAATACTGTCGCCTGTAATAACTTACTCTGCACAGTTGAGTTAAATGCTGTCGCCTGTAATAACTAACTCTGCACAGTCGCTGTAAATGCTGTTGCCTGTAATAACTAACTCTGCACAGTCGGTGTCAATGCTGTTGTCTGTAATAACTAACTGCAAAGTAGCTGTAAATGTTGTCGCCTGTAATAACTAACTCTGACCGGTCACTGTAAATGCTGTTGCCTGTAATAACTTACTCTGCACGTATGCTGTAGAAGTTGTTGCATGTTATAATGCTGTTTCCCTTATTTAATAACTGTAAATGGTTGCTGTTAATGCGATCACCTGTAATAACTATCTCTGCACGGTCGCTGCTATAAATGCTGTCGCCTGTAATAACTACCTGCGCACAGTCGCTGTAAATGTCGCATATAATAACTACAGTGGGTACGGAAAGTATTCAGACCCCTTTAAACTTTTCACTCTTTGTTTCATTGCAGCCATTTGCTAAAATCAAAAAAGTTAATTTTATTTCTCATGAATGTACACTCAGCACCCCATCTTGACAGAAAAAAACTGAAATGTAGAAATTTTTGCAAATTTATTAAAAAGAAAAACTGAAATATCACATTGTCATAAGTTTTCAGACCCTTTGCAGTGACTCATATTTAACTCACAGATTGTCCATTCCTTCTGATCCTCCTTGAGATGGTTCTACTCCTTCATTGGAGTCCAGCTGTGTTTAATTAAACTGATTGGACGGTGATTAGGAAAGACACACACCTGTCTATATGAGCCCAGCTCTCCAGCTCACAGTGCATGTCAGGAGACAAATGAGGGTCATGAGGTGGAAGGAACTGTCCAAGGAGCTCAGAGACAGAATTGTGGCGAGACACAGATCTGGACAAGGTTACAAAGAGAGTTTCTGCAGCACTAAAGGTTCCTAAGAGCACCGTGGCCTCCATAGTCCTTACATGGAAGAAGTTTGGGACGACCAGAACTCTTCCTAGACCCGGACGTCCAGCCAAACTGAGCAATGGTGGGAGAAGAGCCTTGGTGAGAGAGTAAAGAAGAACCCAAAGATCACTGTGGCTGAGCTCCAGAGATGCAGTAGGGAGATGGAGAAAGTTCCACAAAGTCAGTATCACTGCAGCCTCCACCAGTCGGGGCTTTATGGCAGAGTGGCCCGATGGGAAGCCTCTCCTCAGTGCAGACATATGAAAGCCCGCATAGAGTTTGCCAAAAACACATGAAGGACTCCCAGACTGTGAGAAATAAGATTCTCTGGTCTGATGAGACCAAGATTGAACTTTTGGAGTTCATTCTAAGCGGTATGTGTGGAGAAAACCAGGCACTGCTCATCACCTGCCCAATACCATCCCAGCAGTGAAACGTGGTGGTGGCAGCATCATGCTATGGGGGTGTTTTTCAGCTGCAAGGACAGGACGACTAGTTGCAGTTGAAGGAAAGATGAGAGATCCTGGAAGAAAACCTCTTCCAGAGTTCATGACCTCAGACTGGGCCGAAGGTTCACCTTCCAACAAGACAATGACCCTCACACACAGCTGAAATAACAAAGGAGTGGATCAGAACCACTCTGGACCATTCTGGACCGGCCCAGCCAGAACCCTGACTTAAACCCAACTGAGCATCTCTGAGAGACCTGAAAATGGCTGAACACCACCGTTCACCATCCAACCTGACAGAACTGGAGAGGATCTGCAAGTAGGAATGGCAGACGATCCCAAATCCAGATGTGAAAAACTTGTTGCATCATTCCCAAGAAGATTCATGGCTGTAGTCGCTCAAAAGGTGCTTCTACTCAGTACTGAGTGAAGGGTCTGAAAACTTATGACCATGTGATATTTCAGTTTTTCTTTTTTAATAACTTTGCAAAAATTTCTACATTTCAGTTTTTTTCTGCCAAGATGGGGTGCTGAGTGTACATTAATGAGAAATAAAATTAACTTTTTTGATTTTAGCAAATGGCTGCAATGAAACAAAGAGTGAAAAGTTTAAAGGGGTCTGAATACTTTCTGTACCCACTGTAACTCTGATCAATCTCTGTAAATGTTGTCGCCTGTCATAACTAACTCTGACCAATCGCTGTAAATGCTGTCTCCCGATATTACCAACTGCACGGTTGCTGTAAATGCTGTCGCCTGTAATAACTAACTGTACGGTCATGTTAAATGCTGTCGCTTGTCAATACTAGCTCTGACCAGTCGCTGGAAATGCTGTCGCCTGTAATAACTAACTCTGCATGGTTGCTGCAAAAGTTGTCGCATGTATTAACTAACTCTGATGGGTCGTTGTGAATGTTGTCGCCTGTATTAACTAATTCTGCACAGTCGCTGTAAATGTTGTCACCTGTAATAATTTACTGCTCAGTCGCTGTAAATATTGTCGCCTGTAATAACTAACTCTGCACAGCTGCTGTAAAAGTTGTCGCATGTATTAACTAAATCTGCACAGACACTGTAAATGTTGTCGCATGTTATAACTAACTGACCGGTCACAGTTAATACTGTCGCCTGTAATAACTAAACTCTGCATGGCTGCTGTAAAAGTTTGTCACATGTATTAACTAACTCTGACCTGTTGCTGTAAATGTTGTCGCCTGTATTAACTAAATCTGCACAATCGCAGTAAATGCTGTCACCTGTAATAAATAAGTCTGACCAGTCGCTGGAAATGCTGTCGCCTGTGATATCTAACTGCATGGTTGCTGTTAATGCTGTCGCCTGTAATAACTAAATCTGCAGGGTCTATATTAATGCTGTCACTTGTAATAACTAACTCTGGACAGTTGCTGTAAATGCTGTCGCCTGTAATAACTAACTCTGACAGGTCTCTGTAAATGCTGTCGTCCGTAATTACTTACTCTGCATGGTCGTGTTTAATGCTGTTGGCTGTAATACCTAACTCTGCATGGTCGCTGTAAATGCTGTCACCTGTAATAACTAACTGTGCACGGTCGCTGTAAATTTTGTCGCCTGTAATGACTAACTCTGCACAGTCGCTGCAAATACTTTCACCTGTGATAACTATTCCTTACCGGTTGCTGTAAATGCTGTGGTCTGTGATAACTAACTCCGCACGGCCATGTTAAATGCTGTCGCCTGTAATTACTAACTCTGACCTGTCGCTGTTAATGTTGCCGCCTGTAGTAACTAACTGCACAGTCGCAGTAAATGCTGTCGCCTGTAATAACTAACTCTGAATGGTCGCTGTAAATGCTGTCACCCATAATAACTCACTGCATGGTCGCTGTAAATGTTGTCACCTGTAATAACTAACTCTGATTGGTTGCTGTTAATGCTGTTTCCCTTATTTAATAACTGTAAATGGTTGCTGTTAATGCTATCACCTGTAATAACTATCTCTGAATGGTCGCTGTAAATGCTGTCACCCATAATAACTCACTGCATGGTCGCTATAAATGTTGTCGCCTGTAATAACTAACTCTGCATGGTCGCTGTAAATGCTGTCACCTGTAATAACTAACTCCGCACAGTTGCTTTAATTTCTGTCGCCTGTAATAACTAACTCCGCACAGTTGCTTTAATTTCTGTCACCTGTAATAACTAACTCCGCACAGTTGCTTTAATTTCTGTCGCCTGTAATAACTAACTCCACACAGTTGCTTTAAATGCTGTCGCCTGTAATAACTACCTGCGCACAGTCGCTGTAAATGCTGTCGCCTGTAATAACTACCTGCGCACAGTCGCTGTAAATGCTGTCGCCTGTAATAACTACCTGCGCACAGTCGCTGTAAATGCTGTCGCCCGTAATAACTAACTGCATTGTTGCTGTTTGATAAGGCCGCGAGTTGAAGATGAATAAAAATGACCACAAACATTAGATATCTAGGAGAGCAGGCTGTGAGCTTTGGTTGTGCTCTTCGTTTGTTTTTACTTACTTTTCCGTCAGTCAGCTGGTAGCTCTTGCGTCTTGATTGGCTGTTGTCCCGGGAGCCTACACTTGATTTCCCAATGAGAGCAGCGTTTTTGATTTTGCACAGCTGTGAACACTGTGCGTGTTTGGGTCCTCTCAGAACGCAACACATACACCGGGATTTCTAGTCAAATATTCAACATTTTCATTAGCTACCATCTCTCCTTCCGAGGCCTTCCAAGCAGATCGGACCGGACAAAATCACTCTTAACTCACATCACACCATAGGAAGATCAGATGCCATGTTATTTGCAAACATCCGACAATCGGACCTATGCTGGCTTTGATCGTGAGGGGAAGATTAGGCCATAAATCGGGCTGATTTTCATGTAGTGTGTACCTGCCTTAACCTATGTAGAGCACTTTACGGACGACTATAAATGCGTGAGAACATCCACCAGTTCCAGAACCACCACCTGCTTTGGTGACTCTCTGTTGATTTATATTCTGAAATTTCTCCATGAATATTTACTCATGAGCTGATCAAAACGTCCTGAGCCAAACACCAATAATCAAACAGAGCCTCTCTCTCATGCACAAACTCAACATTCCTGTCCTCAACGATCCAGAACTAGAAAAGTTCATGTAAATCAACAATGTATGAACCTTTTCCTACACACAGACTGGTCCATGAAGGGGACGTGTGTCTCACATCATTCAGGATTTCATTCACACATTATCATTGCAATTTGCGCTTATTACAGTTGTGGAGAAAAAAACAACAACAAAAATGACGATATGTGAAGTTTCACTCTCCCTCTCAGTGGTTTTGTTATTGTCTGTTCTTGTTGTTTTTTATTGTTCCATCTACTCTTGGATGCCATAAATAACTGCATGTGCACGCCTTGCCTTGCAAGACTTTGCCAAAGCTCCTTAAAAAAGAGATTTAGTTTGGAAAGTTGATACAGATTTTCTGGCAGGAGATGGCAGTTGGCTCGTGCACTTCTTCAGATGTCCTAAAGCTCATCTGTTTGAGCTGTTTCTGAAAAACTGGCCCTGGCTTTAAACCCAAAACCACCACATAAAGCCAGTTTTCTTTTCTTTACTGCACAGAACAGCATCCAAGTTTTGTATTTTATTGAAATTCCACCCCTTGTTTGCTTTTATTATTACTATCATACCATTTAGTTGTGGTGCCAACAGTTTTTTCATATGCAGATCAGATCTTAGGGGAAGTGGGAGTAGAAACCAGGCTTCTGCACAGAGCTGAATAAATACATCAGGAAGTAAAAAGCATCTGCACAGTCTTAAAGTTTGTCCTTGACTTAAAGCTCAGTGCCGCTCTTATTGGGGGTTTTGTTAAACTGCATCAGTTTTTTCAAATCTCAGATAGCCCTAAATTCTAACTGTAATTAGTTGCCAGATTAATCTGCCGCAGCATGCTCGGAAATAAAGAATGGCACGAATAATCAAACAATAGGTGAATATCAGTGAAAGGACCAGATCAGCCCAATTCCCAACTCTCCAATGCAATTATTTCCTATTCACATTAGTTATTGCTAACAGATGACTCTAATGACTTTCAGCTATGGCAGCTTTGCAAATGGCCAATGTTTTTTTTAAACAGTGTCAGAACACCTGACACCTTTGGTTTTCTCGGATTGCAGATGCAAATAGCATATTTGGCCAGCAGGAGAAGTTCTGCTTTCTTCTGTCCACAATGCTTTAAAGAATAAGAGAGTGTTTGAATCAAGCAGTCCTGCGAAGGCAGCGTTTGACTCTAGGAAAACGTTTAGATTTATTTAATGCTCTTTAGTTAAACAATGTCGGCTTGAACAATAAAGATCGTGCCACTCTGATGGGGGTTTATATAAACTTGCATCACTTTTTTCAAATCAAGTTTTTTCCCTGTAAAAAGTATGTCTGTGAGGATAAGAGGTCTCCTGAACCTCCCCGTCTGCAGAGCCGAGCCTCTCTCTGCAGCTGCTTCTCTTTCGTCTCAGGATTTTGAGGATGGGATTTTTATTCTTGTCCAACATAGCCTGTAGGTTTCTCCTCATCTGCGTCCCCACCACCGGTCTAGAGCCTGGTACAGTGTTTGTTTGTTTGTTTGATGGTCTACCATCAGAATTTGTCATTAATGAGATATTTTGTTTGTAAATTATTTGTTGCAGATACTTTTTTATGTGAGCCATAACACCTCAAAATCCAGCAGTTGTGTTCTTGAAACATTTTGTTATGCATAAAAGTCTGGTTGTGGATCATATGTTTTACTGGCCTACTTTTACATTTTCCCATGAGCTATTTGTTATGGATGGACATTTAAGGTGACTTTTAAAGTCAACTAGTCAGGCCTTTCTAAATCACATAGTTGTGATGCCACCTTGACATCATGAATCATGAAACAAAAATACTATGTTCAATGGGAAATGGTAAAACATTGAGATTAGATTCGGATTCAGATTCAGAAGACTTTATTGTCATTGTACCGGCGTCCCAGTGCAATGAAATCTCGTTTTCAGTACAACCTGCCCAAGATTATACTGACAGTAGACACAATACAAACAGAAGTGGGCAGGCTGAGGGTGCAGCCACATGAGCAGCACCTGTTTGCAGATACATGATGAAAGGGAGACATTGGCGGGGGGGGGGGGGACCTAAAAACACGCCCCCTACAGGGGATGCATCTTTAAGTGAGCAGAGAGGTCACTGTTTCAGGCATTAGGTGGTATTTTGTACGTCTGAGCAGTCACTCCCTACTCGAGAAGAAAGGGGATTGGGGGGTGGGGTGGGGTACAGAGCATCCATTCTGCAGATTCCAACCAAGGCCATGTTTTGATAAGAAGCAGATGCAAGGCCGCTCCCGGGGACCAGATTGAGATAAGGAGATAGTTTGGGTCCAGGCGGAGGCATGTTTCCGTCTGCCTGTAAAGTCTTCAGCAGGTCTCAGAGGCGACCAAATCAGCCACATTTGTGTTAATTACCCCCAATCCGAGTCTCCAACTGCTCCAGGTGGAACCCAACATCCTTTATGCTGTCAGACATCGTCCCCAGTTTGCCCCACAGGGCATCCAGCTCGCGTGTCAACTCGCACAAAGTTTGAGTCTGGGTGTTGATGGCTCAAAGAAACAGCTGGAACGGCAGCCTGCCCGCAGCTGCCGTCAGCTTCAGAATTTCCCGATAAACCAGGTACCCTACAGCTCCAATCAGCAGGAACCCAGTTATCATAAATCCAAAAGTGTAAAGGTCTTCAGTGTGACCTGCTGGGATTGTACCGTCCGGACAAGATGCCGCCCCTGCACCTTGTCTCTGGGTAGAAAAGATCTTATCTGTTGCGTTGAGAGACCAGCCGACCAGATCCATAGTTGAAGTTTTAGGATTTAGGAGGAAAACGCAGAGAGAGGCTCCGAGATGCAACAGAACAAAGATGCAGGCGGGGAAGAAGGAGGCAGGGAGGGAGGAGCAAAGAGAAGCACGTCTATATGGGAACAAAAGGTGTCAAAGGGGTGTCATCGTTTACAATCTTTCCTCCACATGTAATCAGGACTACTAACCATCGTGTACACAGTTAAACGTCAGAGATTAATAATCTGTAGGTTGCAGTTGGTGACGTCACCTACGCATACCGCCGTCCTCCCACCGTCCTCCCACCGGCATAGTGAACTCAAAGCAGAAACACTGTAGTAGAGCCAAAGTAAGGTTCTGAATATTTATCATTTTAATCCCCAAGAAGTGAAATGGAAAAAAATCTCTTTCATTGGGAGTCCCTGCAGAAGTTTTCACACAGCTACATCAACTGAGCAGATTTTTCCTCCATCTATCAGATACATACAGAAATAATTGTCTTCATACACGGGAGACAGAAAGCTTTCACCAGCAGGGATGTCTGTCCATGTTTCACGGCTGGCTGGACTGACCCAAAATATGGAAATGTTTTATCTGAGAGAAGTAAGTCGTGTTCTGGTGATCACCTTTATGTAAACAGCGGCTAACGCAAGCAGTTAGATCTTCTGATAAACACATGCAGTTGTTACAGTAAGTGTCTGATCGGATTCACACTCAGAACTTCATTTTCTGGAAAAATATACATGAAACCCAGTTAGCAACAACTTAAGCTAGCCCTGCTAACTTGCAGTGAAACTCACCCAACACAATGTTGCCACACAGATGCATTCTGTGTCTGATGGATCTCCTTATCTCAATCTGGTCCCCGGGAGCGGCCTTGCAGCTGCTCCTTAACTCCCAAATGTCCTTGGAGAAACTGCAGAAGTGAAGCTCAGCAACCCCCCCCCCCCTCCACGAGAACAGTTGGGACTCTCTGAAGGCCGTCTCTATCATCTACAGACTGTGCGTGAGCCGCTGTCTCTCGTTTACGCACACACATTTTCACGACACTGATGCGCACATCCCACTGCACTGCTGGTCCTTCTTCTTACCCGCCCTGCTGGACAGACTGAGCTGACGGGTGCGGCCGCGCCCTCGCTCGCTGTCTGGGGGGGAAACCCCTCCCTTCCTGCCCACCATGTGTCTATGTTGTGACTGTCGAGTTCGTGCTTCTCTGTACTGGTGTGTGTTTTTTTGTCTCCAAGGTCTCCACCTGCATATGTGGAGAGTTCGGAGACCTCTTTTTTTTTTTACCACCAACCATCTTTCCTCATGTTACCGTTTTCTTTCTGCAAAGGTGCCCTGTGAGGGGCTGCGTGACCACGGTCTGCCTGATCCTGTCTTGTAATGTTCTTGTGTTTGTGTGTCTTGGACGGGTTGTACTGAAACATGAATTTTCCCTCGGGGATCAATAAAGTATCTTTATCTTATCTTATCTATCTTATAAGCTCTCCTGATAACTAAAAGCGTCTCTGACGATGTCTGGCTTCACTGATCCATAGACAGAAATATCTGTAACCAGCTGCAGGTTATGGATCTCTGATGGCGTGAACGGAGTCGCTACTGCACGGCAAAGCAGCATCGGTGTTCTGCTGCACCGCGTCCCCGAGTCAACTTGAGGTGACGCGACAGGATGTGTCTGCGTTTATTGTAGATACAAATATCAAGGGAACATCGCGCCCCAAGAATCTATTATATATGCGGATAGTTAGTTATTATCTGAAGCTTTCAGACAACATAACCCCCCCCTAAAATACAGAGTTAGTGAGAAATAAAGGAGGGGGAGAAGGAGGATGAGGGAATGACATTTATACGGTTATCGATTTTTTTCTAAACGGTTATGATTTATTGTCTGTGTACCCGTTTACACGTGTAGACGTTGACACCCCTCATTGAGATGTTATGTGTAAAATGAGTGTGTTCCAGACACAAGTGCGTTTTACTTTGTTATAATCTTAACATTGTGTGGGCTCTAGTGTCCTTTACAGCAGGTAGATGGTAAGGGGAGTCAGGGAGTTGCGGGAGCTGAACCTGGTCTGACTGTGCGTACAGAGCGGCTGCTACGCAGTAAACTAAACACAACACCTACAGCTGCATTTAGAAACAACAAAACCAGTCATCTTTCCTCTCCTTTCTGCCTGGTCTTTCACTTGGCTGCTCTGTTCTGTTGCCTCCACCATCGGTAAAAACTCAGATACAACTGTTACCGCTGGTCATTTTGACCGCACGGGAGTTTGTGCTGTTCTACAGTATGTTTAGTTGTCAGACATTCTGGATCAGATAATAAATGTGGAAGTATTCTGTAAAGGGTGGTATCCAGAGATGAAGTAAGACAGCATTTTATAACATATAGGATGTTGAAGGAATAAATCGCCACATCATCTTCATGAAGTGCACCGCACCCAAGCAGCTGAGAGGAGTCTATAGCAGAAGAACATCTGACGGACTTTATGAAGGAAAACGGGCAGCAATCCAGGGTACAGCAGACTTACGCTGTGTCCAGACCAAACGTGATTTGGGCGGCAGGTTAATATGCAAAGTCAACGACCAACACATCCAGGAGGCCTTGAAAAGCCTGCGGCATGTTGAGGCATTTGTGCGGCATGTTTTGAGATTTTAAGCGTCGAACACAAGAGTTGGAAATTCTGAACTTTGGCATCTTGATACGGGGCGTCAACCAATCAGAGTGGCTCAGTGTCGTGATGCAGAGAGATGTTTTCTGAGAAGACGGGGACCAGGAGAATCTATTCTCTCTACAAAGACAGTGGAGAATAAACTGATCTGCTTCTGGTCCCAGTTTCTTTATGGTGGCTTGGTGACCTGCTGTGTTGATGGGATGTAATGGGCTTCTAAAGCCATCCCGATGCAGGACAGCGGGTCGTTAAACTGGGCCAGATAGGCAGACTTTTTTGTGGGATTAGTAGATGTTGAGGGACAATGTCAGTGTGGAGCACTGTTGAATTGTGTATGTATGTCAATAAAGATGAGAACAGGTGTAAATTTGCAGATCAGACATAGAGAAGACACACATCTTAGCAAACTAATTCATTTTTGCATTCATGTATGTCCTGCATTAAACATTTTCCAATGCGTATAATTTCTGTGTACTTAGTAAAACTGTGTACAACTGAAATCCTCAAGAGTTACACCGTTTAATCAAGTTGATGTAGTGCATTTCTTCCATTCACCACACTTTATAGCTTTGCAATTACTTATCTTTGTTGTTTTCAGTTTGTTTCATGTTGTTTGAATAATTTATCAATGTTTCTACATGAGTATCATTACGAGTTTATACGTGTATCTTAATCTGATATTCCCAGAGACAAAGGGAATGAAGGAACCATATCCGTTTGTAGCCATGATAAATAACTGACAGTCAAAATTGAGTCGGAATCAAGTTTTTTTTTTTTTTTTAATTATTCATTGTGTGAACGCTGCATATAATTGCATAATCAGAGGTAATTCCCTTAAATTGATTGCACACTTAAATCTTTTTCAGGAGGTCCAAAGAAACGGGAAAGCAGGTATTCCTTCAGGAAGGTGGCCGAGTCTCCTGAGCCTAACGTGCCCACGCAGCAGCGGCAGCGGTAGTGGCAGCGAGCTGTCGCTATCCAGTGCTTGCAGTGAATTTTCCAGCGGCTCCCACACTTGGGCAGAGGGACGTGGTTTCTCCAAACAAGTAGGTTTCATGTGTCATCTATTCAGCTTCATTTTGTGTGGCAGTGGATAACAGACACGTTGAAGAAAGTGCCATTTCAGTTACTGTAAATATTTGTTCTTCTGCACAGTGTGCCACAAGCCGGGACAAAAGGATGAGCATGGGCTCTGTTTCCAGCAATCATTCTGCACCCATTGAGGAAACAGACCTGGGATGGAAGGAGGGCCACATTTTAAAAGGCTTAAAGCGTCTGCAGATGCACAACTCCAAGGAGGCATCCTCACTTGCATCTGTATCGCACTGCAATGACTGTATGATCTCAAATGAGGGCATCTATTCTTTTGGTATAAAACAAACTGCTGGCAAGCAGATAGCCCCTACAAGTAAACCATTCAAGGCTGGAGAGGTGGTTGCCACCCCAGACTCTGATGATCCAGATGATGAATCACCTAAATCAGGTGATAGGGAATTCAGTGAGCAACCAGCAAAGGAGCGTCTTTGTTTGAAAAAACTGGATGTTACCAAGGATGATGACGAAACAAACAAGGACACTACAAACCTGTCAGGAAACTCTGGTCTTTTCCCTTCTCCTGACTCAGACAATATCATATTCTTGGAGGGCCCCACTGTTAAACCTGGGGTAAGCCCAACTGATAGCCTTACACATCTAGAGGAAATAAACAAAGACTTGCAGGAAAAGCACAAAGTCTCAAGCCTAAAGTTCAGTGACAGAAACAATAACCAGGAACGGTCTACAGACCGTAAATCCAGACTTGACTACAACAAACGACAACAGGGCCGAATTGCCATCAGGCAAACCGAGCAAGGGGCAAATAACATGAGCTCATCTCTTCAGCATACAGCTACAAGAGCTCTGAGTTGTATGAATGAAGCCAGACAACGAAGCTCCTCAATGGAGGTTCCTCACAGCAGGAGCCACACAAGTCAAGGTGGCAGTGATAGCAAGGCTCAGTCCATGTCAGAATCTCCTCAGAGGAAACCCAAACCTCAGCTATGTGACTCAGCGAGGAAAGCTTTTATCCTGCGCAGCAAGAGTGCAGATGGGAGTCAAGAACAACCCAAGCAAACACATTCTCCTCTACACCAAAAGCTTATTAAGGGCCAAAGGGCCAAAGGACAGCCGAACCCAAACCCCTCAGGCCACAGCAACCCTAGCAAAAGGACAAATACAAACCTCAATAAAACATACGGCTCAGGCAAGGGCATGTCACCTAAAGCTGAGAAAGATGAGGATCTGGCTGTTTCAGCAGGTTCCAAGTCTCTTGAAAATGTTCAACAACTGTCTCCTCTTGCATCCCCTGTGAAACATTCAAAGATACTCAAGTCTCCAGGCATCAATGAATCCTCAAAGAGTCCAATAAAGTCCACCTTACAAATCTCTCGAGTGTCAAGCAGTGACTCAGTGGAGGAGGGCGTCTATGACAACTTACCATGCTCGCCAAGAAAACAGCGGCGCCAAGATCAGCACTATGATAATACCCAATCAGACGGAAGGTCCCCGTCTCCACCACTCCCTCCCGGCCGAACTACTTCGCTCCTCCTGAGACCCCACTCTGACAGTGTACTCAAAGAACAAAAATCAGCCAGTCAGGCTCAGAGTACCTCCTCTGGCAAACAGGCGTCAGCTTCAACCAAGACCCAATCAAATGAAACGAATCAATCCAACATCATAAAAGAGCATCAGTATATGGCTTCCCAAGTGGGTGCTGAAGGTAAAGATGCCCCAGCCAACATCTACCACGCCCACTCATCAAAGAAGCCACCTGATTCCATTCAGGAAGCGTCCGAGTCAGTCCAGCTGTCTTCGGACAGAGCTGCCATGTGCCAAGATGAGGCAGGAGCTCCCTCTATGTTGTCAGGCCAGAACATCCTGCAAAGATCCCAGCAGAGTGTCAGTGAGCCAAAACTCTCAGAAGTCTTGCCAACGGCATATTCTAATGTTAACTACTGTGGCATTGCCAATAATCCCCACACTTCCACCTCAAGAGCTATAAAAAGGACACTTCCCGTAAGTGCTAAATCTCACGAAGCAATTACTGGACAGGACACTAGCACCTTCCTCATTGTTGGAAGACAGAACAAAGATGATGCAAAAAGCACCCAGACCTTTCAGACATTTACATGTGATCCTCAGATGGCGCATGAGCATGGTGCGCAGGACAACGTCCGCAGAAAGATCGAGACCCGCTGTAACTCCCTGGACTCTGAGCCGGTCCAGCCTGTTGGATCAGACAGGGGCGTGTTGTTGGACTGGGGATTTGATGAGGAAGGCTGGCTGTTCAAGCGGTCTGTGTCTGTGTCTACCAGACCTCTGCTTAAACCAGTACTGGGCATGAATGGTGCCAAGGCTCGTAGTCAAAGCTTTGGCGCACGCTATATGGACAGACCAAGCTTCAATAGGTCTGGAAAGGTCCGCACCCAGATCAAAACACACTCGGGGAGCTCTTTGAATTCCCTTGGGGATGTTCTTCCTGGTAGCATGAGTTGCTCCAGTAGCTACCATTGTCCAATGAATCGATCCCTTCTAAACAACTTCTTGATTGAAGAGGGATTGGCTGTTCCCTCACATTTGGGTTCTTCTAGCGAGAGACTTCAGAGTCTGAAACTCCAACGAGAGCAGGCTAGGCGGCTCCAGATTGAGCAACAGTTTTCCAGTGCTTTTGGGGAGCCCGTCTCCGAAGAACCAGAGAGACAAACCACTATAACCACGATTGAAGAGAAGGTGATGCTCGGAATTGAGGAGAACTTGCACAAGTCTCAGGAACAGGAGAAGACTGTTGAAGTGAAGCAAAAGTCAGGTTCAAGTCTAGCTAACTGGTTCGGTTTTCGTAAAAGTAAGCTTCCTGCTCCAAGCGCCAAAAAGACAGAGCAGCCAAAAGTCAAGGAAGACAAACGGGAGCAAAAGATAACGTCACTTCTGGGAGGGAAGAATACAAAGTCTGACAAAAAGAGAGACAGAAGAAAAAGTGATGGAAAAGACTGGTAAGTAATTCAACATTCTTCTGTGTACTCAGACCAACAACTGCTGCTTGATACACTGGATTTATCTATAGACTTATTTTCTCAGGTAACATGGGTTATTTTTACATAATTGTGGTTTCACACCTACACGATTTGATCTGGTTAAAGCGGACTGGAGTTCGGAACACCTGCGAGTACGGTGCAGGTGTGAAAGTGGACTAGTTTGTTTGGGTGCGGACTAAAGAACCTCTAGAGGTGGTCTCGGTATAGTTTGATGCGCACTCCAGTACAGTTGTCTGATGGTGAGGACTCAGCGCGGCCTCGATTCGGTCCATTTACAGCAGTTCCATTCATTCAACATGATAAATGAAACGGAAGCTACCGGAGAAGTTGCCAAAGATGTCCAAAATACAAGATGGTTCAGGTTCAGGTTAGGAGCTTAGCCTGATGGTCTTGCAACTTTGCTTGCAACACATGTTGTCCGTGGGGAGAGAAAGAAACTTGCAGTGCTCTAATGCCGTATGCGAGTTTCGTGCTGTAACAGCAGCAGTATTTGCGCTTGCTGCATAAGTAATGATAATAATATATTGCTACAATTACGAGCAGAAGAGCACAACAAACATATATAGCTGTTTTTTTTCTTCTGGGATTATTCTTCTTCGCCCGCTTCGCCATCAGCTTCAACACAGAACAGAGTATTTTCTGAACAGCGCCGCCACGTGCCTGGAGGATGTATGTCCTCCATAGCTTCGTTTGCAGAAATACTGGTGTGAATGTGAATCAGACTAGTACGGGATTAAAATCTAAATACTAATAGGGTTTTAGCTAGATTTTTCAGTCCCTCAAACCCGAGGCTTGCTCAGACATGCTGCATATCGAGGATCACAGCCACATTTCAACAGGGGAGTAATTTATCAGTGAGTCATCTTGAGTTATTATCACAGGATTTTAGAGTTGTTTGTTGACTGACTGTTTCTTTCAGCTCTGTGGGGAGGAGAGAGTCCCATGATGCAGTGCGAGCATGCATCTCGATGCCCTGCCCAGGAATTTCCCTTACTGACAAGCAAGGACACAGTAACATCTTAGGGGACCCAAAGGTAAAAGATTTCTTTCATATAAGGATGTTTTTTCATGTAATAAGAAAATGTAGGAAAGAACTTTTTTCCCACTTAATTTAGTTTGAATAATGAAATCACACTAATTGCAAGACCAAGGACCTGGATCTGTACCATTTATCCAGTTCAGGGTCGCTGGAGTCTATCCCAGCTATCATCAGGTGAGAGGCAGGTTCACCTGTACAGGTCGCCAGTCTGTCGCAGGCCCAACACAGACAGACAGACAGACAACCATTCACACTCACATCCATACCTAGGAACGATTTAGAGAAACCAGTTAACCTAACATCATGTCTGTGGATGGTGGGAGGAAGCCGGAGAACCCACACATACACAGGAGAACATGCAAACTCCACACAGGAAGGAACTGTTGGAATTGTTCCAACCCCTCCCCAGCCGGGACTCAAACTAGCGACCTTCTTACTGTGAGGCTGCGGTGCTAACCACCACGCCACCATGTGTCTGTGTTTTCACTCTTAATTTGTCACTGATGTTAAATTATTGTTACAATTACTGCCCTTTATTATTTTAGAGCTTTAAAGTTTAACTTTGTTCTTACTGTTTGTTTTGTTTACTCTGACATGTGCTGCTGCCTTTTAGCCTTTTTATCTGGTCAACCAGTACTACGCAGATACGAAGACGATGATAGTAACTTTTTATCATGTCTTTTTACAAAAATGCAAAGATGCAGATGATGAGCCGAAGAGCTGACGGTGAGAATGGATCCACGGCGAAGAGCCCCACCCAGGATGCTGTCATAGGTCAGTCTCCTTATTTCTCTGCTACCTTTCATCCACATAAAACAATGTCACTCTTGAACATCCGTGGACATTTAAAAAAGAAAAACAGAAAAAGAAGGTACCTCAGAAATGTTAGCTGTGTCCTCTGAAGCATGGCAGCATTAAGGTTTATCTGTGCTTACCGTTTTACAGTTTGCAGGAAGAAGTGAAGACCAAATATGACACAGATGTGTAAGTCATGAACGTAACCAGTACGCCACATGCAGTCAACAAACATGCAGAGTGCTGAGTTTCATCAGTGTGTGCATTTTCTCCATCATGTTTCTGTTCATTATCTTTGCATCTTCGCTGGAAAAGTCCCATTTCACCAGAAGCCTATCGTATGCAGGTGTTTCTCCAGCGGGGAGTTCGTATGCAGGCTTGACCCCCCCATCTTCACACATCCATGCACCCAAAATCTGCATGAAAACTCATCAAATGAGATTAAACTGATTGACTAATCAGGGTCCCGAACTCCCCTCTCACCATGTTTTGTGGTTTCTTAGTGAATTTGTTTTGTTTTTTAAGTGCTGCGACCCATGACAGTTTCCTCCCTGCATCATGACATCATCATATGGGGCTGCCGGGGCCTGAAGTTTCAGGCCTGATTTCCTCATACCAGGATTGTCTTTAAGTGGTACACAATAGGGCAAACACTGGATGATGCAAGAAGCATGAACAAGTATTTGGCAGAACACAATCACAGCAGCACGGCAAACTTCTGACACCTCTGCTCAAACTGCATTCCTGGTGTGTGGATCGATACTGAAATAGCCATACTTCCAATACCAGCTTTTAATGTTCTAGAATCGATTTTCATGTCAGCATATCGATATTTTAGTACTTTTTTACTGATAAGGAGTTTTTCCTCAAACCAGAATACAGTAAAAAGTAACTATAATATCAGAATCTTGTCTAAATTTTATCCAACTGGTAGGAACTAGTTTTTCTTCCGCCTGCCATTGTCATATGTGCAATGAGGCTCAGCACAGCAGCCACGGCGCAGCAAAGCAGCACCGTAATGATCCCTCACTCAGTTCGTAGCAGTCACATGTGGAACAACAACGGTGTGCTGCAGTATATGGTGTTTGTAAGAAGACAGAGGTACGATTGCAGCTCCACAGACCTGAGTCAGTTATGGAAGAGATGATGGAGCTTCACACTGATGGAGAACAACAAGGTCTGAAGCCTGGTTACTGTTTTAATTCATTTTCTCTTAGTGAAACCAAAGTATCGGTATTGCCGATACTGGTTTGAATTTTACTTGGTATGGGATCACAAGGAAATTCAGTGGTATCGCACATCACTACTCTACATTGCTGAAATGGTAGGAAGCATCTGATCAAGCCTCACAGCTCTGAAATGGCTAAAATTAGAGAGGAGTTTCTCTTTTTTCTAACCTGGGGTGTGTTTTCATGTTCTTTATATATGTGAGTGATGGAGAAAGGAAATGTTCTAGACAACTCCAGTATTTATCTGGCAGGCAGCCTAGCAGCAGCTAGCAGCCCAGCTAATGAGAAGTATGGGGCAACTGGCCCCCGCGTCTAAGTTCACCCTAAAAACCTGCTTTTTTTCCACCCTGAAGTCGAGACCTGCAGCGGGCGGGAATTCCTGTGGGTCCCCCATGACCTGCCAAACCGGGCGGGATTCACAGAGTCATGGGCGAGAGCGGGCGGTCAGTCGGGTCCCGAGCTCCCCCCAGAGTCGGCCTATTGGCCTTTGAACTGTCTCAACATGAGCTGTTGGTTTTCATTAACATTCCTGTCATGATTTTATCCATCAGCTTTATTCAACTAGAAAAGCACCCAGAGAGCACAGACCCCCCACCCAAGACCCACGCACACCACCAACATGTCCCTGTCTGTCTGTCTGTCCATCTGCTAGTGAGTAAAATAACTCATAAAGGTGTGGTGGGTAATGTTGCTGGTTAGTCTTTAACTGTCCACTCCTGCTGCAATTTAAGTGAAAATTTCTTCACGGGCAGCAAACAGGACCCACACGGGTCGACCTGCGCATCACTCTCTGCCACTCCTTGGTATCCAGTAATTAACAAACCCTGATGAAAAACTCTGAAAATCCCAGCAGAAAGTATAATTAACAAAAAGCTTCTGTTTTAAAAAACACTGTGCGCACGTGAACCAGGCCGGCCTGTGTGTGGGCTGTCAATCAAAGCCTCATTGCTGCGCTCTGGAAAAATCCCTCAAAAATTGTCAAGTGAAGATCATCTTCAAAATTTGCATTATGAAACTCGGGACCCGTCGGGACCCGTTGGGACCTGAGGGAATCTCTCAGACGGTCAGGTGAAGGGAGTCCCGGGGAAGCGGGCGAGATTGAAAATCTCATCGCGTGCAGGTTTCCACCCTGAAGGACTCGGATCGTCTCAACGAGTGTCCGACATCATACTAGAGAGGAGACGTGAAGCAAAGTATCTAGATTACCTGGCTACCTTCCTCGTGTTACGGCCCTAAGCCATGTGGGGTGGGGTAGGTATGTGTTTGCCTTTTTCCTGCTCCTCCTCTTTCTGTGAGCAGGTCTGGGCGTGGTTTCCGGAGCACGGCGGGCTTAAAGCTCCACCTGCTCGAGGGCTCGTTCGCTCACTCTGCCTTCTGCTCCACACCTGCGAGGTTGTTGCTCCGGCGTGGCTGGGCCTGGTCGCGGTTACCACTCTTTTTAAATAGTCTTTATAAATAAAAGCTGGTTTTAAGTATATTTCCCCGGCATGGTCTCCCGCTCTTTGTTATGGCTCTGAGCCGGTCATAACATTCGTGAATACTCATGAATACTTTAGCGAGTTATTGTGGGATTTCAGAAGGAGATTTGATTTCCAGCATCCCAAGATTTAGACACAGACACCAAAACAAACAATTGCCAGGTAATGTAGATCAGAAATATTAATTATAATCAATGATTTAAACGAGAAATAAATCTAATATCCTTCACCAACCTTTTACAACCAGCAACATAACAACCATCATTTGGACAGCCATTAGACATCTATGCACCTCAGATACAGTCCAACATGCATACATATACAGTATATATAGATAGATAGATAGATAGATAGATAGATAGATAGATAGATACAATCACAAAAAAAAAAAAAAATTTTATTTTTATTATATCCCATATAAAAATGGCCGGGCCCCCGAGGGAACCCACAACCACACCCCCCCCCCCCTCCACCCACACCCCCCCCCCCCCCCCCCCCCCCCCCCACACACACACACACACACACACACACACACAGACAAAAGCTTTAGAACTCCCCTTATGTATAACTTTTTGTTCCTTGTTTATCATGTCAGCCTCTGACTAAATCACAAAAGTTATTCGTACACTGGTGACACACCAGGCTGGAATTTCAATGGCCAGCGTGACACAATTAGATAGGTGCTGCAAATATCAAACTAGTTTGAAATAGACGGACGCCTGCTGTCAGGGGTTAATCACCTTATTAAAATTTCAGCTCTGCACCAGCCGAGCACAATCATCCAGGCCACTAGGGAGAGAATTAACTTAGCCTTAAGCTGTGAGCTGAGTTATACCATCTACACTTGGAAAAGAGCCTGTTTCTGTGCTTTTCAGCTTGATGCAGTACTATCAGATGAGATGAGATCCATTTGAGAAAAAAGCAATTACATACATACATACATATGTGTATATCTATATATCTAAGTGTATATATATATATAAATGTGTCAGCCAGTCAGTCATTTTCTGTACCACTTATCCAGTTCAGGTTGCTGGAGCCTATCCCAGCTATTATCGTCATATATATATATATATATATATATATATATATATATATATATATATATATATACAGTGGGTACAGAAAGTATTCAGACCCCTTTAAACTTTTCACTCTTTGTTTCATTGCAGCCATTTGCTAAAATCAAAAAAGTTAATTTTATTTCTCATTAATGTCACTCAGCACCCCATCTTGACAGAAAAAAAACAGAAATGTAGAAATTTTTGCAAAGTTATTAAAAGAGAAAAACTGAAATATCACATGGTCATAAGTATTCAGACCCTTCACTCAGTACTGAATAGAAATACCCTTTTGAGCGACTACAGCCATGATTCTTTTTGGGAATGATGCAACAAGTTTTTCACATCTGGATTTGGGATCGTCTGCCATTCCTACTTGCAGATCCTCTCCAGTTCTGTCAGGTTGGATGGTGAACGGTGGTGTTCAGCCATTTTCAGGTCTCTCAGAGATGCTCAGTTGGGTTTAAGTCAGGGTTCTGGCTGGGCCGGTCCAGAATGGTCCAGAGTGGTTCTGATCCACTCCTTTGTTATTTCAGCTGTGTGTGAGGGTCATTGTCTTGTTGGAAGGTGAACCTTCGGCCCAGTCTGAGCTCCTGAACTCTGGAAGAGCTTTTCTTCCAGGATCTCTGTACTTGGCTGCATTCATCTTTCCTTCAACTGCAAACAGTCGTCCTGTCCCTGCAGCTGAAAAACACCCCCATAGCATGATGCTGCCACCACCGTGCTTCACTGTTGGGATGGTATTGGGCAGGTGATGAGCAGTGCCTGGTTTTCTCCACACATACCGCTTAGAATGAACTCCAGAAAGTTCAATCTTGGTCTCATCAGAGCAGAGAATCTTATTTCTCTCAGTCTGGGAGTCCTTCATGTGTTTTTTGGCAAACTCTATGCGGGCTTTCATATGTCTGCACTGAGGAGAGGCTTCCATCGGGCCGCTCTGCCATAAAGCCCCGACTGGTGGAGGCTGCAGTGATACTGACTTTGTGGAACTTTCTCCATCTCCCTACTGCATCTCTGGAGCTCAGCCACAGTGATCTTTGGCTTCTTCTTTACTCTCTCACCAAGGCTCTTCTCCCACCATTGCTCAGTTTGGCTGGACGGCCGGGTCTAGGAAGAGTTCTGCTCGTCCCAAACTTCTTCCATGTAAGGACTATGGAGGCCACCGTGCTCTTAGGAACCTTTAATGCTGCAGAAACTCTTTTGTAACCTTGTCCAGATCTGTGTCTCGCCACAATTCTGTCTCTGAGCTCCTTGGACAGTTCCTTCCACCTCATGATCCTCATTTGCTCTGACATGCACTGTGAGCTGTAAGGTCTGATATAGACAGGTGTATACATTTCCAAATCAAGTCCAATCAGTTTATTTAAACACAGCTGGACTCCAATGAAGGAGTAGAACCATCTCAAGGAGGATCAGAGGAAATGGACAATCTGTGAGTTAAATATGAGTCACTGCAAAGGGTCTGAAAACTTATGACAATGTGATATTTCAGTTTTTCTTTTTAATAAATTTGCAAAAATTTCTACATTTCAGTTTTTTTCTGTCAAGATGGGGTGCTGAGTGACATTAATGAGAAATAACATGAACTGTTTTGATTTTAGCAAATGGCTGCAATGAAACAAAGAGTGAAAAGTTTAAAGGGGTCTGAATACTTTCCGTACCCACTGTATATATACATATTTTTTTTTTTATGTATATGCACTATATAAGTTCCTAGTCAAACTTAACTTCATGTCTATGGCATGGCTATAAGACAGAAATACTGAACATCTCTGGAGGTTGAGTATTTTAAGGCTTTGCGTCATGGTGCTTGTGGACCCCTCTCCCGGTTCTCTCTGCCCCCAACTAGTCCAGGCAGATGGCAATCTTTCCTCATTCTGGTTCTGATGGTTTTCCTGGATGGAAGTTGGGTCATCAACAGCTATGTTTCTGCAGGGTTTGAATTAAATGACTGTCCAGCAGTTCTATAGAAGTCTGTTAATGAACATTCAATTTGAATGAGGTCTTTCAGAGCAGGGAAGCGTCCATGAGCTGCAGCACAGCGGTCCTGGAGGACCAGAACAGACAACACTGTCTGGACATGGACATAGTTATGGTGGACTGGACTTATGTGGATCATACATTAGGTTTGTCATAACTCATTTGGATGATTTGGTTTGGACTGTGTCTGTAACAGTGTGTTCAGATCATTGAGACCAGACTGAAATCACCGAGGACTTTATAGCTTTGGATCACTGAGATTTTGTGGTCATTCATTTATGTTCTTTTTAATTCTGTGAAACTCAACCAGCATTTTAATGATGTTGAGGTCCAGGTGATGACTGGACATTGGTCGGGATTATTGTCCTGATGCATGACCCAGTTTTGGTCATGCAGATGGCCTCAGAGCTGACTCTAGAACAGAGAATATGCATGTGGCATCAATGCGGTGCTATCTGCCATCTCGAATGACCCTGGCTATTGTTTTTTGTCTACACTTTCAGATTTCTCACAAATAAATGTGGAAAAAATGCATGTCTAAAAGCATGCAGGAGAGACGTTCTTACAGTGACCAGCTTACAGGAGAAGCCAAGAGTCCTATTGATGCAGAAACACTGATTAATAACGATGATCTCTACAAGCTGCTGAAGTTCAGGTTGAGATGTTTCCACCTGTTTCAGTCTCGGACATCAGTGAACGTTCCTGCACCTGACATGAATTTAAAACCACTGATCATCAAATGTTCATGCAGCCATTTTAAAAGCAGATGAATGAAGACTGTCAGCTGCAACTTCATCCTGAACATACTGGACTGGATATTTATCTATCTGATCATCCGTTATCAGAATCAGAATCAGCTTTATTCACCTAGTATGTGTGACCATACAAGGAATTTGACTCTGGGTATTTCTCTCTCCCGTGGGGGTACATACAAAATATAAATAAAAAAATACAAGATAAATACAAGATAAAAACACAAGAATACAAGAATAGAAGATACAAAAAACAAAAATGTATTTACAACAGGAACAGGGTATAAATATATGTACATGTAGTGCACACAGTGCGATGGGCGTTAATGACAGGTGTATTTATGGGCTAATGAGAGAGACGGCCTGGGGAAGAAACTGTTTTTGTGTCTGGTTGTCCTGGAAACAGAGTTCTGTAACGCTTGCCAGACGGAAGCATTTCAAACAGTTTGTGTGCAGGGGGGGGGGGGGGGTCAGCAGTGATGCTTCCTACTGACTCTGGACCGTTGTAAGTCCTGGTTGTCTGGTGCAGGTGGGTCACCAGCGATGCTTCCTGCAGACCTGGTTGTACTGACTCTGGACTGGTGTAAGTCCTGGATGGAGGGCAGGTCGGTCCCCATGATTCTTCCTGCAGACCTGGTTGTCCGTGCAGGGGGGGGGGGGGGGTCCTGCCTGTGTACTGACTCTGGACTGGTATAAGTCCTGGATGGAGGGCAGGTCGGTCCCCATGATTCTTCCTGCAGACCTGGTTGTCCGGTGCAGCCGGTTCCGGTCCTGTTGCACGGAGGTGCACGGAACAGACGGGATGATGGAGGTGTAGAAGATGATCAGCGCGTCCTGAGGCAGGTGGAACTTCTTCAGCTGTGGCAGGAAGTTCAGCCTCTGCTGGACCTTCCTTCTGATGAGGTCTATGTGCGTCTTCCACCTGAGATCCCAGGAAACTGTGGTTCCCAGGAACTTAAAGGAGTCCACAGCAGACACTGTTTTGTTGAGGATGGTGAGTGGGGGTAAGGTGGGTGGGTTCTTTCTAAAGTCCCCTGTCATCTCCACAGTCTTGAGTCGGTTAAGCTCTCGGTTGTTGTGTCCACACCACAGGATCAGTTGTTCCACCTCATGCCTGCAGGCGGCCTCGTCACCGTCCCTGATGAGGCCGACTGTGGTGTCGTCCACAAACTTCAGGAGCTTAGCGGACGGGTCCCTTGAATGGCAGTCGTTGGTGTAAAGGGAGAAGAGCAGCGGAGAAAGAACGCACCCTGGGGGGCGCCGGTGCTGATGGACCTGGTGCTGGAGGTGATGCTCCCCAGCCTCACCTGCTGCCTCCTGTCAGTGAGGAAGCTGTAGATCCACTGACAGGTGGGGGCTGGCACGGTGAGCTGTGGGAGTTTCAGGTGGGGGCTGGCACGGTGAGCTGTGGGAGTTTCTGGTGGAGGCCTCTGGAATGATGGTGCTGAACGCAGAGCTGAAGTCCACCAACAGGATCCTGGCGTATGCCCCCGGGGTGTCGAGGTGCTGGAGGGTGAAGTGCCGTCCCATGTTAACAGCATCATCTACCGGCCGGTTTGCCGGTAGGCAAACTGCGGGGGGGTGAGCTTTATTATGACTGAAATCAAACATATTCTGTTCATCTGTTCATTTCTGATAAATGAATATATTCTAGGATTTATGAGAGGAAAAGACGTCTTAATATAAAGGACACGATAATCAATTTAACATATCTTGTTTAAGCAAAAGAAGAAATAAAATATTAAAGTGAGCAAAATTATCTGGAACATATTTATTTATTACAAGAACACTCAAATATACCAAAAAAGTTGGATATGCTGTGAGTTCCAGTGTGAAATGTGTGAAAGCAGTAAACAGTCCTGAGCAGGGATGTAATGGTACGCCCAAGGTTCGGTACGTGTGAACATACAGAACATACTGTATAGCCCTCTGGTGTTTGGCTTGTCTGTGCTGGTCCTGGCATCTTTATGCTTTAGCCAGTACAAAAAAATCTCTTACTGTTCATGTCTCCTGCTGACAAACTGAAATAGTTTCCAAATACAATCTTCATAAAAACATACAGATGACGTAAAAGTTTACATGTGGCCTGTAGCCCGTTTCTCCAGAACAAGCAGCTACAACGCATTATTCTGATGTGTTTGCAGTTACGTACTCAGTAAAGGCTGATGATCATCACTGCAGTGACGGAGCAACTGCTGATTGAGTTTGTTCATCATTGATTGTCTCTGAGAGGAAAAACAACGCCGTCATGTTTGTTAGCAGCTTATTGAACCTGATAATCAGTTTCTGTCACATCATTAGCTGTTATCTTCCACCCTGAGCCAGACAGATCCTTCTGCTGTGCCTCTTCTTGCCTTGTTTCAACAGCATAAGCCGTCATCTTGACCAAGTCATGTTGATGATGTTTTTTGTTTTTGTTATACTGGTCAGATCCCTGAGGGGAAATTAGGACTCTGCATTTCACCTTCTCTGTACTGTGAGTATCAGAGAGCAGTGGGCTGCTATTCAAAGCGCCCGGGGAGCAGTTGGTGGGGGGGGGGTTAAGGACCTTGCTCAGGGGTTCACAGTGGTTCACCCAGGAGTCGTGTCGAGGACTCAAACCCAGGTCCTCCGCACCAAAGCCCGGTTGTAGTATCTAACTACAACCCCAAAGCCCACGACGCTACCACTAGGCTACCCACTCCCCAATGTTTGATTTCTCCTTATTTATTCGGTAGAATTGTAATGTGTCCATTTGTAAAAGTCAGTGTAGTAAATCCATAAATGATAATATGAGAACTTTTGCTTTCAATCTGAATGAGGAAGGTACCGGGGTGACACCCGGTGTGGTCTTTATTAACCGTCTGGTTCAGAGGCACCAGCACCAGGCCACAACTTCAGAGAGTCGTTTGGACCGTGTCTACGTGACTGACTGCATGTAGCTGCTGCCATGTGATTGGCTGGTTAGACATTTGTGTCACCAAGCAGTTAAGCAGGTGGACCTGAAAAGGGAAAGGGGGGGGGACCTGTCCTTGTCTCTGGTGAGGCCAGTTCATGAGGACGTAGATCAGAAGTTGCTGAACAGATGAAAGTGTCTGCAGCTCCAACATGGTCTCTGACATCTATTATGGCACAACGTCAACAGCTTCAGAGCTCGTGCTGCCAGATGCTGCGATCTTGTCCAGCTGCTAAAATCCAAGTTAAAGGAATAGTCCACCCACAGAATGATGTAACTTTATCTTCCACCCCCCCTCATGGTGAGCAAGACTCTGGAGCACTTTTTTAATATCTCAAATGCAGCCGGTGATCAGGAAGGCTTCTCGTTTCCCCTGAACTTTCATATAATGGAGTTCACCAGGGTCCGAGCCAAAAAGATCCATAAAAGTCCACAAAAACTTGTCAATATTCCTCCATACTGCTCGTCCCATGTAATCCAAGTGTCCTGAGTGGGTAGCGTCCAGAATTTACTGGAAACCATCATTTAATAGATTTTTAGAGCCTAAACAGTACTGCATCTTACTTTCACGAAGCGCGCATATGTGCATTCACAAAACTACAGAAGCCTCGGCGTTCAGAGCCTACTCTGCTGACTATGCAAGTGTGGAAGAAGAAATTCTCTGTTTACATTGTGCTAAGAGCGACAGAGCTGCAGACAAACCGGGACAAACACAAGAGGGTCCAAGAGGGGTTGATATTGATTTAAAACAAAGAAAGAAAGAAAAAGAGAACGCGTGATCTCGTCTGCCGCGGCTTTCATAGTTTTATGAACGTGCAATGTAGTACTGTTTAGGCTCTAAAAATCCACTAAATGATGTGGTTTATAGTAAAATCTGGACGCTACCCACTCAGGACACTTGGATTACATTGGACGAGCAGTATGGAGGAATATTGACACGTTTTTGTGGACTTTTATGGACCTTTTTGGATCGGACCCTGGTGAACTCCATTATATGAAAGTTGGGGGGGGAAACAAGAAGCCTTCCTGATCGCCGGCTGCATTTGAGATATTAAAAAAGTGCTCCAGAGTCTTTCTCACCATGAGGGGAAGTGGAAGATAAAGTGACATCATTCTGTGGGTGGAATGTTCCTTTAAACTGTGACGTTGGTAAAAAAAAAAAAAAAAAGGAAAATAAGGCACAATTCATGCAGCTTTAGTTCTTATTAAGCTGCAGCGGCTGCAAACTTTCTGTTTCATTTATCCAGAATATCTTACACCGTGTCAGATAGTGGTGTTCTCTGTGGTGACTTTTATTGCATTCAACAGTAAGAACTAAACACGCTGCCCTCACTGCTCATGAAAAAGGATTTTGAATCAGATGTGTGTGTCCAGGATTGTCCTCAGAAGCTGCAGCTATTGGAGCTGCTAGTTTGCACCTGCTTTTCAGACGTACTAAAATTCACCCAAAAAACCAGCAAGGCGTCTCACGGTTGATAAATCACTTTGCGAGTGCTAAAATAATTTATTTACATTTTCTCCTCCCAACATGCACTTTTTTTTTTTTTTTATTATTATTTCCAACAACAAATCATTATCAACATACAGTAGCAAAAATGGTGACATCAAGACTGTCCACAGCTCAAGCTTACACAAAAGCATGTAGATCTGCAATGAATCAGGACCAGTCAATGTATACAGCTTTACAGCACTGGGAGCTCTTACATATTCTTCATTCAACAATATGTTTGTGCAACCCTCCCTTGGTAAACAGATCCCAGACCAGTTGTTAGTCAACCAATAATATTCCAAGATGATAAACACAACGCCCCCCTCCCCCAAGTGAGAAAAAAGATAAATTTAAGAAAAATAAAATAGGAGAAAAAAAAAAAATATATATATATATATACACACACACACACATACATATACATACATATATGCACATACATACATACACATTCGCATATTAAAAAAAACAAAAACAAAACAAAACAAAAAAAAAAACAGCTCTATCGCAGCCTCTTAAATTAGGGAATGTGTTAAGATATGAGATACCAGCTTATATCCGATCGGTCAGGCTCTGACCGCTGTTGTGGGAAATGAGAAGATGGGACGCTACCTGCGACATATATGCCCAAGACTGTTCAAGTGCTCAAGAAATGGCCCCCAAACTTAACATATTGGGAGCATCGTTTGAGTGCGTGACGTATTTTTTCGAGTGTAAACAAGAAGCCATGTTATTTAGCCAGCACTTAAAGGAGGGAGGTGAGGCAGATTTCCACTCTGTAAGAATAACACGTTTAGCTACAACCATCCCAAAGAGAGAGCCTGTCGTACAGGCAAAGGAAGAGCAGAGCAGGAGTCAGATAGCCCAAAAATGGCAGTAAGACAGTAAAGTTATCTGTGTTTGTAGAGCACAATAAAGAGAAAATATCAGACAGAAAGATAATAATTGATGGCAATGCCAAAAATGATGCCCCAGGGTGGCATTAGGATGTCCACATTGTCACAAGTGTTGAAAGATTTGGGAATATTTTACTTAACCGTGCTTTAGAATAATGAGGCGATGTACCACTTTAAACTGAATTAACTGCAGTTGGCGTTAATAGAGCAAAGTCCTATTCCCACCAGAATGCGATCCCATAGTGCTGCAGAAATTGAAACCCCCAAATCTTTGGCCCATGCGTCTCTAATATGAAGGGATGATGTTGCTACAGTGAAAACGTTCACAAACTGCGAGACAAGTCGTTGGAAGTTGGAGGTTTAACGAGTAAATCATAGAAAATATGTTGCTGATTTGAACTCAAACGAAGTTGGTTTGCAAAGCTCCTAGCTGAAGATAGAAAAAAATGGTTTGGGTTTAGATCAAATTTAGATTGCAGCTGCGGGTATGACAATAATTGTTTATTATTAAAGAGGTCCTTGAGGGAGGAAAGGCCCCCCCTCGACCAGAGCCCGAAGACAGGATCCAGCAGGCCCGGTTTGAAGCAAGGATTATGACACAGTGGGGCATAGATGGACAAAGTTGGCAGTTTTAAGACCCTTTTTATCTGTGTCAAAATCTTAAATGAGTTCCTAAGTATGAAATCAGCAGCAAGCTTCTTAGAAGGAATGTCAGGTTTG
The DNA here is from genome assembly GCA_023101725.1 of Atherinomorus stipes. Taxonomy (NCBI): domain Eukaryota; kingdom Metazoa; phylum Chordata; class Actinopteri; order Atheriniformes; family Atherinidae; genus Atherinomorus; species Atherinomorus stipes. Next base: position 32,232 of record JALJCO010004586.1, read on the forward strand.
GAGAATAAAATTGCAGGCAAAGAGGCTGAAGTGTGGTGTAGCAAATTATAGGATTCGATCTGCGGCCAGCCCGGGCTTAAGGCAGCAGAGGCTCCCTCCCCGTCTGTCCCCGAGGTCCAGAATGTCCATGCCCTTGCATTACAAGCCCAGTAATAATGACGGAACACCGGAAGACCAAGACCACCATCCTGTCTAGACTTCTGCAAGTGTGACTTAGAGATCCGGGAAGGTTTATATGCCCAAATAAAGGGCATAATAATCGAGTCCAACGTTTTAAAAAAAGCAGAGGTGATAAAAATTGGGATATTTTGAAACAAGTAAATGAATTTAGGGAGTACTATCATTTTTATAATATTGACACGACCAATTAATGAGAGAGGCAGTAACTTCCATTTGTCGATCCACTTCTTAAGCTTAGAGAGGAGGTCTGAATAATTTAACTGAAAAAGCAGCTTAGGATCTAAGGGAATATTGATACCAAGATAAACAAAATAATCACAAGAGATTTTAAAAGGCAGACTATTTAAGAACCCTGAATCAAGCCCATCAGACAGTGGCACAAAAGCAGATTTAGCCCAATTGATGGTAAAACCAGAATGTTGCCCAAATCTATGCAGTAAATCAAGTAGTGGAGGAAGAGAGATTTTAGCGTCACTCAGAGTCAGAACTACATCGTCCGCATACAAACCAATGACAAACTCCGATGCTCCACACGTGATACCAGAAATCTGCTGATCAGACCTGATGGCAATAGCCAGAGGCTCTAAAACCAAAGCAAAAAGCATCGGAGACAGACAACAGCCTTGTCTAGTGCCACGATTCAGTAAGAAGGCGGGTGACCTGTCTCTATTGGTTAGTACATGCGACTTAGGATGGGCATACAGCATTTTTATAAGTGATAGAAATTTTGTGCCAAAACCAAATCTTTTAAGAACAGTGAACATGTATCCCCACTCCACCTGATCAAATGCCTGCTGAGCATCCAAAGATATAATTGCAGAGTTGGCGGAAGTGGATGAGTACATGATGTTTAGTAACCGCCTTGTGTTGGAGAAAGAAAATCTTTCAGGGATAAATCCTGATTGATCTGGATGGACTAGCACGCCAATATGAGAAGACAGTCGATTGGCTAATACTTTTGCAATAATTTTCTGATCAGTATTAAGCAGGCTCAGGGGGCGGTATGATGCCACATTAGTGGGGTCTCGATCCTTTTTAAGCAAAAGACAAATATTTGCGTCATATGGGACTCAGGAAAGTACCAACATGCACTTTTGTGTGTAAACGCCCCATATCACATATTCATTGGAGCAGACGTACGTAATGGATGAGAGGCGCTATTTAGCACGTTTGAAAGATGGAACCTTTTTAGCTGTTTGTAGATCAGTTTGTACATTTTTTTGTGTGTAATGGGATAACTCACTTTGTTATACACACCAACATTTGATAGATTCGGCCCTGAGTGTATGTCACCGTGTAACTGTATGTGAAATAAAGCAAAGTCTACATATGTAGAGTTTCAGTATCGGTCTGTTTTAAATGGGACTGTGAACAAAAAGAAAGAACAAATAAAACATAAAGGAAGTAGCTTTAGATAGTGCATATTGGAAAACCAGGGTTGATACTGGTTTGGCTTTTGCCTGCTTCTGAGCTCTGCAGGAGTCGTTGAAGAAGGCTGAAGAACGAGGCTGTCATTAGCCTGGGGGGGGGGGGGGGGGGCTCAGTTTGAATCATGTTTACAACTGAAACGGGGAAACTCCAGACTGTACCTTTAAGATCTCTGTTGGGCAGATATATTTGCTGAATCACAACTAAAACACACAGCAGTGTATTTGGGTTTCATGCCATACACAAAGCCATAACGTGCTTTCCATTCCCTCCGTGGCCAGTGCATGCAGGCAGCCATACACTCATCACACATCTGTAACACGAAGCAGTGGTTCAAGTGGGCGTGATGTCAGTCAGTCAGGACATTTGGTGTGATCGGTAAATCCTTGGATTATACTGAACCACCTCGTTTTGTAGGAAGCTCTCCTCACACGGCTCTAACCCATACAGCCTCTGCAGATTTAGACGGGGAGAGACACTGTTCTCCAGCGGTTAGAGAGAGAACACCCGGATCTGTGGCTGCATTCCACATAAACAGGGCTAACATTGGTAAACACTAATAACTCTTATTGATTCATGTTCTCGGTTATCATTTCCAGTCTGCCAGTGATTTTCAGCTCACAGACTCTCGTCAGACACACTGCAAAAACTCACATCTTACCAAGCGTATTTTTCTAATGTCTAGTCAAAATATCTCATCACACTCAAAATGAGACAAAATTACTTAAACAGAAACATTTCAGTGAAGTATAGGAACTTGTTTTAAGGCGATGCATCTCATTTCAAGAAATATCAGAAAAATTTTGCTTGTTCCATTGGCAGAATTTTTTGCTTATTACAAGCAAAAATTCTTTTTTTTTTAACTTATTTTAAGAGTGGCCAAGATTTATTTGCTTGTAATAAGGAAAAAAAATTGCCAATGGAACAAGCAAAATTTGCTTGATAATATTTCTTGAAATATGATGCATTGCCTCAAAGGGGAAGTTCAGGATTTTTGACATAGGGCCTCATTTTCCAGAGAGCCAGGATCCTACGTATCACTGGAGACAGTTTCATCATATGTTATTCTGTTATTCTAGTTCCAGGAGGTCACCGATGCTAATGCTAGTGAGGGTCAATAGGAATCTGCTAGCCTGTTATTAATAACAATCCTATCCACTCCACAGAACTTCCGAGGCAAATCATTTCTAACTTCAGACTATCTGTGTAAATGTCGTGTTAACAGAATAACGTTAAAATCAAACTAACCTGCATTTCGTTGCATTTTGATTGTTGCTGCTGAGAAACTTTACAAAGTTTTACTTCCTGTATTTGGCAGCAGTGATGTCATCTGCTGCTACGTGCATGAAGGAATCTGATTACACAAATATCCAGTCAGAACTACGGCCACGTCTGAAAGGCATGAGGATGTGTCGGATTTTGAAGATGATTTAGAAATTTTTTCATCAAACCATGTCACTATGAACCAGAATACACTGACAAAAGTACAGTAGTAATACTACCACCCAGAAGCAAAGTATATCATTCTGCAGCTGGTAAGAAACTAGTTCCTCCATATGTAATGCATAATTTGTCATACAAGGTTAGTTTTACTAGTTTAACACGGCATTTACACAGATAAGCTTGCTGATTTGCCTCGGATGTTCTGTGGAGTGGATAAGATTGGTTTTAATGACAGGCTAGCAGGTTCCTGTTGACTTCCACTAGCTTTAGCTTTAGCATCAGCGATGCAATGCTAGTGGAACTAGAATAACGGATGAAATATGTTGAAACTGTCTCCAGTGATGAGTAGGTTCACTTGTAAATGAGGCCCTATGTCAAAAACCCTGAACTTCCTCTTTAAAACAAGTTCCTTTATCTCTCTGAAATGTTTCTCTTTATCTGATTTTGTCTTATTTTGAGTGTGATGACATATTTTGACTAGAAATGAGAAAAATGTACTTGGTAAGATTCGAGTTTTTGCGGTGCTGGGCTGGCCCCCGTCGTCACCTATGATAGTGTTGTAGAGGTAGAGCAGCGCCACTTCAGCCATGGCCGTCCTGCTTCATCCCTGCTGTGCCCCCTTCCCTCCTGCTGCCCTCAGCCACTTCAGCTGTTCTCCTTGTGCCGCAGGCTCCGGCTGCAAGATGCGAACGTTGGACAGTGGAATCGGGACCATTCCTCCCCCAGAATCCTGCTCCTTCTTCTCCTCCATCCTGCACCTCCTCCCCAAATCCTCCTCGACCCCTGAACAGTCCCTCAGTCCTCCCGGTGTCCCCGCCTTCTCCAGCGAGGACGTGTCTCCTTCCCCGTTGCCCCGGTGGAGGATCCCATCCGGCTGTAAGGACAGCTTCCACGCAGGGGTGCCCAGCTCCCTATCCGACCCCTCCATGACCCATATCCCATCAGTGCCTTTCCCCACCGTGGCCTTCCTCCAGCCCCTCCAGCCCCTGACTGACCCCATCATGACCTCTGCCAGCAGGGGTGATACCCAGAGCAGGCTGCCCAGACCACCACAAGGTATGATCCAGTTCCAGCCTGAGCTCAGGTGCTGCAGTTCCAGGTGGAGACACACCGGCAGACGCCGACCGCCGCCATCGTCGCTAGTACATTCTGCACATGCTCGTAATATGATGTCATCGCCCAGTAACCCAGCAGCACTCATCTGCTGCTCCAGCTCATAGATATCTATAACTGCTAGATGACTCGCCTACGCTGTTGGCCAATGGAGCTGAATGTCCGCACACGGCCGCCATCTTACCACAGTCAGCTCGCTCACTTACAGTATCAGCTTTTATTGGTGATGTACGTTTTAAATAACCATAACTTACTCAGTTTTCTACCAATTTTCAATCGGTCTGGTATGTTTTAAATGTCAGAGATGTAGGTATGAAACTACGTACTTTATGATTATAACTAACGATTCCAGAGCGGAGCGAGTTATAACCATGGACTTTAATATTGGAATAAACGGGCGAGGTGCAATAAATACACACACCCACGGCATTTATATTACATCAGTGTTAACAACTAGCGTACGTAACAGATATATGAACACACACACACCCACACACGTATATATATATATATATATATATATATATATATATATATATATATATATATATAGGACAATACATTCAATAAAATGTAATTAAATGGTAAAATTTCTGAGTAAACTTTACTTACAGGTTTGTCTCACAGATTTCCACCTCGCCTGAATTTCACCGACTTTTTGACACGTAGGTTCATTCAAACGTAATCTTTTTTAGACACTGGACACAAAATGATGGGAGGTCTGGACTAAAGCTCCGTCTGTAGGTGTAAATACGGCTTGAGACAGGACTCGTTAACTAAAACCATAGTTGCTAAACTGTTGGCTACATACTGCAGTTTGGATAATTACATTACATTACGTTAGCTACAACGGTTTTGAGAAACACATCCCGGCTAATCACACTACAACCACAGACAGTCATTTAAACGAAAGAGTTGATCATAAAACCGTCACTGATGAACTTAAACCTTGCTGTTAAATTAAAGATCTAATTCTGGTCTCAGCTTTATGACTTGTTCAAGTAGGCTAGCTATTAGCCATGATGCACAACTGTGCTGCAAGATTAAGTCGTTTTCAAAAAGAAATGCTGTAATTTCAACATGTTGAAGCTCCAGAATTATAGTCATGTTAATATGTTTGTAAGAAACCAAACTGTTTGTTAATCTGTCCAGATTTCAGTGAAACATGATTATTTGTGTTTGTGGAGATCATCTCCTTCATTCAGAAACCAGAGGTCTGAGAGAGAGCTGCCTGTAGTAAGATGGCCGCCGCTGATACCGTTCAGCATCTACCATGAGAGATCTAGCTGTTCTAGATTTCTACGTATGCACCAGCTGATCAGCTCCTGACAGGCATCATGTCTGCGCTCTCACCTTTATCTGCTGTGTTTACCATCTTTACTTCTCAGCTAGTGAGAGCCAATCCTCCAATCTGATTGGTCGACTGAACGGCTGGCTGATGTCAGTACTCACGTACAATTGACTGAAAAGAACTCTGACAACACGAAGCAGACTGACCTGACTCATGTCTGCGTGTTAAAAACGACGCTGGACGGCGACAGTCGTCCCGGTGTGTCTCCTCCCACAGAGGACGGCGGCTTCCTGCTCTCACTGAATAGTCTTTGTCTCTGAGAGATTTAGTGACAAAATAATTCACCTTCTTAAAGGTTTCTTTTCCGTTAAAGCTCAAGTGATCTTAAGGAAAACATCCTGTTGGTCAAATGTTTTCAGGCTTTTTAAGTTCTGGGACAACTTTGCCGATCATAGAGAAAGAAAGCTTTCCTATTGGCTGTGTGCGATCCGGACACACAGGTGTGTGTCCGATCCGGACACACAGGTGTGTGTGATCCAGAGAATGTCATGGAAAGTTTAATCAGGAATTGAAGTAAAAAACCCACAGAGCAACATATAAAAGAATGAGGATACAATCCAGACAGGAAGATTTCTCCTCGCTGGTTACGGGACAGTAAGCCCTCGTTTTGTGGGCAGTGAATCTCCGTTTAACTGCGGTTTTAGGTCAGTTTAAGCAAACAGCACCAATTCTAACTCACGTCATCTTACAGAAACATTACACCAGGTCACTTCATGTTCTCATAAAGTCTGGCTCCAAGGTCCACTTTAAGTCTAATCAGCTGAATTCAAAGTGTAATTCCTGATATTTGCTCTAATTTAGTAGAAAAAGGAATCCAACAAAACACATAAGTCCTGACTGTGATTGAGGGGCCGTTCACACGAGGACGATTGCGGGTAAAAACGGCAAACTGTTTCATCAGAAGTGCCTTTCGTTCACACGGCAACGGCGTTATTCTGGGTTGAAGACAAACATCTGAAGACTCGTTCCAAAGTGGAATTCCTGAGGACGCAACGCTGTTGCGCCGTCGTCTGCACGGTCCAAAACGCAGAAATGATGGTGGACCCGCAGACCTGCTGACGCCGTGCTCACATCGCATGCACGCGACGTCACACAGTACAGGAAAAACAGCAATGTCGTTTGGAGAAGTCATTCTACGTCCTCATCTGTCCGCAGTTCCTGTCACGCGGCAGGAAAAAGAGGACACTGAGAACAAGCACCTGGACAAGAAAAATGGTTTATTGGTTGCCTCCAAAACAGGTCCTGGGATTCTTGGTGGGAACAGGCAGCCTCCTGAGTGCAAAAAGCGATCTCTGGAAAACACAGTAAATCTTGAACAGACGTGGTCAAAACAGACTCGAAAAGATGCAAGAACATACAACAGGCCTGAGTGCATACCACTGGTAGCTGTATGACAATCTGGCGCTGTGCAGGAGGAAACCCGATCCTTAAACAGCCAGCTGTCAGTCATCAGCAGAACGAGTCCCAGGTGTGGAGGTCATGCCTGCAGCAGAGGCATGACAGTTCCGCCTCATCGTTGTTTTGATTTTGAAGCGAACAGAGATGAACGATTGTCCGCATGCGTGTGGACATGGTGGAGTTCTGTCACAGCGCCACCTGAAGGCCCGGCGTGCAGATCCAATCACATTCCAGACACATTCGCGTTCTCGTATGCACGCAGATTTCTTCATGACGATGCTCGTGTGAACGCGGATAAAAAGATGAAGACGAGATGCCACTTTTGCGCCTTCTGTTCTGAACGGAGCCTTAATCTCTGATCCGTGAACACCGTGCAGCCGGCCCTCTGCTGAGCACGCATCGCGGCCGTTTACCCTGTATAATGAGCTCCACCTTGACTGGTGGAAGTCCTGTCCAGTCCTCCAGGATCCCGCAGGTTCTGGATATTTCCTGCTGCAACACGCCTGAACCACTGTTGGGCTGAACTTTACAACAAGCTGTTGAGGGGAGCCAGTGAATTTAGATCAGGTGTGTTGGAGCAGGAAAACATGTAAAACCTGCAGGACCAGAGAGTTGGCCAGCCCTGGGTAAGAGGCCAACATTCATACTTGGCCAGACACCTGGTATTTGCTGCCTAACGATCAAATAGATTAGAATGTAAAACTCTGGTGAGGGAGTTTTATTCAATCCTGCACACGGTTGCATCAAGGACAAACGCACTGAAAGGTTTGAATAATAAACATACAAAGCTGTTTAAATAAAATAAAGGAAAATAAGATATTTAGTGCAGAATATACAATAAATTATAGTTCCAAAGCGATGAAATGCAAAGTTAATCATGACTGGGCTTTCAAAGAACGGGGTAAAAATTCAAACAGAAGGGTTGGGAACTTCTTTTTTTTTTTTTACAGATCTTTTTGCAATTCTATTTGACATTTTTTAAGTGATAAGAAATATTATAAAAATCCATGTAGCTGTAAAACAGGTAAAGTTAGGTATTTAGTTTCATCCCACAGAAGATGGAGGGAAGTTGCAGAGCTACTAGTGGAATACTTGGACATATTCGTAGATTTTTTAATGTTAAATGAAGAAGCAACAAATAATCTCTGTGGAAAATTTTGGGGATGACAGAAACTTTCTCTTTCTTTCAAATGAAAGAAAGAGAAAGTTTTTGCCTCAGAAAAATCTATTTTGTTTGATATTATTCATGGGTTAACAAGGGGTCAATGGAGTGTCCCAGTCAGGTTTTTTTTTCTTTCATTTTTTTAAGCAGAAAAAAGCCGTCACTAGACAGCTTCGGGGTCTGCAGTTGCTAGGCAACGGGATTGGAGCACTATGGGAAATTGTGGTCTGTTAGGATGGTCTGCCGTTTCTGCAGCTACCGTTTTAGCAGGCTGCTTCGGACTGTGCAGACTAGTGTCTTCTTCTGACACATTTGGAGAGAGAACGTCTTGTTCAAGAAGGAAAAAGCTATAAAATGTGTTTCATTTTCTTCTTTTTCTTTTTTTTTAGGTGTAATGGAACCAAAGAAGTTGACTCATATCAAATCGAAAACACGAGCGACTGCCGGCCAACAGAAAGAACAGACGAGGCTTCAGCTTGCCAACTGTAAGATGTCAAAACAAACACAACATTAGATATTCTTGTATGAACTTGACAGAAAAAGTCAGTAAATGCGTGTTTGGTGGATGTTTGTAGGTTGTGAATTGTATACTGTTAGAAAATATGTTTATTTACCTTTTAACTGGTGCTACATGTGAAAGGACAGTGTCTTCATGGACTGAGCAGCAGAGTTACGTATGTGAGTTACTCCTGTGAAAAACCTGCCAAATTTTATTATACATTTTATGACTTGAGTGCCAGAAGGTTCTGGAAATTTTTCACTGATGTGACCCACATACTCAACTCTGCTGCTCATCCCACAAACAAATGCGGCTTCATTTACGAAAGAAATAAACCGACTTTCCAAAGGTATAACATTTATTACCAAGAAGCATTACAGAAACAATCCAGCAGGGGGGCACCGTCAGGGCCTTCCACGCTGTCAGAGAAGGCCTAGAAAAAAATCTGTCATTTAAAATTAGCCTCGGCAGAAAATCGGATCGAAGCCGCAGACTCAGAAATGCATTTGTTTTTTCTACAACTATTATTCACATTCATCTGCCTCTGAGCCGCGACAGGAGGAATGGACTCCTCCTTCCATAGTTCACATGTTCCCCAGCTAAACCCACAGCTAGCTACTAAGCTAGAAGATGACGTCTCCGTAGAGCAGCTCCCAGACCTGCGCTGGAAAGCGGTAATCGTGGGACTCTGTCCTTTATAACGCTGCATTCAGACGTGCACCGGTCTTTTACCTCGCAGATGTAGCGGACACGTACCGGCTGCTCTCCGTGTCATGAGAGCGGAAATGTTGTGGCACGACGTTTGCTGAACGCACAAGTAAATGTTCCGGACGGAGATGAAGGAGATGGTGGCTGTGCCGACTCATGCACAACTTTTATGATGTCTGAAATAGGGATGAGCCGGATACTTGCTTCAGACGAGTATCCGGTACGGATAAAGCATATTTGAGGAGTACGAGCATGATACGAGTAAAACTCATCCATATCCGTGCTCGTGCTGAAGGAGAATCCTTATTTGATAACTGGCTGTCTGCGCGCTCTGTGATTGGCCGGTCACACACAGCGCCCGCCTCCTACACACACATCTCTGCTGTGAACGGTGCTCATCTCTCACGCACACACACACAGCCTGCTTTATTTCTGTTTCTATGATATTTAGTGAACTTTTTTCATAACGTACGCGGTGCATTTGACAAGTCAGAGCTGAAACGGCTTGAGTCACATCGGTCACTGCCTCCCCGCCCCCCCATCTCTCTTTTACTGTCTGTTTGCTCTTAGTTTGGCTGTGATGTAAAAACTTTTACTCGTTCTGAACGTAGTTTTTGAGAAGTGATACAGTGAACCAGGCTGATATATTTCACCGTTTGTTCTGACTGGATGTTTCCACCAATCACCAAGTTCACACAGATCATTAAAACATAAACAGCCACACAGACCAGTTACACGCCACACACACACACACACACAGCTTAACACACAACGTAGCAGATTGTTAACGTTTTTATTGTAGGCTAGAATATAAAAATGTGTATTATAAATATTACAAACTAAGCTTTATATACTGTATGTAAGCTTTTTATAGGCTTTGAATACAGTAGATATTTTAACTGTTACACAGCTCCACAAACACTCTCTCTCTCTCTCTCTCTCTCTCTCTATACAGTGAGTGATACACACACTTCTTAATCATTGTTTAAAGGACTATTCCACCCACAGAATGATGTAACTTTATCTTCCACTTCCCTCATGGTGAGAAAGACTCTGCAGCACTTTTTAATATCTCAAATGCAGCCGGCGATCAGGAAGCTTCTCGTTTCCCCCCAACTTTCATATAATGGAGTTCACCGGGGTCCGAGCCAAAAGGTCCATAAAAGTCCACAAAAACTTGTCAAAATTCCTCCATACTGCTTGTCCAATGTAATCCAAGTGTCCTGAGTGGGTAGCGTCCAGAATTTACTGGAAACAACATCATTTAGTAGATTTTTAGAGCTTACACAGTGATATCCTTTTTCCTTCAAGCGCACCGAAGTGCGTTCACAACCTCTGGAAGCCCCGCGTTCAGCGCCTACTCTGCCGATAATACAACCGTAGAAGAAGAAATTCCCTGTTTACATTGTGCTAAGAGCGACAGAGCTGCAGACAAACACAAGAGGGTCAAGAGGGTTGATATTGATTTAAAACAAAGAAAGAAAGAAGAGAACGTGTGATCTCGTCTGCCGCGGCTTCCATAGTTTCGTGAACATGCGCATCGGCGACGCGTGCTTGCTAGACATGTGATGTTCTCCTGTTTAGTCTCTAAAAATCTACTAAATGATGGTTTCCAGTAAATTCTGGATGCTACCCACTCAGGACACTTGGATTACATTGGACGAGCAGTATGGAGGGAATATTGACAAGTTTTTGTGGACTTTTATGGACCTTTTGGCTCGGACCCCGGCAAACTCCATTATATGAAAGTTGGTGGAAAATGACCCCCCCCCCCCCCCCCCCCGGATCTCCAGCTGCATTTGAGATATTAAAAAGTGCTCCAGTCTTGCTCAGCATGAGGATGAGGAGAAGATGAAGGACCATCATTCTTTGGGTGTACTATTCCTTTAACATTTTTTTTCAGTCTATTGACAATATGATTTCTACTTTTATCTGGAACAAGAACCCCCCAGAACTCGGAGATCCGTACTCCAGGCTGCTTGCTGGTTGGAGCTGTGAATTTCTGGATGCAGGATGAGAACTCTCCTTGTGGTTAACCTCCACTCCAGCTCTCTTGTTGTGAACGTCCTCTTCCTAAGCCAGCCTCTCATCATACGTATAATCCTGTCGTGTTCCATCAAAATTTGGAATCAACTCAGGAGGTCGTTGGGGATCCATAACCTCTGTTTCTAAACCTAATAGTTAAGAATCATTTGTTTCTCCCTCAAGCCTTGCCAGAGCATTTCACGTCCAGGCTAATGGAGGACTTTCCAAACTAAAGGATTTATATTTAAATAAACTTTGCCTCCTTCAAGCAGCTTGTGAATAGATCTAGTATTCCTAGATCTCCTTTTTCAGGTACCTACAGCGACGTAGCTTTGTGGCTTCTCATTGTCAGAGCTTTCCCTCCTGCCCTCTGGAGTCCTTGCTAGACTGTATATTTAAAGGAGCTGTATCAGCTTTTCAAACGTTCCAAAAGTCAAATACAGGCATTTATAAGCTAAATATGTTCCATCGCTACTATAGAAACTAATTTGGTGTAAATATTAGTTTTTCTAAGCATCTAATTTCTAACACGGAAGTAAGATGGCTGACTGCACAGAACCATGGAGCTCTCCACCAATTGCAGCATGTTTTACACCCATTTCATGACGTCGTCCGGAACAGACACTGATTCTGAAGGTAACAGAATTGTTTGTAGCACCGGCAGCTCACATGGACGGTATCTGGGGGGGGGGGAGGGGGAGGGGGGGGGGGGGGGGGGGGGGGGGGGGGGGGGGGGGGAGAGGAGGAGGGGTAAGAGAAGGGGGGAAGAGGGGGGAAGGAAAAAGGAAGAGAAGGAGGAAAGAGAGAGGAAGAAGGGGGATGAGAATATAAAGGAGTATGAAGAAAGGGGAAAAAAAAAAAAAAGAAGAAAAAAGAAAAAGAAAAAGACAAAAGAAAAGGAATAAAAAGGGAAAAAGAAAAAGAAAGGAAGGAAAGGAAAAAAAAAGGGAAAGAAAAAAAGAGGGGAGAGAAAAAAGAGAAGATGAGGAAAAAAACAAAGAAGAGAGAAAAGAGGGAGGAAAAAAAGGAAAGAAACCGATAAAAAAAAAAGGGGAGGAAGAAGAAAAGAAAAAGAGGAGAGGGAGGGAGGAGGAGAAAAGGAAGGAAAAGGGAGGAGAAGAATCCGAGGCGGAAAACCCCGAGGAGAAGGGGAGGGCGGGAAACCGGGGCCGGGGGAAGGAGGACGGGAGGGGAAGCAGGAGGGGGTGGGGATGGGAAAGAGGGAGGGAGAAGGGGAAAAAAACAAGAAGAGAAGAAAAAAAGAGAGGGAAAGAGGAAGCAGAGAGGGAAGATCCCCGCCGGAGCCCACCGCAGAAAAGAGGGAGAAGCGAGGGAAAGAGGACACCGGAAGAGGACAAGACAAGAGAAAAAACGGTACAGCATATATATATATATATACATATATAAAAAAAAAAAAAAAAAAAAGAGGAAAAAAAAAAAAAAAAGCAAAAAAAGAGGAGAAGAAAAAGGAAGAAAAAGAAGAAAAAAACAAAGAAAAAAGGGGAAAAAAAAAAAGAAAAAAAAAAAAAAGAAGAAAAAAGAAGAAAGGAGGAAAGCAAGAAGAAACAAAAAGAAAGAAGAAGAAAAGAGGAAAAAGAAAGGGCGCAGAAAAAGGACACAGAAGAAAGGGGAAAGGAAAGAAAAGAAAAACAACCGGAAGAAAAAAACAACAAAGAGAAAAAGAAAGAGGGAGAAGGGAAAAAGAGAGAGAGAGGAGGGAAGGAGCACGGAGAAGAGAGGAGAGAAGGAGCACGGAGAGAGGAGAGAAGGAGCACGGAGAGAGGAGGGAGGGCAAAAGGGGGCGAAGAAGGGCACAGGAGGCAGCAAGGCGGAGACAAAAGAACGAAAAGAGGGGGCCCGCGGAGGAAGAGGGGAGAGGAGCGAGGAGGGGAGGGGAGGAGAAAAAAGGCAGGAGGGAGAAAGAGAGAGCAGAAAAAAAAAAAAAAAAAAAAAAAAAAAAAAAAAGAAGAAAAGAAAAAGAAAAAAAAAAGAAAAAAAAAAAAAAAAAAAAAAAGAAAAAAAAAAAAAAAAAAAAAAAAAAAAAAAAAGAGAAAAGAAAAAGAAAAAAAAAGAAAAAAAAAAAAAAAAAAAAAAGAAAAAAAAAAAAAGAAAAAAAAAGAAAAAAAAAAAAAAAAAAAAAAAAAAAAAAAAAAAAAAAAAAAAAAAAAAAAAAAAGCTATGGAGGGAAATTACGGTGGGGAAGCCTGAATGTGGAAGCTGCATTTTGGCTGCATGCGCCACAGAGCGCGTAAACGCTATCGCGTGGAATCCCGACCAGTAGTCAGCTGGACTTAGATGAGTAGTCGGCAGCCGGCGCTTGTGGTACGGACTGCTCAGCTGACGTTGACTTATCATAAATAAGGATGACTGTACCATGATTTTCTCAAGAGGAGAAATGAGGCAGTCGTGCTTTTCACATGGATAAAAATTGCCTGAGATCAAGTCAAGAATATTTGTTTCTGACTCTGAGTCACCCCCCCGACATAGAAGCACCATATTTAGGCATTTTTCCGGGGAATTACGCAGACATAGGGAATTTCCCATCCTCTCAGCCCACATTGCGCCGCTGCTCGCACCACATCAAACCCCTCCTTTGAAAACACATCTTATTTTAGACAAGTCTGATAAAAGAAGATGGTTTTGATGGTTTTTATCATTTATCATTGGTTTTATTTGGGCTTTTATTTATTATTGATTGATTATTTTTATTTGGGCTTTGTAGAGCGAAGCACAGAAGTGCTCCATGCGCTCAGTAAACAGGAAACAACTGCATGCATGAGTGTAGACACGTGCCATCTGATGTAGAGACGTTGAACGCAGACACTATATAAAAACATATTTTGCACATCTGATCTGAAATAGTTGCGGGATCATTATAAATGGAGCTGAATTGTAACATCACGTGCTGATTATGCTGGACTGTGTCTGCAAGGACACGCTGCTGCTGTTCCGGGACTGATTTGCATAATAGAAGCCGAGTTGATGAGGCGTTCATAGCCCTAAAATACCAGAAGCTGACAGACCTCGGCAGTTGGGATTTGAAGTGTTAAAAGTCCATTTTTCATGATACGGCTCCTTTAAATTCAGTTCTGACATAAAACAGGTTGTAGGTAAAGCCTCCAAACGTCCCCGTTCATATGATGCAGCACCTTTAGAGCAACTAAAATCGAAGTGGGAATTTCAGAATTTGGCAGGAAACAGAATCTAGTCATCATCAGCATGCCAGTGATGCTCTGTAATCCTGTTCAAGAGTTCATGCAGTACACGCAAGTTTCATTCATGAATGCATGTCTGAAGTTGTTGCAGGATTTTTCCTGACAGATGCGGTACAGCTCCAGGCTTTTACACAGTCACACTTCATCCTTCCACCGGACAAGTTCTGTGATCGAAGATGGCAAAGCGTTTGTTAGATTGCTAATTTATGATTTATAACTTCTCATCAACATGCAGCAAAGGATGCTCCTGCAGAATCATCTGGTGATACAATCAAACTCAAATATTCCCATACTTCCATTTAAGCCAGAATTTCCTCCATAATCAAGCTGGTGCATGCCATTCAGGGATGAACATGATTCCTTTTCACATACAGATGTGGAAAAAATTGTGGTGCCCCTCAGTTAATGAAAGAAAAGAAAAAAACTCAGAAATAACTTGAATCTGAAAAAAGTAATGATACATAAAAATCCATGAAAATGAACCAATGACAGTCAGACATTGCTTATCAACCAGCTTCAACAGAAGCATTTAAGAAATAAACTCCAGAACCGGGCCTGGACAGCAGTGATGGTCCCCTGAGCTTCATGTTTTGTGGCACAACCTTTAGAGGCATCACTGAGGCATCCCTAACTGTCGGTGAGATTCTGCACCTCATCAGCAACCTGCTCCAGCTGTCTCAGGTGTGACGCCATGTTTCAGCTCAAACACGCTCAGGACGATCCAGGTCCAGGTTCAGGACAGTCCAGTGTTTCCTCTCAGCCATTCTTGGCTTTATGAACTTCTCTGATGTGCGTCTGCGAGTTCACGTCACCATGGAAACCGCGGCAAACCAAACCAGACCAGATCGTGTGTTCTTCCTTTCTTTGTTTTAAATCAATATCCAACCTCTCTTGTGTTTGTCTGCAGCTCGTTCGCCCTTAGCACGATGTGAACAGTGAATTTCTTCTTCTACACTTGCATTTTCGGCAGAGTAGGCGCTGAACGCTGCAGCGTCTGTAGTGTCATAAATGCACATCAGGGACGTACGATGTTCTCCTGTGTAGGTTTGATGATGTGGTTTCCACTAAATTCTGGACGCTTCCCACTCAGGACGCTTGGATTTCATTGGACGAGCTGTATGGAGGAATATTGACAAGTTTTTGGGGAGTTTTATGGACCTTTTTGGTTTCAGCCCCAGTGTCACCTCTATTAAATGTTGGTGGATAATGAACCCCCCCCCCCCCCGGATCTCTGGCTGCATTTGAGATCAATTAAAAATCCCTTCAAGTCCACTTTGGCTCCAACAAGGATGGATGGTGGACAGTGTTGGGAACATTACTTTAAAAAAGTAATTAATTATAGTTACTAATTACTTCTCCAAAAAAGTAATGGCGTTAGTAACTAAGTTACAGCTTTATAAAAATAACTAATTACTTGGAAAAGTAATTTTTCCGTTACTTTTTAATGTTCCTTTAGATGTAATTTTAAATTAATCTCAATTAATCTATTAAATGAATCTTTATGTTGAATTAATATAAAAGTGAATATCAGATCTGACTAATGAATTAAATCAATGGAAACTACAGAATAAATGACTAACAGGAAAATCATGGACACTCAGACTGATGGATGTTGTGGCTCCGTCTCCTCCTCAGGAGCTTCATGTGGTTCTAACGGCCAAACACACGAAGAAACACGAACTAATCAGCGTTTCACATCATGTTCGTGTTTTATTTTATCTCTGAAGGAAACTGATGTTTGTGATGATTCCAGGTTATAATTCTCCCCGTCGTGCGCACGTGTGTTCGGCTGCGCAGATTAACAGGGGTTTGCAATGACAGTCCTTCATCATCATCATCATCATCATCACTGTTTCTGTACCGCTCTGATCAGATGAAGACAGATCCAATGTAATATATCTTTCGTATTATGAACTGAATCCGGCTCATGGGTGACAGAAATAATTCAGGGAAACGTGTTACTGGAACTATGACGCTGTTTTCTTCTTAAACTGGACGTAATCGCTGCGTCTGGCAGGTTGGTGACGCCGTATTCCCTGTATACATCCGCAGGTCTCACAGAAACCTTTTTACTCAAACATGCATGTGTGGAGAGGCGCATGTCTGCAGCCCTGCAGACCGCAGGTTACTGCTGAGTGTATGGGCGAGTGTCTCCAGGTATTTGCGTATCACTCCGCCCTCCTCTCTGCGAGAGCACCAGCACAATATAGTTCCCAAAAGAGTGAAACTTCTGTTTACTAGGAACAAAAATGAATCTCACATAACAGTAACGCGCTGTCAGTGAAGGCCAGTAACGGTAACGGTGTTGTGATGACAGACTTAGTAATTAGTTAGATTAACCCGTTACTGAAAAAGTAGTGCCGTTAACGCCGTTTATTTTAACGCCGTTATTCCCATCACTGATGGTGGATCTGACTGATGTTCTTGATCTTGAAGTTCCCCTTTCATCTCTGCAGAAGTTTCTGGGCTCTTTTGTTCGTATTCTCCGTCTCTGTCATCAGTTGTCCTCCTGTGGACACGTCCAGGCAGGTCGGCTGCAGATGTCAGATTTCTGCAGCTGCAGTCACAGGAACCTCCAGCTGTTGGAAATGCTCTTCCAGCCTTCACCTTCAACACGCTGGTCTAGGATTTTCTCTCTGATCTCCTGAGACAATCTTTCCTTGGCTTCCTCTGCTCCACAGTGACCACCTGCAGCCCTACATGACCCACTGACTGCTTCCAGGGCTGGAGACACCTGTGATTCTGATTCGTGGACACACCTGGACGGAACACGTCCCTTTGCTCGCATTATTTCCAGTCTTTTCCAGGGGGACCATCATTGTTGTCCAGGCCTGGTTCATCAGTTTATTTTAAAAATAATTCTGTGGAAGCTGGTTGAAAAGCAGTGTTTGACTTCCATTGGTTCATTTTCATAGAATTTTTATTTATCATTACTTTTGTCCAATTCACGTTATTTCTGGGACCACTGTGAGGTTTTCCTTCATTAACCGAGGGGACCAACAGTTTTCCCACATCTCTACAGAGCAAAAGCTCAGTCTTTGAGATAATTAGTTATGTAAATGAACATACTGTAGTTAAGATATTGTAGTTTACTCCCCCCCCCCGCCGGTGACACATGCGCTGCTGCTCTGTAACCCATGCTGATGGTGACATTGCGTCCAGAACTCACTCTGCTCTGCATCTTCCTTTTCAGAGAGCCTGAGGCGGAATGAGTCGACCTGAGGCAGGAAGCGAAGACGCTGGTGGAGATTATCTCTCTGTGACATGTGGAGGATCCCTGAAGTCCTGCACTTTGAACACTGCATCTGCATATCAGCATGAAACTCTCAGAACTGGACAGCCGAGCTCGGCATCGCAGGTTTCCACCCATGCAAGCGTTCAGATAAGAACGGCCTGTCAGGTGCAGGGAAACCCTCTGGCAGCCATTCTGGAGGTCTGCAGCATGCCGGCATCAGCTGATAGTAGCGCACGCACGCACGCACGCACGCACGTACGCACGCACGCACGCACACACGCACTTCCTCTACTGCTTTTTAATCTTAGTGAGATAGAAGTTTTGCTTAACAGCCATAATTAGTTTTAACAAGATACTGCAGCACCACCTGTAATCCACATCACTGAAAAAGTGCAACATGCAGTTGTTCATTCAAACGGATAACCGCAGTTTTAAAAGGAGGCAAACTCATTCTTTACTCAAAAAGAATGAGTCAAACTCATTCTTTTCTCAAAAAGAATGAGTCAAACTCATTCTTTTCTCAAAAAGAATGAGTCAAACTCATTCTTTTTGCATTTGGAGACATCAGGTTTGATTTTTACTGAACTAAATACGTACAAAAGGATCCAAAACAAAGTTGATTATTTTTCCTTCATGACCTGCAGGTAATATTTTTAGTTTGAGTCAAATGAATCGCTCACGCTGACTGCACACTGCAGTCAGCGCACGCTACGTCCAGAAACCCCCGTCGCATGCTGCACCATCATTTCACATCATGATCACATCACCCCCGCTCCAATCCCACATGAATTCATACTTTCGTTCAAAGTGAATTTATTAAGTCGTTTCAGCTTCAAGTGCGTGAACAACAAAGGGGGTGGGGCTATTTTCAAAACTCAACATATCTGGACCACAAAGGCTCATGGGAAATGCAAATTCAGCAGGAAATGACACTTTTCTGATCATTATCCTATAAATCTGAGTTAAGGATTTACAGCCTTTGTCATGTTCACATTCAGAGGAAGTTGTTGAGAGATTCTGTTCAGTTTGGACGTTAAAGTTGCACCATGAGTGTGAAGAAAAAAAGGGGCCCGGTGTAACTTTAACACCGTACAGGGCAGGACCATATGTAACCTGGCTTGGTGTTAAAATTGACTCTTTAAGTGTCACTCCAGAACTGCTAATTTTACTGTGTAGCACAAGGAGATCAACTTGCCACTGAAGCATATTAGTTTGGTCAGTAATGTCTAAAGTAGAACCAGCTTAACCCACTGATAAGTTGTGTTGCTGTTCCATCACAGACTCTGGATTTACTCTGGTGCAAACTTTAACTCAGTAAATTTGCTTTAAGAGCAAAAGAATAATGCCACAAAGTACATTGTTCAAAATCGCAGCATCAAAGTAATGCAGCATATTTAATTAACTTGACTCAAATAGAAATTTTCAATTTGCATTTGCTAAATAAAACGAGTTGAGTTGAATTTCAGTTTGTTAGTTTGGTTCAATAACTAGAACTTAAAAAAAAATCATTTGGATCAAGGCAACACATGAAGGTTGGGTCAAGTGGAGTATTGTTGTTCACATCAACAGAAAATAATCAGGTCATATGAAGTTACTCAGTTTAGATTGTGATAAGCCAAATATCTTAGATGATATCTGGACGTATTTTTTTAGTTTGAGCATGGTTATATTTTCTCCAGTGTGTCAGAGTTGTGCATGATGCAACGCGAATGTTTAAGTGTACGTGATGATCTACGCTGCGTGCAGTTGTCAGAACGTGCACCACTCATCCATACAAACCAGATCTTCCCAGAGAGTTCGTCTGACAGCTGCAGCTAAACTACAGACGGGGCGGTGTTAGGGGGGCTGTGGTGGGTGGGGGGGGGGGGGGTAAATGATAACAGAAAGCCCTATTACAGACAAGAATCCATCTGATGTAAAAACACAGCAGGCGGTGTTCATCATCCGTCCTTCGTGTGTTTTTTAGCATTTCCCCGAATGTCTCCGTCCACTTTCATTCACAGAAGAAAGATTCTTCACTGACATTAGGAAAAACAGCAGCTTTGAGCCCCTCAGAAGTTCATCACCTCTGCACCGTAGTTTTTATAATCTCCACATCTTCTTTATGAAATGTAAACGGTGTGGACAAACAGCTGGCCTCCATGTTGCCACGACGATGCTGCGTTCTGGTTAAATTGATGTAAAAAACAAAGAAAAATCCCCAATGAAATATGTTGTCATGGTGACCAGCAGCTGATTGTCTTCTCCACCTGCTGCTCTTTAGCTTCCTGATGAAAGTCACGTCCGCATCACTGAACATATCCTGATATTCTGGATGAGCTCTGATCAGAACTTTACTTCACTGCAGATTTATTTTCACTCTGACATGTTTACGCTCCTGACAAAGGAAGGAAACGTGTCCTCTGTGCTGCATTCACCTGCACTCGGCCATCTGAGCTTCACCAAGGAAATGTCAGTGTCCAGACTGATCCTGCGAGCGTTTTGAGTGTCGCCATCTTGCGGCGCCGCCGTTGCCTAGGTAACGAGTCCCAATGACCCCGTATCTGTTAACATGGAAAGCAGCGTAAATATCTGGATTTCCAACGTTGGACAGTCGTCTCAGGTCATGATAACCTATGGGTATGTTATCCAGAGATCTCTGAGGGATTCTGACGCTCTTTTAAACATCAGAGCATTAATGTAAACTATTATTCATCTCCAGAAACTGGCTTTAATAACAAGCCACACTGGAATAATACACACATCTCTGATTACTGATCAAAGTTTAAAAACTAAACTCTTCCAAAGGTGGTTCCTTTTCTATTTTATTACATATTTGGCTTTTGGTATTGTTTCAGGACTGTACAGACCACGTAGCTTCACATGTCCTGCAGATGAAACTAAAGGCTGCAGGACACCGTCTTCCTGATCAGTTTGTGTTTCTGACTGAACTGGTTTTATTTTCTGGTCCCAACGTTGCTGATCAGAGACAATAACCTGATACTTCACAATATCTCCCAGATTAGTCATTAACTCTCAGCAACACCACAGCTGTCTCTGTTAGCATTAGCTAGCATAATAACGTTACACGGTGCCTCATTTTTGGGAGCATAGATATGTGAAATAAAGTGTCAGATTAATGAGTGTTCACCATAATTGACCGTGTTTTTGTTGTTGGGGATTAAATCCAGTGTTTTCTCCACCGTGGCAGCAAGTTATTCCGCCTCTGCTCTGATTGGCCGATATTCCTCCCCGATACGAACACACTGACATCAGTGGACTGAGCAGCACCGTCCACTTTTGTCACAGACGGCAGAAATCTTCATGAAATAAATGTCCGTGATCTTCTTCTTCACTTATTACCACATTAAAGTTTTCCTCTGATGTTCCTACAACCAGGAATGTGACGTCCTCCCACATTTCCTCCATGTTGTTCAGAAAAACGTCCCATTCTCATCTGTTCTCATTACACATGGACAGAAACGCCCCGTGGCACTGGCGGACGGTCTAGTTGTGGCGTTTGACTGGATTAGTCTATACCCGATAGTTCTCAGAACTAAGCCTGAGGTGGCACTGGGGAGGGTTGACTCAGATCTGAGTCTGTGCAAACGTTTGGCCCTGCATAGCAAGTAAACAATAAAATCTTCATCAAAAGCAGGAAAATGTTTAAGTCTTGCCAAAGACCTAAGCGCCTCGCGTAATCAAAGGATTCATTCTCCTCATCAAGCAGCCAGCCTCCCCCCGACATGAGTTTCACCGTTGCATGAATATGGTAGATGGAGATTTATGACTGCAGGTTGGAATATGGCATCCTCCGTAGCAGACCTTCATAATGGCACCAGCTGGTCCCTGCTGGAGAGTCGGATCACAACTGCAGCAGAAACCCTGGAGAGCAGAGCTCACGTTTCCCCAGCACACTTCATAAATGTTCATTTAGAGATGGAACTCTGATGTAGATTTAGCGGAGGAAGGGATTTACGTCTGTCCTGTACAGCTCTACGGGATGATGAACTCTTTACTGTGTGCACTCCTCTTTGCTATTATTGTCACAGTGTTTATCTACTTGCATGCGAGCACCCTTGGACTTGTAATAATGGCAGAAATGTCTGAAGCTGACATCCACCACATGAAGACGTTTACTACTGCAACCAGACATGAACTCTGTAGATACGTAGCTGTTGCACATAATCTGTCACTGCGCTGTGTGTGTGTGTGTGTTTACAGACATATCTCACGCTGAAACAGTTTTTTCACTTTTCTCCAGCTTTCCACGGTGACGTCATCAAGACACCGATGACGTCTTTGCATGTACCCTTAGTTTAAAGGCACCTAGTTGGTTTTACTAGCTCAGGGAAATATTCCTCATCGTCTCTGATAGATGCCGTGGATTTAATGAGAAAACCTCACTTTTAATATGTTTAAGGACTTGATGAAAAGCAGTGAATGTGCCAGATGGCAGCGCATTGGTTTGGGTTAGAGTAGCTTCCCTCCTCCTCCTGGCGTCGGTTCTCGTTGAGCATTAGCTGTAGGATATCTCACCACGGTCGCTTGATCTCTTTATTACGTAGCTGTGTTCTTTATATTACTGTTGTAGGTGTTATGAATGCACTCGGACATATTTAACTGTTTCCGCTGCTTTGCAATGCTTCCCTCTCACACCCGTATCAGCCTGTCGTTCTTTCATGAGTAGCTTTGCCAACATGCATATTGCCAAACATTCCTCTGAGCTAAAAAAAAGCAACTAAATCCACATATCAGACTTGTAGCCATGTTCTTTTAAACACTGGAGACAGTTTACGCTGTCACCACGACACACTGCTGTGTGACACATCTGGTCTTCCACCTGCTCACCTGCTGCACGTGCATGTTGGAGGGCGTCAGTAGCAACACGCGTGTGATAACGGACATATGTAGCAGACGATGTGATGCAGATGGGACTGATGCGGTAGATGGAGCACACATCTGTGATTTTAATGTGGCTCAAGAGTGTTGTATTTTTCTAACATTTAATCTTCTGTTTTCTATTTGTACTCGGCACTTATGAGTGTAATTTAACATTTATTGCACAAATTGTCTCTCACTGTTTCAGTAAAAGTCCCTCAAATTGTTTTTCTGTTTTCAGAATCCAATAATTCCAGTGATGTTCTCGTGTGACAGTCACCTTAGCAGTACAAAAATCTGAACTGTTTACTTTGTTTTATGTCAAAGAAAGAAAAATAAACTATTTCAGTACTTATACTATATTGTGGTGTGTTGTGTTTGACTAACTTTTTGATTTGAAGAGCTTCAGGTGGGATTTTCTGCTAACAATGGAGACAAGTCACCCAGTCTGAGCCTCGTCTTCCTGTTCACTATACCAGCCATCATCGCTGCACACTGGACCAGTAATCTCAAACTGCAGCCACATTTTCCTCAGATTAAAGCTAAAATAGAGTTAAAGTGAAAAGTTTCTGTGCTGACTGCCCTCCCAGTAAACATCCAGCACCCCTTTATTTGGTGTTCCACTGGTTTTTAGGGAACAGGGGAGACAAAGTATTGAACATGTCAATATATTTCTAGTAGAGCTGTTGACATGAAATTTTCACCAGATGTCGGCAACAACCCAAGTAATGCACACATCCAAAGAAATCCGAACATTTCTGTCCAGGAATGAAGTTATGTGTAATATAGTGAAATGACACAGGGAATAATATAGTTGTGGAACATGTAAATGTGAATCAGGACTTAAATTTGCTGTTATACGTGTATTTAGTAAAACTTTTTTTTCTTTTTATTTCATGGTGCAAATAACAGAAAGACAGTACAAAACGTACAAAAATATGCAAAGAAGGAGTTGGAAAGTAGGACAACATGGGGGAGACATTACATAACATAGTATTGGG
Organism: Atherinomorus stipes; assembly: GCA_023101725.1. NCBI lineage: Eukaryota > Metazoa > Chordata > Actinopteri > Atheriniformes > Atherinidae > Atherinomorus > Atherinomorus stipes. The sequence goes on from JALJCO010004586.1 coordinate 55,850, forward strand.
ACAAACCAGTAAGATATAGTGAAAACAAATGTAGTGCAGTATTCAATATGTATCATGAAGCAAAACAACAGAGATGTGTGTTGTGTGCGTGTTGTAAGATGTGAGGACAACCCTACTGTAAGTCCACATGAAGACATGGTAGCTATAGTCTTTGCAAATAATGCCACAGTCATAGTCACCATGATATCAATTAATACTAATATGTAAAAATACATAAGTAATAAAACAAAAAAAATCAGTTAAACTTAAGCGTCATGGTTTCAGAGCCTGTCCATGGTGATGATGATGTCAGCAGCGTCAGCTTCACTGGATGATAATATTCTCAGATATGTTTTTCCTTTTTCCCTTTTTAAAAAAAAAATAAAAAAATGCGTTTATTGCCTTTTTTGTTTTATAGACATATACAAAAAGACAGCAAACAAGACAAGAACAGAGAACAAATACAGACAAGCGATGGCCCATATGAACAATTTATCCCTTTGGGATACTAAGATACAAATACTCTTGACAATTGCTGAAATTTCCAGTCCCATAGGAAAAGTTTTTTTAAAGACCTCATTCTGGTGATGTAATTTTTTTTTTTTTTTGTTATACTTGTATGATCCCCGAGGGGAAATAAGGGCTCTGCATTTCACCATCTCTGTACTGAGTATCAGAGAGCAGTGGGCTGATACTTAGGGTGCCTGGGGAGCAGTTGGTGGGGGGTTAAGGACCTTGCTCAGGGGTCCACAGTGGTTCACCCAGGAGTTGTGTTGGGGAGTCGAGCCCGGGTCCTCCGCGCCCTAGCCCACGACGCTACCACTGGGCTATCCACTCCCCCTTGAATTGACATGTCAGGTGGTCAAAGGAAATGTAACTGAAAACAGACTTGTGCCATTGTGTCATACAGGGAGTCTGGTCTGAGGTCCAATTAACCAGCAAACATTTTCTGGCACAAAAAGTCAGCATTGGGGGCGGTGATTAGCTCCGTTGGTTGAGCAGCCGCCCCATGAACAGAGGCTACAGCTCCTCAGCGCAGTCGGCCCCCGTTCGATTCCCGGTCCAGGTCCCTTTGCTGCATGTCACCCCCCACTCTCTCTGCCCCTTTCCTGTCACTATACACTGTCACATAAAGGCCACTAGTGCCCAAAAAATCCTTTCAAAAAAAGTCAGCATTTGATACAGTTTCTTATGATGTTTGTTGGTGACAGCAGGATCAATTCGTCCAAGCAACAAAAACAAAGGGGTACAGTTCAGGTTAGCAGAGAACGTCTTATTCATTTCTTGTCCAACAACCTGCCAGAAATTAGATCTGTTTTTCTGGGTGAGCTCCTTTTATATTTACAGATTTTGGCTTTGCAGAGCCATTTACTGGCTCGTCTGTGTAACCTGAATGATATCCAGGTTTCTGCTGGTGATGCTGAACAGGAGTTTCATCTGTGGGGTTTTCTGGCGCTGATGGCTGACGTGGAGGCCCAGCTGTGGAGCTCACGCTCCACCACTGTCATTCCACCTCCACAGGAAATCCTTCCTTCCTATGACCCTGCACTGCACCACAAGTTTGAGCCATAAACTCTTTGTAAATCTTTTAGGTATTTGTTGTGTTGATTGTATTTTATGTATTTTTAGTTTTAGTTTTATATTTTTTTGCATGTTTCAATCTTTTTTTATATAATTCAGCACCTTCTCCAACTCTCACTTGTCCTCTTATCTCTACTTTCTCTTTCATTTCTCTCTGCATGTCATTGTTTAAGGAGGCAGGGGTCAGTAAAGCCTATTCTGGTTCTGCTTCTTTGAATGCAGAAGACTGAGAAGCATGAAACGTGTGACTGAGGTTGAAGACGCGACCTGAGGGAGGCTGGTGGGAATAAGCCTCCCTGGGAAGGTGGTGGGAGAGCTGCATGGAGCGGGGGGTGGGGGCTGATGCTTCCCATGCTTTGTTCTTTGAGGACGGACCAGAACAGGTGGAGGACTGGCACTCCTGCAGAGCGAACGGCGACGTCACCTGGAGTTTGGCCGGAGCAGATGATGATCAGCGGTGTAAAATCGGTTCCTTCAAACGTCTGTGGTGGTGCTGATATCATCGTAGAACTGCTGTGGAGGGTGTGAGGAATCCAGCTGCAGGATTCACATCCTCCCCCAGCTGCTCTCAGATTGAACGGTAAAACATTCCAGCTGCACTGAACTCCGACTGTTTTGCTGCCATGTTTCAGATCATGGTGTTCCACAACTATGTTCTCTGTTTGGCAATTTGTGTCAGTTTCAGTCATGAGATGAGGAACGTCAGACATCTGTGGAGCAGTGACAGCGATGAGGTGGTCTCACCGCACAAATTCAGATGTACCTTTCACCATCAGAGCAGAGAGATGAGACAAGAGTCACCATCCGGCCTGGAGAGAGCTCAGAGAAGAGACGGGAAGAAGTCGATGCTGGAGAAACCTCTAAAATCCCCTAAAACTCGACCAAATACAAGTTATCCTCTGACCACAGAGGATAACTTGCTTTTTACCAGACTGTCGCTCTCTGAGCTCATTTACAGTCGTCCTCAAAATCATCCATACCCTCCAATTAAAGAAAAGGTTAAATTCACAACAGTAATTAAAATAGCAAGAAACTAAGAAACTCATAATAAATGAAAATTTTCAAAATTATAATTTAGTGAAATAAAATATTGCTTTTGAATTTTGGAAATAATAATAATAATAATAATAATAATAATAAAAATCTGTCCCAGACACATTAGAGCACCTTTTCAATGAACATGCACCAACATACCTGTCAACAGGTGCAGACGTCTGATTGGACGTTACAGAAACACGTGATTGCAGTGATTGTCTGAAAAGTGTCGCTCAACAACATTTTAGCCTCAGAGCCCATCATGCTTGTTTACTTGTTTTATTTTTTGTTTGTTTTTAATATTTCTGTTGAACCACAATTCAGAATCAGTGTCATGTGCAGGATAAAAGCGCTTCATATCCTCATATCCTCTACTTTTACACATTAATGTAAACAGTTATTTATTCACTAATTGTCTCCTAAGCTGCATTTTATCCACGTCAGCAGAACAGCCATGTCTTTATCATTTCAAGTTCAAACTTGTTTAAAAATATGATCATAATCCCAATATTTGGCTTTTTACAGTTAACATTTGCACTGAGAAAAACACAGAACGTTTCCTTGCTTTTTTTTTCTTCTCTTGGGACAGTAAGTTTAACAAATGGTTGAGATGACAGTTAATAATAGAGTAACAAACATAAAATGGTCCAAATTTGAAAGAGTAACTTTGTGACAAACCAGTGTTTGGCATTAAATTCTAACCTAAGTGGCTGATTTTCTCCAGAACTAGTCAATAAAATTCATCATTGTCATGAAAATATTTCAGGAGAGCAGACTGTGTTTCTGTTCTCAGATGACTAACATGCTTCACACAAGTTAAACACGAAAGTGAGACTTCAGTTTCACGGGTATTTTGAATGTGTTTTGGTTGGTGTCCAGGGTGTATCCTGCCCCGAGCAGCTGTGGTTGGCTCCACTCCCCCACAGACCTGCATTAGCGTTACGTCCCGACTCTGCCTGGGTGTTTGAATGCAACAAATGAAAACTGGCTTCAGGATGTTGAGGTGGAGTAAATAGTTTTATTGTTCTCAAGGTGGAAATAAGGCATAGACATGGTGAGCTGAAAAGGAGATGGGGTTAGCGAAGATGCTCAAATGAATTAAATCAAAAGTGGGACAAAGCCTACATTAAAGGCAGGATGGATGATGTTTTCCAGGAGCATTTTTTACTATTTTGCTTAAAGTCTTCTTCGCTCCCTGATTGCAGACAATTAATTAAATGTTCTGACACAAAAAAAAAAAAAAATCACCTGTGTAACGTACAGCACTGGAAAAACTCCATCCAATGAAATGAATTTCATTGGATGGAGTTTTGAACGGCCCGTTCTGACTGATTGAATGATTTTTATGTCCATCAAACTCAACTGCTCTCTGAGGACCAACCGTCCTCGCGTGCGTTAGCGCGCGCTCGCGACTCACCGTGACTGTCTCAGTGCAGACGAACCGTTACAAACATGGCTGCTCGCTGCTCTTATTTATGCCGCTGTTTGCTCTTAAAAAGAAAAAAACGGATGTGGATGAAGTCATGGAGGTGTTGGTGTTTGCAGTGAGGATGTTTTAGGCCGCAGAAGATGGAGGTGAGATAATTATCACTTTTAGAAACGTGGTTCCTCTGCTGTTTACTTGGAAGCTAACAAGCTAGCCACTCGGCTGTTCTTGGTTCTTCGTCGAGATGAGCTCACGCGACACTTTCCTGTGCCGTGGAGACGTGGTTTCAGGGGGTGTATATTTTTTCAAATGTAGCTTGTTCGAACTGTTTTCCAAGATCTCCTACCCTGCCTTTAAAGAGGAGCCAACACAAATCTACGATTTCAACAAACCAAACAGGGAATAAGTAGAACCAATAAGCTAAAAAAACTGTCATGTATACAAATGATTAAAAAACAAAGCCTAGCTATCCCAAACTCCATAACTACACCAGTGTTAAACACAACTAAAAACTAAGCTAAAACCAAGTACAGAAACTCGGAGAAAACCCAAACTAAAGAAACCCAAAGTCGCCTGACTAAATCAAAGTGGAAATGGCACTACACAAACCAAAACCAGAGGCATCACAAACGGAACTGAAGTCACCAGAAAACCACAGAAGACCCAGGCTATCATTAATCCGATATTAATAATAGCGACTGGAGTGCTGATGGGCTCTTCTATGGCTGCATGCCAGCAGCTCCAGGTTTGCCAGTCGGGAGGGAGGGAGGAGATGATGATGGTGGTGTGGTGCCAGGCCATTCAGACCGGAAGGTGGGAGAAAGAGGATCTGCATCTGGAATGAAACAGATGAGGCTGATAATCAGGCGACTGTAACAGAACAGCTGGTCATAGACGATGGCGGCTGGTCTGACCAACGTGCTCCGGCTGCAGACACAAATGGGTGTTCCCGTTGTGACGGGTGCTCCCGATTCAGAGACTGGAACGCCCCCTTCTTATCACCTTGGCCTCCCCACGTGGGCCTCCCCAACAACATTTGGGTTACTATCTGGGTTAAACATAGCAACCTCCGCTAGCTAGTTAGCAATGTCCGCGAGCTATTTTTTTCTCGAAAATTTCCAAAACAATTGTCTAGTAGTCAGAGTTTATGACAGGCAGCATGGAGCTACTGTTAGTGAGCTAAGCATGCAGCTAAATGAATGTCAATACATCTTAATAAGCTTATGTTTTATTCATGTGTTGTAAAGTAAGAGCATTATTACACGAGCTAGGATGGAGTTCACAGCAAAGAGCTAACGTACCATTAGTAAGCTAAAAAAAAGTAGCTAAATGAACACCAATAAATCTTAAGAGAAAGCATGAGGGGTTATGTTATTGTAATCGTATGTTATTGTAACTCTTTGGTTGTCTTTATTGTATCAGATCCAATGCTAATAATAGCAAAAAGCTTGTCTCAGGAGCAGCTAATGTCTTAATATCGTCGGTCCATAAGCAATGCCGCGGCTATTTCTAGTTATCAGCTAAATTTTGCAGCGACGACTTGTAACGTTCGGCCTATAACCAAGTGGGCTTTGTTTATTTGTTGGAGAAGGGGCGTGAATGTCCACTGAACAGCAACCACGTCCGAGTGTAACGCTGCGGTCCATTTACCTCAGAATGGGGAAGTGGGAACTGGGGGGTGACGTCACACCCGACCAACTTGCATTCCAGTTCACAGGTCAGAAAACCAGTTAGCAGCCTAGTAAAACAGCGTCTTTGCTAAGGCTGTTGTTATTAGCCGTTGTTAGCACAGCTGGCGTTGTAGTTCACATATACCACATGTACATGTACACGGGAATGTCCGACTTCCCAGTTCAAATGGAACGCAGCATAACTTCCACCAACACCCGGCTCCGTTACACCTCAACCAACCCAGCAGCGGGACATTTTCCCTTTGACTCTGTCCACAGATGTCTCTGCTAACAGCAGCGGGACATTTTCCCTTTGTCTCTGTCCACAGATGTCTCTGCTAACAGCAGCAGGACATTTTCCCTTTGTCTCTGTCCACAGATGTCTCTGCTAACAGCAGCGGGACATTTTCCCTTTGACTCTGTCCACAGATGTCTCTGCTAACAGCAGCGGGACATTTTCCCTTTGACTCTGTCCACAGATGTCTCTGCTAACAGCAGCGGGACATTTTCCCTTTGACTCTGTCCACAGATGTCTCTGCTAACAGCAGCAGTCCTGTGGGTTTCGGGCAGACTGAGTCATCTCTCTGCGGTTCGTGAGTCGGCGCCACCGCTCTCTCCGTAGGAAAACAAAGCGTTTTTACCACGGCTCGTGTACGGGCGTTTATGAGTCCTGAGCTCCAGATGCTGAGAAGAACAGAAACAAACACTGAAACATGCAGAAGCTGCAGCAGCTGCGCCGGCTAAAGCTAAGCTAAAGCTAAGCTAACGTTTCCAGGACCCTGCTGTGGCCGAGTCAGTCCAGGAGAAGAGGACGTCTCTGGCGGCATCAAGAAGCTGCTGGCCGGGAGAGTTCAGCCTCAGCTGTAGAGGTTCAGAAAGAGGACGGATGTTCAGAAAGATGATGTCCAGCTGCTAATCAGCTGTTGTCTCACCGTTTATCTGTTATGGTTTAGCATTGGTTCAGTTCCCCCCCTGCCGACAACCCAACATTCCACACACCCTCCATGAGCCCACAGCTTTCCTGTCCCACCTCCACTCTGTCACCCTGCACCTCAGTCATGGACCTGAACACAGCCTCATCTCCCTCCACGTCAGGACATCCTGAGACCTCCTCTGTCTCCACCTCCAGCCTGACTGTCTCCTGTGACCAGGTCAAGAAACAGCTAGAGAAACTGAACCGGAACAAGGCTGCAGGTCCAGATGGTGTCAGTCCCAGAGTTCTCAAGACCTGCTCAGAACAACTATGTCCGGTTCTCCAGCACCTTTTTAACACCAGCCTGAGACAGAACAGAGTTCCTGTGCTGTGGAAAACATCCTGTCTTGTTCCAGTCCCTAAAAAACCACAACCAGCTGAACCAAATGACTACAGACCAGTTGCTCTGACATCTCACATCATGAAAGTCCTGGAGAGACTCTTACTGGCTCACCTCAACAAGCAAGTGAATTCCTTTCAGGACCCATTACAGTTCGCATATCGTAATGGGCTTGGGGTTGAAGACGCCATCATCTTCTTGCTTCAGAGAGCCCACTCTCATCTGGACCAGTCAGGCAGCACTTTGAGGGTCATGTTCTTTGATTTTTCAAGTGCCTTTAATACTATTCAGCCTGCTTTGCTATGTCAGAAGCTCCATAACTTCCAGGTGGATCCTCCACAACCACCTGGATTTACGACTACCTAACAAACAGACCACAGTTTGTGAGACTGAAAGGTTGTGTGTCTGAGATGGTGGTCAGCAGCACTGGAGCACCACAAGGAACTGTACTCTCACCATTCCTCTTTACACTGTACACCTCAGACTTCCAGTACAACTCTGATCCTGTCATCTGCAGAAATACTCTGATGACTCTGCAGTTGTGGGGTGTATCAGTAATGGACAAGAAGCTGAGTACAGGGAACTGGTCAATCAGTTTGTGAAATGGTAACAATCAGCTCATCTTAAATACCAGCAAGACTAAAGAGATGATTGTTGACTTCAGGAGGAGCAAGAATAAGCAGCATAGTCCTGTCTACATCCTGGAAGAGGAGGTGGAGGTGGTGGAGAACTACAAATACCTGGAGTTCAGCTGGACAACAGACTCGATTGGAAATGCAACAGTGACTACATCTACAAGAAAGGTCAGAGCAGACTCTACTTCTTAAGGAAGCTGAGATCATTCAACGTCTGCACCAAGATGTTGCAGAACTTCTACAAGTCTGTTGTGGAAAGTGCAATTAGCTTTGCAGCCATCTGCTGGGGCAGCAGCATCAGAATCAGAGACTTGAAGAAACTAAACAAGCTGATCAAGAAAGCTGGTTCTGTGCTGGGGATAACTCTGGAGCCGCTGGAGCTGATCGATCAGAAAAGAATGCTGCACAAGCTGATGAAGATGATGGAGGATTCTTCCTCCTCTCCACAACACGGTGAAGAATCAACAGAGTGTGTTCAGTGGGAGGCTGCGTCAGGTTCACTGTAGGACGGAGAGATACAGGAATTCATTCCTGCCAGCAACCATCACCCTAAAGAACAAGACTGACTGACTTTTTTGTTTATTTAAAAAAAAAAAAGTGAGCTTTTACAATACTGAATTTCCCTTCGGGGATGAATAAAGTATTTTTCATTTCATTTTCATTTAATTTCATTTCATTTCATTGGTCAGCTGTGGAATTTACCTGACTTCACCTACTCTGACATCAGAGGTCACATGATTCCAAAACAACGCGGTGTTTGTGAAGGACAGTTTTACGCCCCCCCCCCCCCTTTTAAAGGAGCCGTATTATGAAGAATGGACTTTCAAGAGCTTTTCAGCATGTTACTGCTGTAGCTTCCTTAACATAACTGACACCAGTATACGCAACGAGGTGGCACCAATCATGAAGCGTCAAACACGCACGCGCAGCATCGTTGCAAGACCCTTTTTTTTTAACAGAAACTCTTAGAGAATCCTAACCTATACACACTCTCTGAGGAAGAAACTAACAGCTGCAGGAAGATTTCCTCAGAGACAAGCAGCCGTCAGCTAACAGACGTTTCATCCAGAGTTCAGGAGATTTTTCTTTTTTTTTAAGCTCTAGAGGACGGCAAGTTGGGAAAAATGTGGTTATGTTCACTGTGGGAGTTTATTTGTTGTACTGAATGAATCGACTTGCCAGAAGTGGTTGGATTTTAACTTCAGGAGCAGAAAAAAAACTCAACTTTGTGTGTGAACTTCACTCCTGACAACTTCATGAATCTCGGGCAGTAAAGTGTTTTTTCTCGGGGATTACTTCTGAAACCTGACGCAGTTCCTACTATAAAAATGTGCATGGACAGACAACAACACTGGTGAGTGAAAACGTCTCTCAGCTCAATGCTAACTGTTAGCCTATGATTTGTTCACTAATTTACTTACTTGTCAGCGTCTCTGTGGTACTTCTGTGGTACTTCTGTGGTACTGCGTGTACTTTAAACTCCATATCAGACTCTGGGTGGAGCATACAGCTCCATAACATGCTGCTCCGTTTTATCCCGTCGATCGGAGTCCGATTATCCATCAATGTTTACAGATAACATCCATGTGAGCTGCCGGTGCTACAAACAATTCTGTTACCTTCAGAATAAGTGTCTCTTCCTGAAATGGGTGTAAAACATGTTGCAATTGGTCAAGAGCTCCATGGTTCAGGACAGTCAGCCATCTTACTTCTGTGTTGGAAATTAGATGCTTAGAAAACTAATATTTACACCAGATTAGTTTCTATAGTAGCGATGGAACATATTTAGCTTATAAATGCCTGTATTTGACTTTTGGAACGATTGAAAAGCTGATACAGCTCCTTTAAGTAACACTTCCTGGTTCTTTTCAACTTAAAATACCTAACAGTTACTGCCTCATCTCAGGGAAGGATTTTCTGCTGTTATAAAGAACATGAATGATGCACTTTATGAGATAAAAAATAATGCCACAAAGTAAATTGTTTAAAATCACAGCATCAAAGTAATGGAACATAATTAACTTGACCCAAATAGAAATTTTCAATTTGCATTGACTAAATAAAATGGTTAGCACCGCAGCCTCACAGTAAGAAGGTTGCTAGTTCGCTTCCTGGCTGGGGAGGGTTTGAACAATTCCAGCAGTTCCTTCCTGTGTGGAGTTTGCATGTTCTCCTGTGCATGTGTGGGTTCTCTGCGGGTGATCCGGCCTCCTCCTACCATCCACAGACATGATGTTAGAAATCTTTATTCCAGACCCAGGCAGTTTGTTTACGATCACATATCGTGCCTGTAAATGTCCCGATCATCAGACGTGATGTGTGATCTCCCTGCACACACTAAAAGCAGTGCCAGACAGATGGAAATCAGGGAAGGTGAACTGTCTGTCCTCTCTACTTTTGACAATCATAATCTTACTCTTTTTGGCGTCATACATTATTGTTAGAATAATTATATACTCACGCACATGTTATTATGTTATCAATGATATTTATTATTGCAGTTTTTTAGTGTGACTTGCTGTCTGTCCTGAATGGCAAATCACCGCTGTGGAAAAGAACTGCTGACTGCTGATACAAGATTGTTTTGTCTGAGTTATCTTGTGTGAATAAAAAGCTGCAAGGCACAGACAAACCTCAGAGATGGTATGAGACTGTCTCCCCTTGCAAGTTAAAACTCTAACTTGGTGTTGACTCCTTGTCTATCTCATTCCTTCAGGGTTGATAAAGAATTAACCTAACAATTATATCACATTCACCACCATACACAGTACATATCCTCAGAAGCTGTTGGAGACCAGCAGTACATGGACTAAATGACCAAATCATCTGCGTACATGAGGTGATTAACCTTACACCCCATCAGATGCATTTAAAATCAGAGACAAATCATTCATGTACACATTAAAAAGAAAAGGAGATACGATTCCACTGTGGTGTACACCATTGGTCAGATGAAAAGGAGTACAGGTTACATCCCCCCATCTCACCCTCATTGTCTGACGAGAGTACCAACAAACCAAGATTCTAATTAAAAAGCCAGGAACTCCATATTTTAATAATTTTAGAAATAATTTCTCATGATTAACACAATCAAATGCTCTAGAAGCATCAATAAAACACATAAACATTGCTGAATTTTGCCTGTTGTATTTACCTAAAATTTCCTTCAAAACAAAAATGCAAAAATCTGTGCCATGCTTTCTTTTAAAACCAAACTGGTTGTTGGTACACAGGATATACCTCTCAAGTCTACTGAGCAGGACTGACTCCAGTACTTTGGACATCACGCTGGCCAAAGCTATCGGCCTGTAGTTATCAGAGCTGTTCAGCTTCCCAACTTTATCTTTAACCACTGATACTAGAACACAGCAAGCATAGATTCAGGCACAAAAATCCTGTGAAACATAAAGCTGTCAGAGGGCACAGTTTCTTACTGGCAAATTTCATATGTTCGGCTGTGATTTTATCTAGACCACAGGCCTTGTTATCTCTCAGCTTTAATACTGCTTCCTGAATTTCAGCAGCAGTAACAATAACACCCTCATCAAACTCCACATCATCTACTACAAACAAGTTACTTTACACAGTTTAGCAACTCATAATAATGGTTCCGCCATAACAGTGACATTTCATCAGGACCACTCACCCCATCTATATCAGATGGAAGAGATGTTCTGTAATTATTAATCGTTCTTATTTCTTCCAGAAGTCATTAATACCATTTCTTTGTAACTTATTTGCCAGTTAATCTGCCTTCATGGCATTTTTGTTTCTTTTAACATAACAAAGTGCATGGTTGAATCGAGCATTGGAGCGTTTTTTTATCTTCAAACAAGGAGCCATGCCTACTTGCCAGCCTTTGCCCATTTTTAAACGCATTTTGGGCCGCTATAGTCCTTCCAACCTGGCTTACCATAACATACTTCTGTCCTGTGTTTGCATAAGGGCCTGCTTGAAGTACCAAGGGATCCCACAATAGCTTCATAATTCCTCAGTGTTGTACATTCTTGCAGTTCATGTCCCGACACAGTAAGGCATCTTTTGGGACCTTAATATTACCCAGCAATGCATCTGAATGAATATCATATTTTCTCAGGTCTTTTTCTGACAATTTTTGCCAATCTATTTTTCCTACACCAATGCCATTATCCACAGGTGCCAACACTGGTAAATTGCCAGTGTTCAACACCATGGCAAGAGGTATATGGTCTGTTGTAGCCAGATCGTAATCGATCTTCATCATATCTAGTCATGGGCGGTAGAGTGCCAGGCCTCGCTAATATAAGTATAATTCCCAGTTGGCAATAGCTCCTTACAGGACAAAATTACTCCACTGTCTAAACAAAACTGAGTTAAGTGATTACCAAATAAAGAGTTGCTATCACTGACATCAGCATTCATATCCCCAGTAACACAGATGCAGGAAGAAGGGTTGTCCTGAATAAACGACATAATAAATGTCAGTCTACTTAGGTACTCATCCTCATTTTGCATGCACTCATTTGGCATATAGACATTTAAAATAATCATTTTCCTATCGTAGCAGTACAGCTCAATCCCAATAGAGCTCGCAAACGTGACGTAAGCACCAGTGTAAAACGCAATGTCTGGTGGGAAGTAGAGGCAGTGGAGGAAGCAGCGCAGCACGGTTGCTTTGAAACTCGTCTCGCAGACATAGCATTAAACACAGAAATGGCTCGGAGTTGCTTTATAAACTGCCATAGCCGTTTTAATGACCACCATAGGAAACAAATAGATAAAGGAATAAGCGTTTATCGGTTTCCAGATTTTCAGCAAAACAGCACAAGACAAAAAAAGAGATGAAACCTCTCCAATCACTTTTTCATTGACAGTAACACTTACATACTTTGGGACATTAATCATTTTACATGTAGTCGCTTTTTAAGCTGTTATTTTACCGTTACTTCAGCTGAATTCCATCACCATGGAAACACAGTTTTAGATTAAAGGAGCCATCACCCGGAAATGCCCCTTTTTCACGTAAAAACATGTGTACTGGAATAGGACCTCAGTTATAACGTGCCACAAACTCCGGAAAGTGAAAGTAACTTTGTCTTTGAGTGCGGGCGCTCTCTTCTCACCAGAATCAGCCACAAGCACGCGCTCTCCACAGTACGCCGTTTGGATTTCTTTCTCCCAATGACATGAACGAGAGAGGCTGCTAGCTGCTATGCTAGCGTCTTTAGCTCCACCTGAAAGCAGCTGATTACCTGCCACGGAGTAGACCAGCTTTGTCAGAAAGGACGCCGGCGACGTGAGAAGGAGGAGGGGGGGGGATAGCCGTGCTGAGTTGCCTCGGCAGAAGTTCATCAGTTTTAAGTGTAACAGGAGGGGCAGCTTTACCAGGGAGCAGTGGATTATATTTATCAGTGAGGATGTGCAGTCGGTAAGTGTTGCTGCTGTGTAACTTATTATCTTTTGTGTCAGAGACCAGTAAACGGTGGTTGGCGAGTGGACAAGCTGCTAATGTAGCTACAGAAGCTAACAGTGTTTGGTTAACTTCACGTCAGACGTCCGCTCCTTATATCCATCAGAGTCCAGCCCTTTTACTCCGGATCCTCTCCATCAACCGCACCGTTACGTTTTTATCACGTTTTTCTCTGTTGGGACGTCATTTCCTTCACCTGCTCTGTCCTGATAAAACTTTGTTTTGGCTTTGACGTTTGCCTCGTGAACGCGCTTACAGACAGGTCTGATTCTCGTACGTATTCTCGCTACAAACAGTAGTTGGAGTAGTTGGAGTGGGAAAGAAAAAAAACTGTGATTTATCGTCACCATCGCGGACACACTCAGAAGCTAATAAATTAATAAAAATTTACCTATTTTTACATTTACATCGTGAATGCTGTGATTGAAGTTGTTCAATGAGGTTTTGAGCTCATGCAGAGAAGGTTTGTGGGGATTTGCATTAACTTTGTGCGTATCGACGACCGAGGCAGCTGCACACCTGCAACATGCCGACCTGACGTAGATCGGGCTTGCAGCAAGCAGCCGGAGCGCTAAACTGCTGCTAACAGCGATGACAGTTCCCTGCTCCATCAGCTGCTCCACCTGAACAACTGTTTGCAGAGTGATTTTTATGGAGTGAAGCTGCTGCATCAGACGCGTTTCACCAGTGCGGCGCACAGCGCGCGCCGAGCGGCATCAGGACTTGCTTTGGAGGAGCTGGATTGGCTGTTTGTGCACTTCCTCAGATAGAAAGTGGACGGGGGACATCTGTTTTCGTCCATTATTGAAGTGTTGGACTCATGTCAAGTGACAAAGATGTTTTTCCCAACATGGACTGTTTACTGGTATTCTGGAAAACTGCCAGTTCCAGCTGCGCTGAGCTCGCGGAGAAACTGGACCGGTTTAATAATAAAGGGTCAATCCGCCGGCTGCCCTTTAAACTGAGAGCTGCAGTGCACACAAGTAAACAGGTGAAGAGGTAAACAGGTGACCAGGTAAACAAGTGACCAG
>JALJCO010004589.1:0-13803 GCA_023101725.1 Atherinomorus stipes
AAGTCTGCTTGCATCCAACCATCCATCCACCCATCCATCCACCCATCCATCCATCCATCCATCCATCCATCCATCCATCCAACCATCCGTCCATCCACCCATCCATCCACCCATCCATCCATCCATCCATCCATGCACCCACCCACCCATCCATCCATCCATCCATCCATCCATCCATCCATCCATCCATCCATCCACCCATCCATCCATCCATGCATCCATCCACCCATCCATCCACCCATCCATCCATGCATCCAACCTTCCATGCATCCATCCACCCATCCATCCATCCATCCACCCATCCACGCATCCATGCATCCATCCATGCATCCACCCATCCATGCATCCACCCATCCATGCATCCATCCATCCATCCATGCATCCACCCATCCATCCACCTATCCATCCACCCATCCATGCATCCATCCATCCGTGCATCCACCCATCCATCTACGCATCCAACCTTCCATGCATCCACCCACTCTTTCTTTCTTTCTTTCTTTCTTTCTTTCTTTCTTTCTTTCTTTCTTTCTTTCTTTCTTTCTTTCTTTCTTTCTTTCTTTCTTTCTTTCTTTCTTTCTTCCCTCCCTCCCTCCCCTCAAGAGGGAGATCCAGATTTTCTTTCCAGCTCCTTCTGAGGGATCTTGAGGCTCGTAGTCCAGAGGTGATGGACTCCAGAGAGTCCTAGTCTCGTCTTAGTGTGCAGTTCTGTTAAGCCGCCAGTTCCATCCTGATCAGATGGCTGAACCTCCTTTCAGCTCCTCGCCTGCCTCCGTCTGAACGTGATGTCTTCTCCTGATCTCTCAGGATGAACCTGACACCTTCTGCAGTAAGTCTGCGGTCTCAATGACTTCATCCAGACCTGGTCCAGACATCCAGAGCTTCCTAACTTTTCACTCAGTCCGAGTCGTCTCATGACCCATGTTCACCCTCCGTTCAGGGGTTAAGGAGCCTTGCTGAACCTGTTTCTCAGAAACCCAGAACCAAGTCATGTCACAGACCTCAGAGGTTCTGCAGGACGGCTGCCTGCATGTGTTGCTGTTGGGATGAGGATCTTCCAGCTCTGCCTCAGCAGACTGCTAACTGTCTCTGTGCTGACTCAGGGAGGACTTCAGCTTCACTCCGTACACCACCTACTTCTACATGAAGCTGGGCCGTAAAGCTCCTCTGCTGAAGAACCAGAGCCACGCCGTCAGGATGAAGATGAGGACGGCCGAGCCAGGACCTGCTGGGGTGAGTCCGCCCTGACCACTACATTATTCGCACACAAACACACACACACATCCTTGTACTTGTATCTTTGTGAGGACATTCATTGACATAATGCATTCCCTAGCCCCTTACTCTAACTATACCAACTGATTATCTAAACCTGACCAAAACCTCAGTGTAACCGAAACTCTAAAACCAAATCTTGACCCTCATTTTTCTGAGGCTTTTTAGTGAGGACCGGGAAAAAATGTCCTCACTTTGCAAAAATGTCCTCACTTTGTTGGTTAAAAGCACAAAATGGTCTTCACAGTATAGCAAGTACAGGAACACACAAACACATACACACATACAGTGGATACAAAAGTTTTTCACACCCCTGTTAAAAGTCCACATTTTTTGATGTTGTAATTTAGACCAGAAGAAATCATTTCCAGACTTGTCCATCCTTAAATGTGACCTTTGACAACCTGAACAATTTAACTGGAAAACAAACTGATCTGAGGTCAGTCTTCTTGGGTTCCCAGATTATATACGTACATCCTGCAGTGCTGTCAGACTATTTACGTTTCCACCCATGTTTCTCTCCGTTGCCTTGAACAAGCTGTGTGCTGCAAAATGCGCTGCAATTCGGTGGCCGAATTTTCAGCGTTGCCCTGCGGACGTGACTTCAAATGATGCTACATCCGCGGTTTTGATACAGGAAGAAGACTGTCGCGGTAAATTCAAACACTGTAAGCGATAGTTATGGATTCTTCTGCCGTCAGCAAACGATCCAGATCAACTGAAAGACACTAAAAAGTGTAACTACGAAGAAAAAGGTGAGTAAACAACATTATGGCTTCAGTTTGTGCTCCCGTGACGGCTTGGCTCGTGGCTGCAGTTACCTGAAGCGCCAGTCGCGGCAGTCACGAGTTTCGTTTCTTAATCTTGCCTAACGTGCCTTTAAAGCAGAGTCGCTGCTGGATATGCACCAAGAAAATGGATGGAAGGAGATCAGTTTGTTTTCCAGGTTAAAGTTGGAAATTTTTTATTCTGGTTTCCTTTTTTGAACTTTACACAAACCTGAGCTATTAACAGGGTGTGAATAACTTTCATATCCACGGTCTGGTCAGACTCTGGAGCCTGTGATGTCATATCACAGGAAGTCTGACGGACTCTGGTGGCTTGCTCAGATCAGAAGATGGATCGGGTTCAGGAGCTGAGTCTTCTCAGCTTTTCTTCTTCTGTGTTTGTGGTAGTGCATTCTTTCAGCCTTTCTGTTCTTAGTAACGTCTCTGACTAGTTTCTCCTCTCCACTGGCTGATATCTGTTAGTTTAAACTGTTCTCACATATCTGATAATATCCTGCAGAGGTAAGTGACAGCTCTGTCCCTGAACACACCAGCTGAGGCTTTCCATCAACACAACTCATTTAGCTAGACTCTAACTTCACCCTGACCTGAGGCTGTGTTAACTAATGAGGAAACATTATGATCAAACATAGCAGGGAGCTTTAGCCTTTATGTGAGAAAGTTCACAGAAAATTATATATCATAAGTGTAAACTAGTAATAAAGTAGGTGTAACGTAGTAATAAAATATAACGTAGTAATAAAGTGTAATGGAGTAATAAAGTAAGTGTAAACTAGTAATAAAGTAGGTCTAATGTAGTAATTAAGTGTAATGTACTAATAAAGTACATGTAAACTAGTAATGAAGCAGGTGTCATGTAGTAATAAAGTGTAAGCTAATAATAAAGTAGGTAAAATGTAGTAATGTTTAAACTAGTAATAAAGTAGGTTAATGTAGTAATAAAGTGTAATGTAATAAAGTAAGTTTAAACTAGTAATAAAGTAGGTCTAATGTAGTAATCAAGTGTAATGTAGTAATAAAGTGTAAACTAGTAATAAAGTATGTCTATAGAGAAATAAAGTGTGATTTACTAACAAACTACATGTAAACTAGTAATGAAGCAGGTGTCGTGTAGTAATAGTGTCATGTAATAAAGTAAGTGTAAACTAGTAATAAAGTAGGTAAAAATGTAGTAATAAAGTAAGTTTAAATTAGTAATAAAGTAGTTCTAATTTAGTAATAAAGTGTAACGTGAAAGTTTAAACTAGTAATCAAGTAGGTCTAATGTAATAATTAAGTGTAATGTTGTAATAAAGTAGGTTGATGTAGTAATAAAATAGGTTTAAACTAGTAAAGTAGTTCTAATGTAGTAATAAAGTGTAATGTAATAGTGTGTTTAAACTAGTAAAGTAGTTCTAATGTAGTAATAAAGTGTAATGTAGTAATAAAGTAAGTGTAAACTAGTAATAAAGTAGGTCTAATGTAGTAATTAAGTGTAATGTACTAATAAAGTACATATAAACTAGTAATAAAGCAGGTGTCATGTAGTAATAAAGTGTAAGCTAATAATAAAGTAGGTAAAATGTAGTAATGTTTAAACTAGTAATAAAGTAGGTTAATGTAGTAATAAAGTGTAATGTAATAAAGTAAGTGTAAACTAGTAATAAGGTAGGTCTAATGTAGTAATTAAGTGTAATGTACTAATAAAGTACATATAAACTAGTAATAAAGCAGGTGTCATGTAGTAATAAAGTGTAATGTCATAATAAAGTGTAAACTAGTAATAAAGTAGGTCAAATGTAGTAATAAAGTTTAAACTAGTAAAGTAGGTTAATGTAGTAAAAGTGTAATGTAATAAAGTAAGTTTAAACTAGTAATAAAGTAGGTTAATGTAGTAATAAAGTGTAATGTAATAAAATAAGTTTAAACTAGTAATAAGGTAGGTCTAATGTAGTAATAAAGTGTAAACTAGTAATAAAGTGTCTATAGAGCAATAAAGTGTAATGTACTAACAAACTACATGTAAACTAGTAATGAAGCAGGTGTCGTGTAGTAATAGTGTCATGTAATAAAGTAAGTGTAAACTAGTAATAAAGTAGGTGTAATGTAGTAATAAAGTGTAAACTAGTAATAAAGTAGGTGTAATGTAGTAATAAAGTGTAAACTAGTATTAAAGTAGGTGTAGTCCCTGAACACACCAGCTGAGGCTTTCGATTAACACAACTCATTTAGCTAGACTCTAACTTCACCCTGACCTGCGGCTGTGTTAACCAATGAGGAAACATTATGATCAAACACAGGAGGAAGCTTTAGCCTTTATGTGAGACAGTTCACAGAATATTTTCAAAGTACTGTTGGGGTAAAAACAGAGCAGAAGTTTGACAGATTTTTACAACCTCAAACCAAAGACTGTTGGGTTGGGTCCAGGATGTAAATGAAAACAGAATAGGATGAATTTGAAAAGTATTGCGTTCTGTTTTTACCGTACATTTCACACACGGTCTGATTGTGTTTGGAGTCAGGGTTGTAGTATTCTTTAACACTGTGGTTAATGAAAGGAGTGAAATATTTGATATTTCATTTCATTGCTGAGTTTTCAGAGATCTCCAGCAGGGACAGAGAGCGCTCTGGCTTCCTCGTGTAGGTGTGACCTCTCAGGTAAAGACTCTGTTGATGACCTGCAGGTAAAAGCTGCAAGTGGAAAGAGATCAGGTCAAAGCGCTGGAGACTCCTCCGTGTCCAAGAAAGTCAAGGCAGAGCTTTCTTAACCCCACCCCCACCCCCACCAAGAGGACAAGTCAACTAAGTACAGTCTATCATTCTTTACTCACCTGTGCTCCATGATGCTGCCCCTTCAGCTCTTAGTCACGCTCACGTCTTCATGACCTGAACAGGCTCGGGCGACTTCAGGACTCATCTGGACGTCTCACTGCTTTATTGGTCCTGATTGGCATGAAGAACTAAACTGTCTAATCCAGCACACCTGCTCCAGATTAATGGCTCTTTAACAGGATTAACGGTCATTTTTCAGGGTCCGTTTAACCTGAATCCTGACAAACATCTAAAACCTCCGGGACAGCAGTCCTCTAGGACAGGAGCTGGACGTCTCTGGTTGTTGCCTTGAAGAGACGGAGCTTCTGGTAGTTCCAGTTAAACTTCAGTATCAGCAGGCAACAGCTCCTTCTGACTAATGTTCCTCATCTTGTGTGGTCCTGGAGGTTCAGGGATGTCACACATATGGTCGAGGGTCTAATCCAGCCCTCTAATGTGGCCCACAGGATGGATTTGGTCAAACAAGATATTAACTAGTGTTAAAGTAGGTGTGATGTAGTAATAAAGTAGGTGTGATGTAGTGATAAAGTGTAATGAAGTAATAAACTAAGTAATGCAGTAATAAAGTGTAATGTAGTAATAAAATGTAATGTAATAAAGTAAAATGTAGTAATAGAGTGTAATGTAGTAATAGATTATAATGTATGGAGTAAGTGAAATGTAATAAAGTAGGTGTAATGTAGTGATAAAATAAGTATAATGTAGTAAAAAAGTGTAATGTAGTGATAAAGTATAATGTAGTAATAAAGTAAATGTAATGTAGTAAAGTGTAATGTAATAATACAGTAAGTGTAAAGTAATAAAGTAAATGTAATGTAGTGATAAAGTAGGTGTAATGTAGTAATATATTAAGTATAATGTAGTAATAAAGTAAATGTAATGCAGTGATAGTGTATTGTAGTACTAAGTAATGCCGTAATAAAGTGTAATGTAGGGATGCACCCATTGTGAAACTCTGGGCCGATACCGATACCGATGTTTAACATAACAACTTGGCCGATGGCCGATGTTTTCTATTTTTATTTATTACTTCCTTTGTGCCACAGAAATTTACAAGTCTTTCAGCTCTTCATCAGTCTGTCCTTGAATGAGCACAAATTCAATCAGACCAATTTATGAAACAGAAACAACTTTTAATGTCACTTTGTGGTTGACATTAGTTATAACAACCTCTTTTCTGAAAACTTTTCAAAAACCTGGGACTGATAATCACTAAAAAGAATGCTTCAGTATATTGCCCAACAAAATTGAGTGGTTTTAGCTTAATAAACAAAAACATACTCAGTGAGAAGATTATTTTCATGGCCCAATAAAAAATATTTGTGAAGCATGTACTGCAAACTGCGTAACGCTGATCTTTTTCTGAAACGGTAAAATATTGCCACACGACCACCGCCATCTTTGTTTCTCTACTGAGGAAAGTGCGTGGATGCCTTCAACCAGTATCTCCCCCCATTCGCCCAAAAAGAGGGGGACAAAGAGTTTTTCTTAAGAACAGTGTTGATGACACATGTAAATCATTATATATATATATATATATATAGGATAAATAATAATCGGCCACTGCCATCGGCAAATGTCATTTCTATTGGCCGATGGCCGATGGCAGTTAACAAGGCAAACATTGGCCGATACCGATGTCCAGCCGATGCATCGGTGCATCCCTAGTGTAATGTAGTGAGAAAGTATAATGTAGTAAAGTGTAATGTAGTAATAAAGTGTAGTAATAAAGTAGGTGTAATGTAGTAATAAAATAAGTATAATGTAGTAATAAAGTGTAATGTGTAATAAAGTAAATGTACTATAGTAATAAAGTGTAATGTAGTAATACAGTGTACTGTAGTAATACAGTCATTGTAATGTAGTAATGAAATGGATTTTCTCTTCCAGATACTGTGATTAGATGTTTACTGGTTGTAAAGATCCGTGGTGGTCTGGAAGCTGTAATGCATGTGGAATTGCTTAAACATGTAAAATAATGAAAAAAATGTAAATAAATAAATTAAATTAAATTAACAAAAATTTAATGCATATTTTTAAGAATATAGTTTATAAGAAGTTTAGCAAATAAAAGATTTATCAATATTGAGTAGTTGTCAATAAAATATATAAATAGAATAAACATGATATATAAAGTGTAATATATTGTAAAAATAAAAGGAAATGTAAAATTTATTAATACTATAATTTAAAGAAATACAACTAAAACATAGAATATGTTCATATGAAACAGACAAAATATTTTTGAAACCTAAAAGATTTTTCTCTTAAATTCCAGGTAGATCATAATGTTTTCTGGAGAGATGGTTCATTAAATGGAAACATGTTGATGATGTACTTGTACTTGTTTGTAGTAAAACAGAGAAAATGTGGTGTTTTCATCATTTCTGGGTTTTTCTGCTGTTATTTGACTGGAGAGCAGGAAACAGAAACATGAGAACGGGCTTAAGCAGCCAGTTCTGGGTCTGAGTGTCGCCCCAGCCTGTTCCTGGTCTCAGCAGCATGCTTCATCCCACTAACACCCCCCCACACCCCCCCACATCCCCCACTGACCACCTGGAGACACATTCTGGTACGCTGGCTGTAACTGAGCTGTGGGCTTCTCATGCTGCTGCTTTCCACTGATGCTGGTTGTCATGGTTACAGGACACGGAAGAGGTCAGTGTGGCCTTCGACCCCCCACCACCAAAACTTAAGCTGTTTAAGGAACAGAAGAACCTGTCCAGGAGACGAGAGCTGAAGTCGGCCAAACAGAGGGAGGAAGAGGAGGGTGGCGGGGGGGCCGTCATGTGTCGACATGTCGTCTCCGTAGAAATTAATAGAGACGACGGTCGTAGCCCCCGCAGCTGCAGGAGAGTGAGGAAGACCCCCCGTTCTCCTTCATCTGTGAGGTGTCGGTGTGACAGCCCCGCCCCCATGGCGCCAAGCCCCGCCCCCTCGGCGCCCAGCTCCCCCTCCCAGGCCTCCTTCATGTCCGCCACGGCAGCGGAGGAGCTCAGCGAGCTCAGGAACTACTACTGCAGGCAGCTCAGAAGGATCAACTACATCTCCCATGAGCACCTGGGGCGGGCGGCGGAGCCGGGGGTGCTGTCCTGCATCAGGGAGCCTCTGAGGAGCCTCCGCGGGACCGCCATCAGCCAGACGGCCCGCAGCCTGTGGACGCGGGTCAGCAGCCGGAGGAAGCTGGTCCACCGCTGACCCGGTTCTGCTGGACCCCCAGAAACTTCCAGACCGGGTCCAGTTTCTGACCCTGAAACAGCCCCCCCAGAGGACGGATGGTGGTTCCCATCTACTGTTGTTGTTTGTCCTCTCACATCTTCACCTTCTGCATTTTGTAAGAATAAATAAATGATGATGAAATGATGGTGGAAGTAGTTTATTCAGAGGAGGGTGTCATCAACACGGTGGTCCAGAGTCCTCGTCTACAAACCAGGAACCCCCCCAGTCTGACCACGCTGACTGAAAAAAAGCTGCAGATGACACAGCATATCAACTATTTCATGTAGCTGGTATCGCTGCATGTACGGAAGACGAGAGCAGTTGTTTTCCGCTACTATTATGTTTTTCATCATTTCCCCAGATAACGAGATAATTATCACGTTATCTCGTGAAAACGGTTATTATCCAGAGATAACAACAAATTGTCTCATTATCTCTAGAAGAGTTTGTTTTCCAAAGAAAACAAGATAAAATCTCAAGATAACGACAAATTATGTCGTCATTTCGAGAAAGTTGTTTTCCAAAGAAAACAAGATAATTATCTTGAGATAACGAGATTATTATCTGGTTTTCCCAAGAAAACCAGAGAATAATCTCAAGATAACGATAAATTATCTCGTCATTTTGAGAAAAGAGTTTGTTTTCCCAAGAAAACATGATAATTGTATCGTTATCTCGAGATAATTAGATATTTGAAAGTTTGTTTTTCCGAAGAAAACAAGATAGTTAGGCAAGGACATAACTATCTTGTTTTCCCAAGTAAACAAGACAATTATCTCGAGATAACGAGATAGTTAGCAGTTTGTTTTCCCAAGATAACGTGATAACTATCTTGTTATCTTGAGAAAACATTCACTGTGCTTCGTCACTGTTTCATCTCTACTATGTCGCTGTACAAAATATAAGGTACAATTGTAGAAAATAACACTTCTCCAAAAGCTTGGGGTGTAATTTATTAGTCTATGTTGTGATATCTTGACCCGTACTGTAGCAGCTGGAAAAGTCCTGGAAAATAACTTCGAGAAAAGAGTGGGAATCCTGCTAGTGTTTAAAGATGGGTATAACAATGACTTTCGGCCCCGTCCCAATACCCACCCTAAACCCTACACCCTTGTATGTAGTGCGCACTTGGCAGAAGTGCACATTAAGGGTTGGAGTGGTGCAAGTTGCAAGTGCAGGAAAAAGGCAGAATTGGGGACCTGTGATGGTTCCTTCATTTTGCACCATGTCATTTCATGTCATTGCTGCCAAACTCAGCTTCATCTCTGTTCCTGGTGAAGAGGCGTCATTTTTTAAACATAAACTGAATAAAGTTCATTTAATCTGTCCTTGTAAAATAGATGTTATGAAATCCACACACGTTTAATAAATAAATAAATGACTTACTGAACTAATTTCTGTAAGATGGCTGTAGAATTTCACCAGTACAGGTTAAATAACTGTTACATTTTAAACAAATGTATAATAATGATTAAATTGTTGCTCTGTGACTGTTATCGTTGGCATAGAATGTCCATAAATGTCCACATGTCCATAAAAACATGTATAAGTTCTTTGAGTTACATTGGGAACTGAGACCCGTAATAATCACATGAGTTGTAAGGCTTACAGAAGTATGGCTGCATAATTATTTTTATCCTTAATTTCATTGTAAATAGATGCTTTGGTATTGTCTTCATTAGTCTTCGGGGATCCATAATAAACTAAACTAAACTAAACTATGTCAGGTAAACAGGTTTCCCTTGTTAAAGACGCTGCGTCTCGACTGGACTTACCTGTGTAAATAAAGTTTTTGAATAAAAAATTAATTTAGCTACATTTATCAGTAAACTGATCACTTTCATTATTCAAATGCTTTGATTTTTAATATTCAAAGTATATTCCGAAGTAACATGGCAAACTACAGTAAATATTTCACCTACAGCATAAAAGATGAAATATTTCAATGTTTACATCTGAAATGGCTTTTTTTCCACCACAGGCAGGAGCTCATCACCAAACATGGACATGTTCCGCCTTTATGCTTCAAAACGTCACATGCAGCAATGAATTATGGGCAATATGCTTTGGTGAAGTCTGCATAGATGCGGACATCACTGAAGTGTGGATTGAGGGCGCAAAAGGGGCGTGACGGACTTCCGCCCTCGAGCAGCCCTGGAGAAATGGGACACACTACGCACTTCAACCCCTCAACGGGAGCGCGCATTCTAGGGGCGCAAGGGTGGAAGTTCGGGTATTGGGACGGGGCCTTCATATTCCAAGCACTGTTGTGAATGTACGGTGGCCATCAGTGGCCAAAATTCTCCCAGACATAAAGATGTTTTCATGTGTGGATCCAGTGGTCTCAGGTGTAGCTATGACTGGACTATGAGGAACTACTTTTAATGTCTTTTAAGGCATTAATGATCCCAAACAGTCTCTAACTCCCATTAAATGAAGCTGCTACAACAGGTTTAAAGTTCAGAGTTCTCACTCAAATACACAAATATGGCAGCCTCCATGTATGTGGACCCTCAGCAAGTAGATATGAATGACTCATTCTAAGAAAATAAACGTGAAACAGCTGCTCAAGTGAAGCGATTACACATCAATAGAAACACCATTTTGAATTATACATTACATTTTTCTGCCATTGACCTTTTGTTTTGTTGCACACTGCACCTTAAAATTTATGCAGAAAATCTGGAATGTGTGAGAGACATACAGGTACTACCCGAAAAATTTGAATATCCTGAAAAAGTTCATGTATTTCTGTAATTCAACTTAAAAGGTGCAGTTTACATATTGTATAGACAAATAATATGTGAATCAATGTATTTCAAGCTTTTGTTTGTTTGGATGTTGCTGATTAGAAGTTGCAGCTTTAGAAAACCTCAAATTCAAAAACTGAAAAAAAAAATTTTAATACTGTGAAAAGCTCCAGTATTGTAGTTCAGAGTGTCACATTCTAATCAGGTAAGTATCCAAAACACCTCCATAAGTACCCTGAGCCTTTAAAAAGTCTCTGTCTTGGTTTAGAAGAATTCACAATCATGGGGAAGATGCTGATCTGACAGTTGTGCAGAAAACCATCATTGACTCCCTGCACAAGGTGGAAAGACACAAAAAGTGATAGAAAAGAAGCTGGATGTTCTCAGAGTGTCTCAAAGCACATTAATGGACAGTTAAGTGGAAGAAAACGGTGTAGAAGCCGGAGGGCTGACAGCAGCCTGGAGAAGATGGTCAGTGTTAAGTTTCCCAGTCTGTGATGACCTGGGGTCCATGTCAGCTGCTGGTGTTGGTCCTCTGAGCTTCATCAAGTCCAGCATCAATGCAGCCGTCTACCAGGACATTTTGGAGACCTTCATGCTTTTTTTTCAGTGGACCAGCTGTATGAGGATGCAGACTTCATCTTCCAGCAGGACTTGGCACCTGCCCACACTGCCAAAAGTACAAAATCCTGCTTCAACAACCATGGATCACCATGCTGGATTGGCCCGCAAACTCACCTGAACCTGAACCCCATTGAAAACATGTGGGGCATCGTCAGAGAAAGCTGAACAGGAAGAGACCAAACAATCAAGAAGAGCTCAGGGCTGTGATGGAAGCATGTTGGTCTTCCATAACAGCTGAGATATGCCACAAGCTGGTAGCATCCATGCCACACCGGTTAAGGCGTCATTAAAGGGCCCCCACCAAGTACTAAGTACAGGTGAAAGATTTTATTTTAGGAGGCCTTATATTTTTGCTTTTAAAATACTTTTATAATTGATTTCATGCAATATTCTAATTTTTTTTATTTTTTGAATTTGAGGTTTTCTTAAGCTGCAACTTCTAATCAGCAACATCCAAACAAATAAAAGCTTGAAATATATCGATTTGCATATTATTTATCTATACAATATGTATAGATAAATAAAGGTATAATTTATCCACTTCTGGGATAAATAAAGTATTTTTCATTTTCATTTCATGTAAATTGCACCTTTTAAGTTGAATTACAGAAATAAATTAACTTTTTCAGGATGTTCTAATTTTTTGAGTAGTACCTGTATATGCTCATAGAGATGTTGCGTTGTTCGCACACATACCAGTGGTTTATGTCAGCTCACTGGTCATGAACTTTTCCACCAAAACACAAAAACCTCTCATAGGGCGCTTTCGGACTGTAGGAACCCTTGGAGTTCCTTGAGCCTTTTCAGGAACCGGGCTGTTTTTTTGCGCATTCGGACACACAGGAACTAGGGACCTCGGCCCTCAGTTCCTAGAACCTTTTTTAGCTCCTACTCTGAGGCAGGGTCTTTTCAGGGTTCCCTAGGAACTGAAATACGTAGACGTTTGGTGATTGGTAGAACTGGCAAGCCCCACCTCTTGCGTGATCTTCGCTTCTTCCAGCCCCACTATATTTAAAAAGTCTCACAGCTGTTTACCTGTTTATTGAGATCGTAATAACAAGAAGAACTATTACAATAGGAGTGTACCGATTCATTATTAAATCCATCACAATGGTGCACGACCCGAATCAATAACTATTTTGAAATGTCCAAAAGCAATTATTTTCATATTAATCTAATGACAAAACACAGCTGAAAGTATAGCAGTAGAATCTGCGGTTGCCGCCCGGACACTTTAGTGGACGGACGTCTGTCCACTAAAGCTTCAACAAAAGGTAAACAAGGGAAAGCTGGTAAGTTAGCTTTTATAACAGCTTTGAATAAGAGAGACAAAAAACCTCAGTTTTGTATCAGATCTGCTGGGACATAAATTTGTCTCTGTAGCAACGATTGCGTCACACATGGCCCCTAATCAAGGTCCTCCCTCATGTGGGAACGCACACTGAAGGCGAAGGGTAGCTCCTATAACTAAACTGAGGAGGCGTAGTTATAGGAACTGCGTTCTTAGAAACTCTGTCCGAATGCTGTCTATATTTATACAAGGGGACAGATGGATAAATTACATTTACCCGAAATAAAAATGGATGTAAGTGGAAATCTGCATTTCTCTGATTGTGAAAAAAATCTAATTTTTAAAGAAAATTTTATGTAAAAGAAAAACTAAAAAGTTTGAAAAGAAAAAAGTATTTACCTCGTTTTTATTTACATTTTGCACACTGTCCCTCTTTGGGATTGAAGCTGAATAAAGTCTCACAAACACCTCTACATGACTAGTTTGAATGCAAATAAAAAGATAAAACATCTGTAGACGAGTGCTTTCAGAGGCTATCACGGTTCCTGCTGTGGTTTTTGGACTTGTACCCCCCCCCCTATCTCTGGGTAGAGGCGCTGACTTGAAGCCAGACTAACGTCTCTGAGCTGAGTCAGTTCAGCAGTTAGATCTCTTCTTTTAAGGATTCCTTTTAGTACTTTTAGAATTAAAAAGCAAAACAAAATCAGATTTTAATTCAAATATAAATAGAACATAAATTTCTTTGCTCCATTTTTGTCTCCAAACATCAAACATGAGCTCAGTTCTCAGGACGACCAGCAGATGGCGACTCTGCTCTTCTGGACATGAGACAGCTGTTGTCTTTCCCACTTCATGTTCTGATCTGGAGGCTCATCAGGATGGAAACAGCTGACTGTTAGAGAGTCACTGATCAGTGTCAGCTGAGCCCCCCCTACACACACACACCACCACCCCCCTTCACCAACTCATTTTCCAAACAACATATTTACACGTGTGCAACCAATAACTGACACTCAGAAAGTAGGACACATTATTATAGGATGCT
>JALJCO010004592.1:0-10305 GCA_023101725.1 Atherinomorus stipes
ACATTGTTTCAATAAAAATTTTGGGAAAAAAAAACAAACAAAAAAACTCCCTAACCCCTCATTTACTACATAACCTGCACTACATAGCAGACTATCGAGTGCCCTCATTCTGCCTGTGATTCGGACACAGCTGACTACTTTTTCTTTGCCGGAAATCATGTGTTTATCAGCTGTCTCCGTGGCAACCACAGCGGCACTCACGACGCACAAAAAGATTTAATTCCAAATCAAATCTGTAATTTTAAATGAAGGTATTTTATTCACTTATATTGTGTTTAATCTCTTTTCTGTCGTTTTTTCGTTCCTTTTTTACTGCTGCTCGATGTGTGCAACACCTCATGCCATTCAGCTCTCCTGACCGCAATGCATTGTGGTCTATATTGTCCTGTCTAGGGACCATCGAAGCTCACTAGTTTTCAAGATGCATTGTGGGTAACTTTGAGTGCACTACTTTTTTCTTTCTAGACATTCGGACACCCCTACAAAATGGCGTGATCCCTATATAGGGCCCTATGTAGGAAGTATGGTGGACATTCGGACACAGTCGCTGTGTCCTACCATTGGTTGACAGATGCAGATGAATTAACCCTTTAAGCTCATCAGAACATTTTGGAATCTTCTTTTTTATCGTCATGGCGACAAGTTTTTTTTCAGTGTTTTGTGATGTCAGTCTTACATACACAGTAAAAAAATATAAAACGTGTGTGTGTGTGTGTGTGTGTGTACATATATATATATATATATATTATGTGAAAATCATAGAGCACCGCACGCTGAACCGAGTTACTGAGATTTTATTGAGAGCGAACGACGTGTTTTGCCTGTGGCTTCTTCAGGTTCACTCAGCAAAAGCACATAATCATTCACAGGTGTCTTAAATACATATTAGTCACACGACCAAGTAGTAATTCACAATATTTTCAATCTGTAATACGTTAAAGATTCTTCAAAAAATGGCTAATTTAGCCAAAAACATGATAATATACACAAAATATATCCAAAATAACAATGCAGGAAACATGAATAACAAGAATAATATGTGACTCAAATATACCATGATAAATTGTTAAATTTACATATGTAAATTACATATTACATACGTACATGTATACATCACCAAAAAGAACTCAGATCCTCTGCTTCATTAAGTCCATGTGGCTCAGGTGTGTTCACTCATGAATCCAAAATGCTTCCCTTCTTACAAGTTGATTCATCAGATTCCCCCCTCTAGGATTGGGTTGCACTATCTCAATACCCACAAACTTGAGAGAAGAGACTTTCCTGGTTTTTTCTCCTTATAATGTCGATATTCCTATTTCTAATGGCTGCCTTGTGTTCGGCAATTCTCAGCTTGAGATGGTGTTTAGTTTGGCCCACATACAATAAACCACAAGGACATTTTAAGATGTCCTTGTGGGGGGTTGCAGCCCCCACTGCTCCTCACTTACTATTGACTCCCCATTGACTATTGTGAATTGAGACTTTCTTTAATGGGAGTGAATGTAAACTATCAGCCCCACTGTATGCAGACAAATGCAGAATGCTGAAACAGTGACCCTTCCATGTTGTCAGACCAAATTTAGTCACATATGTTGCCAAATAAGCTGAAAAAGAGCATTTTCTATAGGTCTTCTGGTGACTTTTTGAAGTTTAAACCTAAAAATTAACAACTAAATTACTCTGGATGTTATTGGCTTTTTTAAAACCAATATCCGATATTGTCCAACTCTTAATTTCCTATATCTGATATCAACCAATATCAATATATGCCGACAATATGCAGACAGCCAGATATCTGGCTGTCATATATCAGATACTAGCAGGTATTAGCCAACATGTGGCTAATTCTAATGTTTCTGACAACTTGGTATCTTAACCAACAACTTAAAACCCGACAAATTATAAGCAGCTTCAAAGCAAGTCAGTCTGTAGCAGCAGCAGCTGCTCTGTGGTCACATGACTCTGAAAGGAATGCTGGGATATGAAGTTTTTCCACAACAGGGACTTTTCTACCTGCCAGAGCAGAGATTGGAACGAAATCTCACGAGATTTTGTTAGTACAAATATGCTGATATTTTCCGATTTCACATTTTAAGGCCAATATTGTCTGATAATATTGGACACCCCAACAAAATAGATGAAAGCATAATCATATGGTTGTATAAAGTAAGTTAGCTAATTGTGTGTAAAATTATAGTGAAGTCAGACTGAGACTCAGAAATTACAGCACTCATATCGTGATCATAGTGGGACTTGAATATGCGTCCAGTTTTAGACACAATCACTTTGCATTGACTGAGGCTCACATAAGCAGTGGGCTCCTTCTCAAAGAAGAGGATTGTTTGCTCACATGACACAAAGGGCAAGAGGATACATCTGTTAAGTGGATCAACTCTATCATTCATATTTACACTGAGGATAGTAGGAGGAGGGTCACAGCTCTGTCAGGTGGGTTTCTTCTAGAAAAACTTGCATATGATGCATTTACTTAGATTTTGTACTTTCACAAACAATGTAATCTAATTGTCACAATTGTTTGTTTGTCTGTTAGTTAGCAAAATAACTCAAAAAGTCATGAACAGATTTAGCTGAAATTTTGGGGGAATGTTATTAATGGTACAAGAAAGAACTTGTTAAAGTTTGGTGTTGATGTTGATGATCAACGTCTGGATCCAGGAACTTTTGGAGGATTCTTTATTATTGCAAGATAAGAATATCTGCGCTCTCCGAGTGCTTTTCTATTTTGTCATATTTTTTTTCTCTGATTACTTACTGGTTTGAGTAGCGCAACTCTCAAGATAGGAAAGGAAAAAGCTACGTAAACATTATTTCATCAAAACATTGTTTTTATCAACGCTACTAAAAATTATACCGGACATGTACAAAATGATTCATACCCTTCAGTTAAAGGAAGAAAAAAATCAGCTGTCAGTGAAATGAGTTGAAATTGACTAAAAGTAATATAAGATAAAAATTATATGAAAATCATGACATTGAATTTAAATTGTAGTTTGAAAGAAATATTAAAAACAAACAATCAAAAAATAAAACATGCATATATAAAACAAGCATAATGCGGCTTCGAAGCTAAAATTTTCTTGAGCAACACTTTGAGACAATCACTGCGATCAGATGTTTTCTGTAATGCTCATACAGACTTCTACACCTGTGGACAGGTATTTTGTTCCACTGTTCATGTTCATGGGAAAGGTGCTCCAATGTGTCTGGGACATCTGTTTTTATTATTGTTATTATTATTATTTCCAACCACAATTCAAAAGCATTATCTTATTTCACTAAATTATAATTTTGTAAATTTTTATTTATTATTAGTTTCTTTATTTTTTTGGTATTCAAATTATCATTGTGAATATATTCTTTTTTAAATTGGAGGGTATGAATAATTTTGAGGACAACTGTACAGTATGTGATTGTCTATCAGCATATGCAGTCTAGTCAATACACTCATATTGGCTACTGGACTTTTCATGTAACGTTTATTGTATATAATGTCTAAATCTGCTTCATTTCACCATTTAAATGATAATATCCTACAATGGTCTTCCTCATAACAACAGGATGGAAAATGTTCCTTGAAAGGCGTGTGGAGTAAACAGGTTAAGCTCATTTAGTTGCATTAATATGTCCTGTTGCTTGAGCTTTATATACTGCGTGCTGCTGTTGATAATCCTGAGCTGCAGTGTGGCTGGCATTAAGCCCCTGAATGCAAGTGTAAATATAGACTCATAGATTTAAACCTGTAGCTCGGTGAACTAGATTAAGCCCGCACAATACCTCCATTTAAGAGAACATATTCTTTTTTAAAAAAGGAATCAATAACACAACATTGTGAATAATAATAATAACAAAAATAATAATAAATCAGTGTAAGTATGCATCATATATAGTAAAAGAGTCTTGTTAAAAACCACATTACCCAGCATGGCTCATGGATAGATGTTACCCCAATGACTTAAAATCACCACAGCAGACAGAGCCAGAGAGGGGTGTAATTCTGAATGGGTAAACTGGTACCATGAGTCTCTGAGGCGAGCAAACTGCCAGACATTGTGCACCCTGCGTGTCAAAACACAGAGGAAAGCTGATTACTCTTCCCCTTTATCAGCAGAACTACCTGCACCAGGACACAGTGGGATAAAGAAATCACCCAAACAAAACTGCAACTCTACGCCCTGCAAAATACAAAGTAATGTGGCTTTAGATGACTATGGTGCTCCCCACACGTACACACAATGATGTTTTGATGACTTTAGGCACAAAGTTTCATACAGTTATCTTGCTGTGTGGGTAGCTAAGATCTGCACACTGAAGCAGCAACAATGTTTTTTATCTTTTACTGCTATTAGCAGAAATAAAATGCTTAACATATCTGCTTTAAGCTGTCAGGTTAAACAGCTAAAAAGACAATTATGCAATCATTAAGTAAAGGACAAAAATATACAGATTTACTTTCTCTTCTTCATCTCAGGATGATTTTACTAACAGTCCTCAAAATTATTCAGACCCTCCAATTTAAAAAGAAGGCTAAATTCGCAATAGTAATTCAAATGACAAGTAACTGAAGAAACTAATTATAAGTAAAAATTTACAAAATTATAATTTAGTGAAATGATAGATTGCTTTTGAATTGTGGTTGAAAATTATATTTTTTAAAAAACTACCCCTTTTGGAGGAAATTAGAGGTGCTCTCAAGTATCTGATCTTATGAGAATTTTTATTTATTATTACTTTTGTCAATTTCAACTTATTTCACTGACAGCTGATTTTTTTTCCTTCTTGATTTGGAGGGTATGAATAATTTTGAGGACGACTCTACCTTTTTTTTTAATTTCATTTGGATTAATTTATTTTCAGCTGTTTTTTGTTTATAATGTGAGGTGTAATGTTTCTTTTTTAAAAAAAACTAATTTTCTTTTCTATTTATTATATAAATGTATATTGATGCCTTTCTAAATGGAACAATTTGCAAAAAGACCGGTAATTGCTTTTCTTTTTTTCTTTTCATGCTTTTATTTAAGTCTAGATTAAGAACACTTGAAATGACCTCTTTCAGTTACAATTGTTTTAAAGGGAAGTTCGTTTTATTTTTCAACCTGGATCTATTTTCTAGCATGAAATCGGTTAATTTACTGACCCAGACAGTTTTGGTGTAACTTGAATTCCTTCAGGAGATATTTAGATCCACTCCAGACCAGCATATGTCCAATATAATGGAAGTGATGGGGCAACCGCGTGCAGCCTCTAAATAAGGCATTATCTGCCACAAACTCCTTCATTTCACCAATGTTTTGTTACAGAACATTAGTTGGACCCCCCTGTGAGCTTGAAACGGCTTTTTGTGGTGATTCGTCCTTATTTACCAACATTTTTACTGGGGCAGCTTTGATGACATCACTGTTATGCGACACCATACAGTAGAAAGTAAATGTCTGTAAATTAGGACGAATCACCACAAAAAAAAACATTTCAAGCCATTTCAAGCTCACAGGGGTCCGACTAATGTTCCGTAACAGAACATTGGTGAAATGAAGGAGTTTGTAGCAGATAATGCCTTATTTAGAGGCTGCGCGAGGTTGCCCACATCACTTCAATTATATTGGAGATATGCTGATCTGAAGTGGATCTAAATATCTCCTGAAGGAATTCAAGTTCAACTAAAACTGTCTGGGGGAGTAAATTAACATAATTCATGCTAGAAAATAGGTCCAGGTTGAAAAAAAACCAAACTTTCCCTGTAATCATTTGTATTGTATAACTTCTGCTGCGTCTTGGCCAGCACTCCTTTGAAAAAGAGGTCTTCAATCTACGTGGTACTTTTTCCTGGTTTAATAGAAAATAGAAAAAAAAAACACGGTCGAGTTCAAATTAACCGATATACGTACCAATGGCTGCATCTCTTCTCAATAACATGAGAGAATTGTTTTTCATCTTTTACAACCTGAGGTCGTCCAGTTTCTTGGGCAAGCCTGAGCTTTTTTCATTTGTGCTATGTGCCATCTTCATCTTTCCTGTATCAGTAACACATAAACTGATATTTACACGTCTTAATAGGGGTGCAGAGACATACTCATTCTATCATGGGTATGCAATTTTTTAGCAAAGGCCTAAAGAATAGGCCCAGGACTAAAATAGTTAATGTACTGTTTCCATCAGTCAGTCATTGTCTGTACCACTTATCCAGTTCAGGGTCGCGGAGGTTGCTGGAGCCTATCCCAGCTATTATCAGGCGAGAGGCGGGGTACAACCTGGACAGGTCGCCAGTCTGTTGCAAGGCCAACATAGAGAGACAGACACAACATTTCACACTCACATTCATACCTAGCGGCAATTTAGAGTGATCAATTAACCTAAGTTAGGTTAATTGATGTTAGGTTACCTAACATGCATGTCTTTGGACGGTGGGAGGAAGCCGGAGTACCCGGAGAGAATCCACGCATATATTGGCCCCACATGAAAATTTTGGCTGAGTTGAGACAACAAAATTGCTAAAATGCAATTTACAGTGTTGTATTATTGCACACATTGTTACATCCTTGTAATTTACTCAGCTGCAGGTGTCTTAAAGGATAACTCTTTTTTCAACCTGGACCTTATTTCTAGGAGTTTATATGAGCATTTATTCAACGGTAAAATTTCTGCATCACTTTGAGTCCTTTGGAAGATATTACGTTGAGTCACTCTTTGGTGTACATCCAGTAATAATGGCAGAGACGGGACAGCCTCTCTATAAGACATTATCTGCAGCAAAACTCATTGATTTTCACCAATACTTTAAGCAGAATGAACGAACGAATGAGTACTATTGTCTCGAAAGTCCAGATTTAGCTTTCTGTCAGTTATCAGGGTGTTCTACACACTTTGCGTGGCCGCACGTTGACAATTCGAGCTTCCGTAGTACAGCTGAGAAGAGCAGCTCGCCACCCAGACAACAACATAAACACAATTTGCAAAACTCTGAACTCACAGGACAATAGTACTCATTCGTTCGTTCATTCTACTTAAAGCACTGATGAAATCAAGAAGTTTTGCAGCAGATAATGTCTTATATAGTGACTGCCCCGTCTCCGCCATTTTACAGGATGTCCACCGAAGGGCGACTCAACGTAATATCTTCATAAGGAGTCACAAGTGATGCAGAAACTTTACCAGTGAGTAAACTGCATGTATACGCTCCTAAAAAATAATGTCCAGGTTGAAAAAAAAGGATATATATCCTTTAATTATCAGCTTAATTAACTATTAGTTAACAGAAATCCCAACTACATCCCAACTAAATCATGCATGTGTGCTGTTGTTAGTACATTTATTTCCAACATAACTGATGTTTTCTCATCTTTCTCTTATTCAAGCCTAAAGGAACTTGAAAGGTGCTGCAGATTAAACAGCTTTAAATCCTTCCAAGTCTAACCCTTGACGTGGTCTCCCAGGACTATGCTGGTCTGTGGGTGAAGATGGAGTCCATCCAGGTGACTAACGTTGCAGAGAGTTCCTCAGACATTTTTGATGAGGGGCCCCAAGTTCAAACAAATGCTGCCCCTACTGCTCCTGCAAAGACCACAAGGTACTATGGTGTGATGGATGATGAAGGTGCAGATGATGTCTTTATCCACCCATCCCCTCCTCCTACAACCTGCTTGATCCCTTTGCTGCCAGCAGAGGGAAACCCAGGTGCACCTGCCAGTAATTCTGGTGTGACCCTTTCAAATGGAGCAGCTGACGCCACAGAGGCTGAAGCTAATCCCAGAGGCTTAGACTGGCATCAGAGTGAGAAGCAGTTAATGGCAGCACGAAACAAGCCGGATGAAGTGATATTAAGAACAGAGCCTTCAAGGGAGTCTATGGACAACATTTCATTGTCCAATGACAAGGACTCTACTGCACCAGTCTATCAAGAAGAGACGTCCACTGGCGGTAACGTTTGTCTGATGGAAGCATCAGATGAAGCTGGGAAGCAACATGAGGACAACGCATCAGGAGATGAAGGATCAAATGGATCAAATGGAGAGCCAGAAGATATTTTAATTCTGAGTGAAGCAGAGGAAAGTTGTGAGGAGACTGACACGGAGGAGGACAAATACCCACAACGAAAACCTTCAAATCCGAAGGAAAATGAAACCTATCAGGATGAAGAGGAAACTAACCATGAGGACATTTGTCGTCTTGGTGAAAGGGACTGCAGATTGTCAAGGGGTGATGTAGAAGGTGAGATGGAGAAAAATATCCCAGCAGCAGTTATCTGTGAAGGCAAGCGAGACTCAATGGAAGTGGTGACCAATCAGCCACAGGTAGCTGACTTCTCAGCCGAGGTGACCAATGACAGCGAAGGGCAAGTTGATGGCAGGCCTTTGGATTACACCCTCACAAAGTTTGACTGCGTAAGAAGAGAGAGCGGCGGTATGGAAGCGCAAGTAACTCCACTTCCCACCAATGAAGATTCGGAAAACATGGTGGAGAAGGTAGATGGAAGCCGGAAAAGAGTTACCGAGATCCAGCAAGGAGAGCAGCTGCTTCAGCGCCTGCAAATGGTGCAGTTACGGCATGACGACGTCCCTAATAAGACCCAGGTTAGAGGTGAGGAAGAGGTTCGGTTTGGAGACAGGAAAGAGAGAGGAAGAAGCGTGCCATGTGAAGATGAGGAGGAAGATGGTAGATTTCAAGACAAAGCAAACACAAACTTGATAGAGGACGATAAGAATGAGAGTAACCAAGCAGGGACATCTTTGTTTGCAAAGCCAGGACAGACGGAGCACAAGGAGATTACCAGAACTGAAGCAAGCGAATCTGAGGATGATCAGAGTGGCAGCTTGATAGCGTCGGATTTGCCTCATGAAACATCCTGTACTGAAATTCCCTTTCAGCCTGCCGGGCACCGATTCTCAGCGGCTGAAACCTCCGTGGGAAGGCAGATCCATGAGGCAGTCCAGGGAAAGCCCAACCTGCAGAGAGCCGACGGCGTTTTCAACCTTGCAGACAATCCAGATGTGCTGGAGATTCCCTTCAAGACGAATGTCTCTCTCGAGTCGCTTCTCACTAAGGCTTGCACCAGCCAGCATGCTCAGTGGCAATTCTCTGAGAAGAAGATGCAGAAAGAGATAAGCCAGGAGATCCAGAGAGAGCTGGTTCTGGTCAACCAGGGTAAGATCCCAGGGGAGTACAGCAAAGGGGAGGTCCGCCAGCTAAAGGAGACAAAACTGCTGTTTGAAGCTTTCCAGCAGGGCAACACCGAGGGTCCGACGAGAAACCGAAAAGCCCCCGTGGCTGTGGTGAAAGATCAGGTTTACCCCTCTGTTCTGGAGCGGACTCGCAGCCTTGAACGGTTTTCTCACAAGAGCTGTGCCGTCTCCAGGACACACTCTCTCCGGCTGTTAAACCCTGCAACCTCAGACAGGGACAAAAGTCCTGAAAACTTCAGATCGAAGAGCCCAACCGGGGGTACTCGGGACAAAGCGCGCCTGGCCCCTTACTCCAAACAAGACAAGCACCTGCGACTGCACAGAAGCATGGACTCAATAAGCAGCGAGGCCTCCGGATCAGCTGCGGAGACCAGGAGCAGCACGGCAGAGGCCAGTAAAAGCCAAGGGTCCCCCATCCTTAAACACAACCCCTTCTTCAAGTTGCGTCCAGCACTGGCTCTGCAGCCAGAGGTGGCAAAGGACATCCGGGAGGCCAGGGAACGGGAGGAGGAGCTGCGCAGACAGAGGAGCACGTTGTACGGAGAGTTCAGACAGAATAGTGAAGATGAGGAAAAGTCCCGATGTGCACAGACACCCAAGTCAGGTTAGTCTGCAAATATTGTACATCACAAGATCAATACCATCAGTTCAAAACACAGTAGTAAGTAATTCCTCCTTAGCTCTAGCCCTTGGCCTTAAAGGATAACTTTCTTTTTTTTTTCAACCTGGACTTTATTTCTAGGAGTTAAATATGTGCATTTACTCACCAGTAAAGTTTCTGCATCACTTTGAGTCTTTGGGAAGATACTACATCGAGTCGCCCCTTCAGTGTACATCCAGTATAATAGCAGAGACGGGGCCAGTCTCTATATAAGACATTATCTTCAGCAAAACTCCTCGATTTTATCAATGCTTTAGGTAAAATGAACGAACGAATGAGTACTATTGTCCAAGGTGGTAACTAGCTATGAGGCACCTGAGGTAAATACCTTGGTTAATATTTCCTGTGATTTATATATATATATATATATATATATATATATATATATGTACAGATATTCATTTTACAAAAAAATGAAAATCTAATTCATAGAAGCAATACGTAACTGAA
>JALJCO010004593.1:0-238584 GCA_023101725.1 Atherinomorus stipes
TTGTACTTCGTTCAGTTACGTATTGCTATTATATTTTCTTTTATTACTTTGTATTTATAATAATAAGAAATCAGATTTAGATAGCGCTTTTAAAAGAACTCAAAGATGCTTTGTCAAACATATCCACCTGACCTCTTCTTTTTACATGCTTTGACCACTAGTCAACTTACCATCCTAGGCTGTCTAATCAAGGATAAATAAGGCAACAAAAATTTTTAAACATTTCTTTTGTATAGAAAAGTCCTGCAGAACTTGTAATTCTGTATGACACTGTGGGAATTCTGCATGACTTCACAGAATTCTACCAAAGTCAAGTATAAGCATGTGGTTTAGAAGCTAGAATCTGATAGGCTACCACCATCATGAGACTCAGACGCTAGAATCTGATAGGCTACCACCATCATGTGACACAGAAGCTAGAATCTGATAGGCTACCACCATCATGTGATACAGAAGCTAAAATCTGATAGGCTACCACCATCATGTGACACAGAAGCTAGAATCTGATAGGCTACCACCATCATGTGACACAGAAGCTAGAATCTGATAGGCTACCACCATCATGTGACACAGAAGCTAGAATCTGATAGGCTACCACCATCATGTGACAGAAGCTAGAATCTGATAGGCTACCACCATCATGAGACTCAGACGCTAGAATCTGATAGGCTACCACCATCATGAGACTCAGACGCTAGAATCTGATAGGCTACCACCATCATGTGACACAGAAGCTAGAATCTGATAGGCTACCACCATCATGTGACACAGAAGCTAGAATCTGATAGGCTACCACCATCATGTGACACAGAAGCTAGAATCTGATAGGCTACCACCATCATGTGACAGAAGCTAGAATCTGATAGCTACCACCATCATGAGACTCAGACGCTAGAATCTGATAGGCTACCACCATCATGTGGTACAGAAGCTAGAGAATCTGATAGGCTACCACCATCATGACACTCAGACGTAGAAATCTGATTGGCTACCACCATCATGTGGTATAGAAGCTAGAATCTGATAGGCTACCACCATCATGAGACTCAGACGCTAGAATCTGATAGGCTACCACCATCATGTGACACAGAAGCTAGAATCTGATAGGCTACCACCATCATGTGACACAGAAGCTAGAATCTGATAGGCTACTACCATCATGTGACAGAAGCTAGAATCTGATAGGCTACTACCATCATGTGACAGAAGCTAGAATCTGATAGGCTACCACCATCATGGTATAGAAGCTAGAATCTGATAGGCTACCACCATCATGAGACACAGACGCTAGAATTTGATAGGCTACCACCATCATGTGACACAGAAGCTAGAATCTGATAGGCTACCTACCATCATGTGACAGAAGCTAGAATCTGATAGGCTACCACCATCATGTGGTATAGAAGCTAGAATCTGATAGGCTACCACCATCATGTGGTATAGAAGCTAGAATCTGGCTGCTTTCATCAATTCATTCCCTAAAAACTCTCAGAAGTCAAAACAAACTGCATGTTTAATTTCTGTACAGTGGTGCTAAAAATACTCAAAAAAAAGTATCAATTCTGATATTTTGTCTGGCTGATATCGAAGTATCAACTCCAGGGTATCGATATGCCCATCCGTAGTCCAAGCCTGGTTTGGAGAACTGGCATGTGAACTTAAAGCAGAACTCAGTAACTTTTTCACCTCCATAAATGCTTTTCAGAAATGTTGTTGGGCTAAACAAAATGTTTACAGAACGATTCGATGTTTCCTAGCTTCTCCCCGGTGTGTCTGGCCTGTAAGCGGCACTCGCAAGTCTGCCTGAGCAGACCAGACACAGATGTTGCGACAACAGAAACCGCTGTATGTCACTCAGCACTGGTTTGCACCAGAACCAGACTAAAAACCGATTCTTTAGGTTCCCACCACCTAAACATCGGCTTCTGGCTCTAAAACCAACTCTTTGTGAGTGAAGATTGGTTTGCGTAGCTTGTGTTGCCTGGGCGCCGGGTGAAGCACCGAGTCTCAACGCCGAATAGGCTCAATAATTACTTGTCATGTCCACAAAAAGTAAATAAAAGTTCGTATTCTTACCTGCTACCCACCAACACCAGAGAAAAATATAACCCACAGCATATTTACCCACAAAACGCGGATAAAACATCCCACTGCAGGAGACACAGGACTCTGCTTTGAGCAGAGGGAAACGAGCTTCTGCTACCAACATAGCAAAGTAGCATCAACAAGCTAGTAAAAGCTTAGAAATGTATATTCAGGGATCAGAATAGAGGAAAGACAGGTAGAGAAGACGTCTGTGTGCTGTGGGGGGGTAGGGGGAGTACGAACTTTACAACAATGAGGGAGCCCCGAGCTGAAGTTACTGAGTTCTGCTTTAACAGGCCCGAGCACGCCATGTGAAAAGGCTCTCGACCTGGGCCGCCTGTTTGCTTTCACATGGTCAAATAAGCTCGAGTCCTGGGGAAACTGAATCCACCCGTGATGCGGTTAAAAGGCCGGTCTGAGTGGGAAAGCTTAGGCTTAAAGCTAGCAGAGGAGTTACAGTAGCAATGGTAAAAGCTACTGTACGTGAATTTAATTAAGTTTTCCTTCCATTTACCAGGAAGTGAAGTGTTATTACTGAGAACGAGGACCAACACTAGTGGATTTCCAGCTGACAGACAAGGCTGATCTCACTCACTGAGCTGGCTATATGCCAGCAATACCAGTTGATAAGAAGGCGTTAAGCTGTATTTTGCATATACAAATACTAACTGGTGTTTTATTATCCATCGTTTATAAAGCCTGATTAGTCACCTTTACAACGAGGTACACCATGTAAAGTTAATGCTTTTGTGAAATGAGCAACGAAGCTAAATGTGTGGGTAGTGGAAACAAAAAGGCATCAAAAATCATATTAGCAAAGGGGAGAAATAATCAATCAAACCAAAATCGTCTTAGTTTTGTGCAAAGTCTGCAGAGGTTGGTGAATTTGATGAGCTGTAAACTGTCTCAGTCTCCTGTCCGTGTATTGTCACTTACATACGGGCTAATGCTAAAATCTTTTCTGACTGCAATCTTTTCCTTGAACACGTCATTGTTTCCTGGGCGTACCTGCCTCTTGCCTTGTTGCTGCTAGGAGAGGCCTTTGTTACTTCCCCCCCCGCATGTAATGCATCTTTAAGAGTGCTGTTCCCGTTTGGCTGCTCCCCCAGAGAGTTGAGTCAGGAAGTGCATATGATGCTAATCCAGCCTGACAGTCACAGGCAGGCTATGCAGCCACAGCCCCAGGCTTCACGGTCAGCATGTTTCTCTGACCATCCTGGTAAAACAGGGTATCATGCTGCAGAAATACTTACGTGTCATAATCTTGGGAGGGGGGCTACAGGCTAATCGTGAGGCTGTCATTCTAATTTACAATTAATGGAATATAATTACTGCCTGTTTCATTGAAAGAGGGGAAGTCACAACACAGAATGTCCG
Organism: Atherinomorus stipes; assembly: GCA_023101725.1. Lineage (NCBI taxonomy): Eukaryota > Metazoa > Chordata > Actinopteri > Atheriniformes > Atherinidae > Atherinomorus > Atherinomorus stipes. The sequence continues at coordinate 3,463 of JALJCO010004593.1, forward strand.
ATGCAAGAATCTCTCCTGACCTTTTCTTTCAGGTTTAGATCAGATATAGTTGATATGTCGAGCCGGTAGTTCTCTGCTTTGGGCCAGATCCTCTCTGGGTATTACTTTATAGCTTTTTATTATTCTTGGTGTTTTTCTTTGTCTTTCTGTCTCTTTGTTGTTATTGGTTCTAAAAGAAATGTAAAAAACTAACAGTGTGTACATATGTTTGATACTGAGTGTGCCCAAGAGTGAGAGACCACCTGCTTTGTCTTTGTGTCGCCTACAAATCAAGGGAGAACAGTGAGGCTACGTCCAGGTTGCCCTAAAATTGTAGTTCTTTCTTCATCCACTGGCTCCAAAACAGAGCAAATCCCCGTAGACTCCCATGTTAAAAAGACCAACTTCACAGCAGAACTAAACATGTTTACAGCCTGGTTCAAATAATCCTTTTAGGTTTAAAAGGTAGTTTACCTTCATCAGCTGTGAGGGGGGGTGATTTTTTTTATATAACTCATCCGTTTAGATGTTATTTGATCTTGAAATTACACATAATTAGGGGCATGTCCTTTTGAGTGAGAGGCGACAGACCGAGAGGGGGTTTTAGATGTGGAGGCTAATAGATAGCTCCCTGCTAGCTCCCAGGAAGACTTCAGCCTAGCGTTAGCGTTAGCTTGAGCGGCCTTGTTTTTGTCCATATCAGTATTTTCCAGGAGTGACGACATGCGCGCCACCGTAAGATGGCGACGGTGGAAACACACAATTGGCTTCACTTTCCACTCTTCAGACGTGACTGGATACTGCGTCCATATTTTTTACAGTCTTTGGTACACATAAATAAAAATGTAAAACAGAAATCCCTCTGGATATATTCTCTATATGAATATCAGGAATTGACAGATACAGATTTTTTTAGGGCCAATACAGATACCAATATTTTCTCATCAGCCAGTGGCCAATACAACCTGCTGATATTTGGGGCCAATACTGCATTTGACTCCCATGAACGATACAATGAAAAGTAATTTTACAACTCTTTTAATATAAAAAATATATAATAATTTCAAATAATATTCAGATAAATATATAAAAAGAAACAGTGCACTTGTAAACGAATATTAAATAGAAATGTTGAAATTGTAATAAATATATACATATAAAATCGTGTAAATTATCATATCATATCGACCAATGGCAATACCAGCAGAAAAAAATAAACTTCAGCAAATATGTGGCAAGACAGCATGTCGGTGGAGAGAAAATAAGTCCAATGGCAGGCTCGGGGTAGTAGAAATAATGCTTTACATTTATTCAGCACACCACACTTTTCAAAAACCCTTGTGCAGACCAGCCAAGACAAATGTGAGAGAACCAGACTACTGGGCAGCTCCTCCTTTATATACACCTGGAGGCCCCGCCCTCAGACCAATCAGGTCTATAATAGACACCCTCTGTAAGAAAAAAAATAATAAATCAATTAACAAAGGATCAACAGAACATTATGTTAAAACATGCCCTAGTCACTGACACAACTAAAGAAAAAAACATAATTGAAAGGAAAGTTTTTACAATCCTCTTGATTGACTTTTCTACAGGTACCTTCAATCAGATCCATTCAATTATTCAATCAGCAGTGAGAACACACCCACTAACACTCTCCAAGAGAACTTCCACTGAAGGTAGGCCTCCTCTGGATAACGAACAGAACTCAAGAAAAAAACATTTTGAAGGTAAAGGTGAATCCTTTATCATAAAAACAGAAACCAAAAGTAAACTAGTGTTAAATTTCAGTTGTTAAATCCTATTACTCTTAGAGTAATTCTAACACATTAAGAGTAAAATGACCACAGGCAGGTGAAAATTTTCAGAGTTAAAACAAGTTTCCTCTTTCAGTGTATAATTGACTCTATAAGTGTAATTAAGTGCACCCAGGAAGATCCCTCTTAGTTGAATATTTCCCATCATGCTTTGTGACTTCCCTGGGTCTGCAATGAAGTTAAGTAATTTGATCCCTTTGGTCTCCTTGGTCATTGGTGTGTTTTTCAGCATATGTTGTTGAAGTTTACAGTTTGTTCTGTGCACCAGCACACACCTGACAACTCATAGCAAAAGCTTTTCTTCAACAACTGTCGCATTCTGTGACGCTGTTAGTGCGTGGTGGTGGTTCAGTCCATTGCTCAGGGGACGGGATGGATGTTAATATAAAACTTGTTGTGCGCTTAGTGTACACCTCCATGAACTCAACACAGGTGCAAAAGTAACATTGAGTTGATTTAAACGTAACTCTAACACGTTGAAATCAGATTAACTCTATAGTGTTATTACCTACAGTGTTAAGTAACACGTCAGTGTAAACAGTGTTAAATTTTAACTAATTATAACTCTGAAATTTTGAGGTTAATTCAATATTTTGATAAGGCCAAATACCTCAGATACAGTGTTAAATTTAACAAGTGTTGATTTAACACTGCAAGAGTCGCTGTGAAGCAACTAGGTATTAGTCATCTGTCACAAAAAGTCAAAACCCAGGAAGGTGTTAATACTTCCTCACAAAATATTGGCCTAAAATATCAGCTTCATCCTTAATGAATATGATTTTTTTTTCTGAAAAGTCAAGAATTTCTATTTCTCTTTTGTCAAGCCTTTACTCACTCTCTTTTTTACTTCTACTTAATTTTAGCATTAGAACAGTGGTTTAATTTTGTTTTCACTTATTTACACAAATTACTTTCATAGAGGTCATGTTGCCATATTTTGTAATGTTAGTTTTATTTTTGGAACATAAGTCAAACATTGTCACACCAAAGCAAAATCATACATATAAATGAACCAGAAAAGGTGTAGGCTGAAGTTATCTCTGATATAATGCCTTCTCTTAACTTAGAATGCAGCTGAAACCAAAGTAACAGCTTATGTAGATATTTTATTTTCTATTTTATTATTATTTATTTTTATTGAACATTTATAGGAGAAACTCTCCAGAATAAGGAAATATACTCAATCAAACCAAGTCTATATTTGTCAATTGTCATAAGTTCAAACATTATTTTTTAAATTAATTGAACTGCACATTTGTAACTCATTGCAGAGACCATTCCACAAACTTACCTCTCTAACAGAAACACATCTACTTCTACTTTTATTTTTTAAACGGAGATGTTCCCCTGAGTTCGTATGGACTCTGGGTGAGATCATCTCCTGAATGCAGTGAGGAAGGAGAAGAAGAGAGAACGTGTGAACAAAACGCTGCAGTTTGTGTTTCGTTTATTGATTCCAGCGAGGATCTTTAGATGGATTAAAGAAAGGATGCAGAAAACAAACACATTTCTTTAGAAACCAAAATCAAAGGGTTCTCCATACTGACAGTGACTGTCCTTAATAATGCTGCATTGATAAACATTTGGGCTCCTCTGCAGGTGCTCATACAAAGTTAAAACCACAAGAAACAGGGATAAAGCCATCTGCTCTTTATTGGCCCAGGCTATTACTCTTTATTGTGCTACAAATAATGCATTTGTGGAAGAATAAAGCACAAAGGAAGCATGAAGCAATCTGGTTTCCTGAGGATCCGGGCGAGGTGGAGCCAGTTACTTAACAGAAAGAAGTCATATTTGTACAGAGCTTGCAGCCAAAAGGAGGAACTGTGTCAGCCTCAGACATGGCTGATGAGTCAGGGAAATGCTTTGCACTGCATTTGATGGCAGACTTACATAATCCTGAGCTGCTGAACCTGAGTAAAAACCAGCAGATACAGAACACATTTAACACATTTACAACTCTGCAGCATCCTCACAGAACTTTGTAAAAGAAAAATAAATCAGTTTGTGAGAAATATTGTGATATATCCCGCCATCCGAACTTTAAGAAAAGGAAAACTGCTTCTAATACTTTAAAATAAAATACTAATAAATAAATAAAACAGATATGAAAAGGAATTTGACACCAAATGTTAGATTTCTGCTATCATGAGAGCACATCTCTGCAGTGTGTTAGGCTGCCATCTAGTGGCATCTTTATAACTCAGAAGATGACAGAATGCAGAATAAATGAATATTTCAGTGTCGTATCTGCACATGAACTGACAGCAAAAAGACGCGTTCACAGCCGTCTTCTTCTGGAAGAAAAGGAAACAACTGCTGATGATGATTTTAATCTCAGTTTCCAGATCTTCTTTTTCTTGTGTTACTGATTCCTTTTGCAGAAGTAAGAAATGTAATGTGAAGTGAGAAATTAATTTCCAACCACCTGAAATTGAAACACAGACATTACAAAAGCAAAACAATGACAAACAATAATGGCAGGATGGAAATTAGCCTTGCTATAATCCTGCATATTAACATTTTATGTTCATTAATATGCATCGTCCCTTTTTAAATAAATAAACTCAAACAGCAAGATCGAGAAGCTGGGAACAGGCGATTTTAGCCCATTAAATTGAATTTCATAGGGAGATTTTTTAAATATATATGGTATATTTGATTGTATGTGCTTTTTTTTTTTTTTACAAACTTGAAAAATGTAAAAAAAAAAAAAAAAAAACAAACAAACCCATAGTCTACTTTGTTGAAATGTAATATTTTCACAACAAAAACACAGCAGCCCCACCCGTCACATGTGGTTTGATCCCTCCCACCCAGGATATTTCAGATAGCAGCAGTAACAGCCTAGCTGGGTTTTTATGATAAATATTCTAAATGTAAGTTTGGAAAACTGTCAGAATCTATAAATAAGGAGGATAAATGGTGTTGTGATGGATCTGGTTCACCGCTTAAACACAACACCTCAGCTTCTCTCATCCAGATAAAGATTTGGGATTTAAACAGTAATAATGTTGTTTCTGGATACTGGATGATAAAAACTTCAATCTAAGGCTTGAAAATGATCAGAAACTTTGTAAATATGGAGGAAAAAGCGGGTTTTGGTGGATCTGGTTCACCGTTGAAACAAGGCAGCAATATGCTGGAAACCAGCTTCTATCACAGCTTCTCTCTGGATAATTAGTCACAAACTTCCCCACATTTTGCTGATCTTTCACACATGTGGGGATGAAATTGTGTTAAACAGTAAAAAACAATAAAAATTATCTTTCCTGGCCGGGCAGCTCTCTGGGTGCCTGCAACCCATAAACCTCAAAATATATTTATCTGTCTGATCCTAGAATCACCTCCGGCTGAAAAATACCAAAAGCTGGAGGAGGAAGTTGTCTGACATGAAGGTATTCTCCATCAAGACTTGAGAGACGTACCAGAGGCCTGCTGGGAGGTTCAGAGTTGTTGGGAAGAAACTCCAATTTCCCAGGTCTCCTGAAGAGTGCTTTCTGAAACAATAATTTACATACATTTTCCTCTGATAACTGCAGCTGGATGTTACAAAATGACTGACCTTGCACTCAGTAAATCAGGTGTAAATGATTTTCTTTTAACAAGTTCAATTTAAAAGTGTTGATCTCACTATGAAAAACAGGTGACGCTGCTGAAAAGCTTTGCAAGACCTTCAAAAAACAAAAACAACTAAAAACTCATTCTCACAGGATCAGAAAGCCTTTCATCTCCTCAGCGTAGTGCTGTGCAGATCGATAAAAACATCTATATTGATCTACACTCGTGCAATTATATCGATACTTCAGAGTAAGGCTTGAAAACTATCATTATCTTCATAAATATGGAGGAAAAATGGGTTTTGATGCATTCAATTAGCAGCTATGACAAGGCCTCCATGTTCCCTACATCAGCTTCTCACACTAAGATAAAGCCAAATTCAGACTTTTAAAACAGCACCAGTGATGAATTTGTTTCTGGACACCTGATTATAAAATTCTAAATTTAAGGCTTTAAACTATCACAAACTTCATAAATCAGGGGGATGTGTGGTTTTTGTGGATTTGGTTCACCTTAGGACATCATCTATGCCAAAACTCAGCTTCTCTCATTGAGATAACGCCAAATTTGGTTTTTTATGTTATGGATAATAACTTGGTTTTTAATGCATTTATAAGTTAAAAATAAATGCTGGGAATGCACAATATTGGAATTTTGGCCAATATCCGATATGCCGATATTTTAAAATTCATGTGGCCGATAACCAATATTGATACCGATATTAAATCTGAAAAAAAAAGCAGTCATCGCAAATAGCAGTTTTGTTATCCATTTCCGACACTTTGAAAAATATGGATGGGAAAAAGTATCAATACACTGAAATATCGCCACATTTTCCTATGCTGATATCAAACCGATATCTAAAAACACAGCATCGATCTATTTTACTTACAAAATGTTGTGATATTTCATTTTCCTGTTACAAAATCTCACGATATTTTGTGAATTCCCGTGAGATTTTGTAACAGAACGATGAAATATCACAAGATTTTGTCAGTAAAATAGATGGATACTGCGTTTTTAAATGTCAATATATCAGCACATGAAAATATTGCGAAATTTCCGTGAATTCTTGTGAGATTTCGTAACAGAATGATGAAATATTGCAAGATTTGCGTTTATAAATGTCAATATGAAAAGCACATGAAAATATCACGATATTTCAGTATATCGATATTTTTTCCCACCTCTAGTCTTTAGAAGTTTTAAAATCTGTAAAAAGGAAGGTTTTTTTTAATATACTTTAGAAACAGTGGGCTGATCGGTTAAATATTTGTTAAATATCTGTGTGGTGGCCGATGTTCGATACTCAGTTTTATAGGCCGATACCGATAGGGGGACGATTATATATTATATCATTAAATAATCTCTTTGCATTAATCTGTCAATTTTCAGCCTTATTTAGAAGTACTGATATTGATATCAGCATTGACGATACTTTATTTACTTCGTATCAGATCGACTCCAAATCTTGCAGTATCGCACACGGGGGAGGGGGGGGGGGGGGGGGGGGGAAGGGGGGGGAAAAGGGGGAGGGGAGGGGGGGGGGGGGAGGAGGGGGAGGGGGGGGAAGGAGGAAAAAAAAGGGGGGAGGGGGAGGGGGGGGGAAAGCGGGCGGGGGGGGGAAGGGGGGAGAAGGGGGGGGAAGGAGGAGCCGGAAGAAGGAGGGGCGGGCTTGAAGGCTAAACTCTGCACATGCTATGTGTAAAACCTGCCTCACCTCATTCTTATTCATCTTCGTTTTCATTGGCTGATTGATTCATGATGTTGCTGCTTATGATGTGTTGAGAAGCTTCATGCGGGGAAATGTTGGATTAGTGGAGGACTAAAGGTCAGACTGGTTTCTAGGAAGTTAGTGAGAAACACTAAACTTCCCTCTCATGGTGCTGGATCCTGTTTCATCTCCTCACTTCTGAATGCAAACACATTTTAACTCACTCATGAACAGCTGAATGTTGGCAGGGTGGAGATGACCTCACAGCAGTGATAAGTTTCTTTCTATTACTTATTCACAGAAACTGTTCCATTTTTTGTAACTCATAAAAAAGTAACCCAGTAACTCAAAAAGTATCTCCCAACTCATTGATGCAGTTCCAGACACTATTAGACATAATATATGGTGTTAAATTGTTTGACCAAAAGGACATTTTCTTGCCTTTGTTGCAGTTTATCTTATAGCAATGGAGCTTATAAGCAGAAAAATGCACTGATAGCATGATTGAATTATTTATAGGTATGTATAAATATTTACTCTTTATCTTCTCTTCTTTAGGGTGTTATTTTTATGTAAATAATATTAACCTTTTGTATTATGCTCCCACCTCAATGGCTCATCTCAGCTAATTGTCTGCAGCAGGAGGATATAAAAGGACTGAGATGCTCTTTGAGAGGTTGTGCCAATCATGGATGGAAAACTTATTTAAGTCTCACACCTCTTCTTAAACTGTGGAGTGACCGACGGCCAAATTGACAAGTGGCCTAATTGACAGTATGCAACACTTTTTATTCACTGTAAATGAATTACTTAATGCACCAAACAGATTTTACATTGTTTTAGGCAGAAATTGGTAGTGAATGATATAAAGTAACTTTTTCTGGCTCAAATCTGCAGAAACAAGGACTGCAAACATTTCTCAAATTCAAAATGAGCTTAAATTGTCCACCATATGGTAAATCTGACATGTTTGAGATTTTTTTGAGATCTTATTTTTACTAACATTTCAGTGTCCCAACATTTTTGGACCTGGAGTTGTTTTCATTTGCTATAATGGCTGTAATTGCTTTGACATTCTTAAAGGATAATTTCTTTTTTTTTTTTAACCTGGACCTTATTTCTATGTGTTTATACGTGCATTTACTCACCGGTAAAGTTTCGGCATCACATTGACTCCTTAGGAAGATATAATGTTGAGTCGTCCTTCGGTGTAGGTGCAGTAAAATGGTGGAGATGGTGTTTTTGTTGTTGTCTGGGTAACGAGCTGCTCGTCTCAGCTGTACTACAGAAGTGCGCATCGTGAACGCGCGTCCCCGAAAACTGCAGAACACCCTGATAAGTAGCGGAGAGTTAAATCTGGACCCACAGGACAATAGTACTCGTTCGTTCAATCATTCTACTTAAAGTATTGGCAAAAATCAAGGAGTTTTACTGCAGATAATGTCTTATGCTGTATAGAGGCTGCCCCGTCTCCGCCATTATACTGGATGTTTACCGAAGGGCGACTCAACATAATATCTTCCGAAGGACTCAAAGTGATGCAGACATTTTACCGGTGAGTAAATGCACGTATGAACTCTGAGAAATAAGGACCAGGTTGAAAAAAAGAATCCACATGTGTCATATGAAGCAACAGTCCAGTCAAGAACAAAACCACAATCAGACAAGTTTCAAAGTATTGTACCTTTATTGCGTTTTTATTCTTATATTTTGTATTCTAAGTGTTATTTTGCTTGTATGGTGTCTTTTTTAAAATATTTTATATCTCATTTTCAAAGCTGTGACTATTATAGTTTTTGTGCAAGAATTCCAATGTGCCTAACTGCTGGTTGGGCACAAATGGCAAATAAAAACGTTGAACCCTTCATGTTGAATTCAAGAGATAAAAAGACAGTTAAGAATGCAAAAATTGGTGATATTGGAGGATATTTTTTAATACAGTCTTATGTGCTTTACTTCATGTAAAAGGGACAATGCATATTGAAGAACGGATACAGTCGTCCTCAAAAGTATTCATAACCTCCAATTAAAGAAAATGCTAAATTCACAATAGTAATTCAAATAACAAGAAACTAAAGAAAATAATAATAAATAAAAATTTACAAAATTATACTTTAGTGAAATAAATTATTGCTTTTGAATTGTGGTCGGAAATAATAATGAGAAAAAACAAATAAAACAGTCTGAGACATTGTTAGAGCGCCTTTGCCATAAATACCGGACCAACATACCTGTCAGCAGGTGCAGACGTCTTTCTGAACATTAGATAAAACACCTGATTGCAGTGATTGTCTCAAAGTGTTGCTCAAGAAAATTATAGCTTTGGAGCCCCATCATGCTCTTTTAATTGTTTTCTTTTTTGTGTGTTTGCTTTTAATATTTCTTTCAAACCACAATTTCAAATCAATGTCATGATTTTCCCAGAATTTTTATTTATTATTACTTTTGTCAATTTCAACTTATTTCACTCACAGCTGATTTTTTTCCTTCTTTAATTGGAGGGTAGGAATAATTTTGAGGACTGCAAAAGCAATGCAAGATTGAGCTAATTTCCACGTTCAGACCAGAATGTGTTTGCAGTTTGACAGTTCAGAATAAAATTATGTAATATTTCAACACTTTGTAGAAAAAAAGCTAATTGGTGCGTATATTCATCTCCCTTTTAAAACTCTAATACACATAAACTGCCATCTGGGATCAGAAATACATTTTCAAGGCTCCAGAAATGCTAAAAGTCGATGTTTTCTTTGGGCAGTTGTAACATGCTTCAGTTTTTTATCACAAGACATGATCACAGAGGGAGTACTCCACATATTCAGTACTTATAGATGTGTTTATGAGGAGGAAGGCCCATGTGGTGTCACTGCATGTGAATCCAACTAAGGTCATTTTAATACTGTTCAATAAATGTTTACTGTCAAATGCTCCTCCAGTTGTTTTTATTTGTATTGATTACTATTCCAGCTGTTGTTGCTCCTGTTCCAACTTTTTCAGACATGTTAGTGCCACCAGATTCAAAGTGAGATAATATATTTCCATGAAATGGTAAAATGTCTCAGTTTCAACATCCTTTCAACATAAAATATGAGATTTATTTCATTGTGTTCTGTTTTTGTTTACAAAACTACTAACTGGATAATTACATGTTGGTTTCATAACTCAGTTTTAGTGTTTCACAGTTTCTCATTATGACATAAACTTTTAAACCTGTGCTCAAATTTCCAGATAAGAGCCTTCACTGCGACACCGGGCTGACGTTTCTGTCAAAGTAGCCCGGGTTGTTGAAGTTGCCAGCTGGGCGGTACTGCCCGACCACAAAGACGCGTCTGCCATCGGTGGCCACGCCCACTCCCAGCTCTCTGCTGTCCTTCCACACGACCTGGGTGAAATGTCCTGCAGGAGGAAACAGCAGCATCATGAGGCCAGAGTCTGTCCTCTCTCACACGAGGTCTCTATAAGTTTTTGTTCATCTCTTTCTCAGGATGAGTTGACAGGGTTCCCACTCTTTTCTAGAAGTTGTTTTCCAGGACTTTTCCAGGACATTTTCGGGACTTTTCCAGCTGCTACAGTTCAAGTCAAGTTAACACAACATAGACTAATAACTTCCACCACGAGCTTTTGGAGAAGTGTTCTACAATTGTAGCTTCTTTTTTTTTTTACAGCAATTAAGTAAAGACGAAGAAAAGACGAAGCAGCTGCGAAGCTTTGATGAAACTGTGATGAAATGATGATACAACGATGATGAAACGGCAATGTAGCGGCGACGAAGCAAAGACGAAGTAGCGTCGAAGCAGTCTCGAAGCAACGATGAAGATGAAGTAAAGACAAAGCAAAGACGAAGCAGCGATGAAGCAGCGACGAAGCTTTGATGAAACAGTGATGAAACAGTGATGAAACAGTGATGAAACTGATGAAACGGCGATGTAGCGGCGACAAAGCAAAGACAAAGTAGCGTCGAAGCAGCGTTGAAGCAACAAAGAAGCAACGACGAAGCAATGATGAAGATGAAGTAAAGACGAAGCAGAGACGAAGTGGCATCGAAGCAGCAACAACGCAACAAAGAAGTAAAGATGAAGTAAAGCCGAAGCAGCAATGAAACGGCGACATAACGGCGACAAAACTGCGACGACACAAAGACGAAGTAGCGTTGAAGCAGCGACGAAGCAACAACAAAATAAAGACGAAGCAGCGACGAAACAGTGACGAGAGGGAGAAAAAATCATTTTCTAAGACAACTCAAGCTTTTCCAGGACATTTTACTCTTTTTCTCATTTTCCATGTGTTTTCCATGACTGGAAAAATGTTCAATCATTTTCCAGGTTTTCCAGGACTTGTGGGAACCCTGGTTGAATCTTAACAGAGCAAATGACAATGGGTCTCTCTCATTCATGAAACGAATACGTTTCAACTGAATCTGTCCATAATAGAGCGCAATACGAATTGAAATTGTAATTTACAACAGAGACAAGCATTATTTATGTGTTCATAAATTTACACAAGCGCAACACACACTCGAGAGCATGTGTGTAGTTTGTTAGTAGCTACGAACAGATCGAAGCGACTAAAATGTTGATGAATGTGAGATTCACGTAAATTTACGTCGACACACAAATTCGCTCTGCTCACGTTTCATGAATGTGACCTAATGTCTTTACTTTCACTCTCCTGATATGAAAGTGATGGACAGCTCAGATACATGCATGCGTGAACGCACTGACTCATTGTAAACTCCCAGTTCTGTGGTGAGTTTACCAGTATTGCTCTGGAATCCCGGCCTGCTGAAGTTGTATTGCTTGATCTCACTGTACCCACGAATCCACAGCTTCTCTCCCTGAAACAAGAGACAGGAAAACACAAAGACTGACATGAACAATCTGTGGTTGGAGGTTGATGCATCCTACAGCAGCTCCATCCTAAGACGACGACTGTAAAATCTTTAACTAAAAATATCAGTTAAAGTGCTGCCTTAAAATTTTGAGTTAAATGGAACGATTTGATTGGTTGATTGATTTGTCCTTATACAGGAAATTTGTTTCCACCGCCTGTACAGCCACGAAGAAACATGCAACAACGAATAACAGGAAGCATACACCTCGAATCACCGATACCCACATTTAACTACACATTAAATTACATCCTCCCAGTGTTCTGTTCAGTTGTGTTCCTGCATATGGAATAAAGCTTTTGCTGAATTGAACCCTTTTCCAACTTATTGTCCTGTACTGTAGTGATGTCCAGATGGGAGCAGTGTGAGATATGTGTTAAGGGCAGTGGTGGATCTAGAAAATTTTACATGGTGGGGGCGGGGGGGCAAAGGATGGCAATGTTGTATGTCTTCAATGAAATATGTGAATCTATAATTAAATGGAATAAAGAAAAACACTCTTAAAACAATTTAGTAAAGTATCTCTTACTCTTGTTTTGCTTTGCAACCTGTTTATTGTCACTGTTGCGTTTATTCTTTGACAGATTCTACTGTTTTTTCTGCTCAGCAACATTTAGCAGACGGACAAGTTCAGAAATGATGTTTAGCAGCTAAATGGGCTTTATGCACAACTCCACTACGTCCTGAACTCAAGCCAGCTCCTTTATTATCTGTCTTTTATCACTGGACAAACTGATTAATCCAGTGATTTAGGCAGAGGGGGCAGCTGCCCCAACCAGTTTCTAATGCTCCTTTTACATCGCACCTACTCAGCCCGCCCTCACTGGGCGACACCACACAACCCCAGTTTAGTTTGTTCACATTACAATTGAGGGCAACTCTGGTTTTAGCGTGGGTGAGGTCGTCATAGCGACGTTTTGTGAAGTCATTTGTTTGCCACACACACACACACACACACACACACACACACTGAACTGCTCATTACATGCAAAAAAATCGTGGCCACTCTAGAAATAAGTAAAAAGAAAGTTGTTCGGCTTTTTTTTTGGGCTTGTAATGAGCAAAAAAAAAAAATCTGCCAATGGAACAAGTGAAATTTTCTTTTAAGATTTCTTGAAATGAGATGCATTTGTCTTTAAACAAGTTTCTATATCTCACTGAAAGGTTTAAGTTAAATAAGGTCCAGGTTGAAAGAAAAGTTATTCTTTAAAGTTATATGATGTAACTTTTGGCCACTAGGAGCAAGTGTATCTATCTGCGGCTTGCAACCCAGTGGGCGTGTCGTAGTGTGGGCGTGTTGTAGTGTGGGTGGGTCTGGTTAGGTTTAGGGGAAGGGTCAGGGGTAGGGCTAGATTTTACCGTGCTCTCATTGGCCTGGTGGGCGTGTCGTTGCGTAATGTCACACTACGACACGCCCACACTGCGACACGCCCACACTACGACACGCCCACACTACGACACGCCCCTGTCTTGCGAGCCGCAGATAGACCCTTCTCACTAGGAGCGCTAAACCTGCAACGGCGCCAATGTGTCACGGGACTCACGGCAATGACGCAAATTTAAATCTCCTCTCCCGTGTTTGGATATTGAAATAAACGAGTCCATCAAGATTCAAGAATGTTCTAAAGGATTTTTCACCATTGGAGGATCTGCCCCTGGCGGAGGTATGTGCCTCTGTTTCGAACTCTGTTTTGAATGTGTAGTGCACACATGGTGTCATTTAAGCGACATTTCAGTGCACTGAAAGTACCAGGATGTTGCCCTAATCACGCCCAAAAATGCAGTGCAGAATGAAGCACACTACTCGCACTAAATGGACGCCATCTTGTGAACGTGGAGGAAGAGGCGGGACTTTCAAACTGCTTTCAGAGCTGAATAATGGCAATGAATGACGCGGTGGCGACCCCTGCTGCATCGGAGATGGTATTGTACTTGATTTAAGTAACGTTTATGAAATGATTTAGACATAATCACTTATGTATATTGTAGCATGCTACCAAGCTGTTCACTCCCTGATGACAGTTATGATCTGGTCGTGTGTTTGAGGCCGTGGTTTTACCGGCTCAGAAGAGTTAGCTCATGTTAGCAGGCAATGCTAGTCCGTCACTTCCTGTAAGTGCAGTGCTCTGTTTGGGTCAGCATTTAGCGACAATAGTGTACACTACAGATGAAGTACACAGTGCGCACTATGCATTTTCCAATTCTTTTCCAATGTCCACTCTTGTTTCTGACCTGCCGTGATCCCTTTGCCTCTTTCTTTTTCTGGCCTGCTTAGACATCACTTTCACCTTTTTACTTTGTTCCGCCATGACTAAGCTTCGAGTAATGAGAGAAAGTAGCACAAGTAGAGCTTTCTGTGTTTATGGATGAAAGCAAGTTGCTTTACGGCACTTTCATCGACGGCCCGCCTCTCCAAAGTTACGATGTCTGGTTTCTGCAGAGGGCAGCCCGCTCAGAGTGCTGACACGCGTCAGTCATTGTATATTGGCCCGAAAAATCATCTAATACTGCTCATTTTAGGCTTAATGTCAGAGTCAAAAGTTACGCGGTGTAACTTTAATAACCCTTGGCCACCCCTAAAAAAATCTCTGCAAGAAACTGAGCTTTGAACTTCAATGCTCAGTTTCTCGTCCAGTGCACTGCAAAAACTCAAATCATAGCAGGTATATTTTTCTCATTTCTAGTCAAAATATCTCATCACACTCAATAGAAGACAAAATTTCTTAAAGAGAAACATTTCAGTGAGAAATAAGATCTTGTTTTAAGACAATGCATCTTATTTAAGAAATCTTATCAAGAAAATTTTGCTTGTTCCATTGGCAGATGTTTTTTTTGCTTCTTACAAGCAAAAAACATCTTGGCCACTCTTAAAATAAGTTTTAAAAAAACATTAAACATTGTATTCATCACATGTATGCTCTTTTTTAGATTCACGTTCCTGTAAATCTTTATGTTTTGCTGTGATGATGTTGTGAAGCACTTCGGTGAACGGAGGTTGTTTTAAATGTGCTATACAAATAAACTTTGAATTTAATTTTAATTGACATCTGAGAGATGCCGCTCTGAAATGCTGCTTTTATGCTCAGTCACATTACTAACCTGTAATTATTAACTATTAAAGCAACCTTTACCAATCTTGCATTTAGAAAGCACAGCAAGATAATTTGAATATAAACAGTCCCGCCTCACCCTAGACACACCCCCTTTTCCCTCCGCCTCCCAATGCAGAAGCAAAGGTCTGACAGGCAGGTCCGTTGGACAATCCTAGAGGTGCACCCCACTTCAAGGATTGGTTGGAGTTTTCATTGAATATTTAGAGATTGGTGGGTCTGTCTTGTATTTCAGAGTTCCATTACCTCATTCATAGCATTTTACCCTGTTAGAAAAATAGTGCAAGAATGCAACATCGGTAAGGGTTGCTTTAACCTGTCGTTGTCACAGATGTTTAGATGTTTTGGGGAAATTTACTCTGTAGTTCTGTTTTTCTTCTTTGTGGACTTTTTGTCTCTTGTTGTTTTGTGTTCCCACATTTTGTGGATTCATTTATTTGCCAGTTAGTCTTCCTTTTCCTTTGTTGTTTCATGGTAGTTTACTTTCTTTACTTTGCTTTAATTATCATTAGTTCCTAGTATATAAAAGGCTTGGTCTCTCATCTTTTCCACATCTTCTTCTTCCATCCTGCTTTTGTTTTGTTCTTCCTCGTGTCTTGATCTTTGGAAGTATTTTTAATGGTTCCTAATGTGTTCTGAGTTTTGGTTCTTGTTCTTTCCTGCCAGTGAAGTGCTTTAATTTTATTTTTCCTCCACTCACCCTGATACTCTGAAGCCACACAACCTGTCTTTCAGGCTTTTATTGAGCTCATTTATCAGGGAGTATTTGAGGTTCAGCACAAAGAGAAGACGCTCTCACACGAACAGTTATCAGGAATCACGCTATCAGCTGTCCGTGCATCGTTCTTCTATCTGCTACGCACCAGCCTGTCTTTGTTATCCTGAGTCATGTCTCATATCTAAGTTCATGTTCGGAGTAGAAAGTGTTCATGTCCTCACATCTCAGTAAAAACACTGCATGAAGACAGAATAAAATCAACTTCAATGAGACGTTTTTCACCGTTTTACTGACTCAAATCCCCATAAAATGGTAAAATGTCTCAGTTTCAGCATCTGATATGATGTTTATGTACCGATGAAAATAAAATATGGGTTGATGAACTTAGTAAATCATTGAAATCTGTTTTTAATTACAATTTACAAATAGTTTAGGCTTTTTAGATGTGGGGTGGCGTACCTGTGGGTGTGACAGATGCACAGCTTGACATAAAGTAGACGTTCTCTCCATCGCTGGTGTTGCTGTGTCCCAGGCTGTTCCTCCACAGCAGGTGATCGGCCCATTTCTGCGCCGCTGCATTCAGCTGGCTGCTCCAGGTCAGCGGGGGCGCTTGGTGCATCGCCCTGTAGGCGTTGTGGGCGTCCAGGAACAACTCCTTAAAGCTTACATCTGCAAAACAAGACACTGATTGATGAAAGACAGCACATTTAATGTTAATGGTGAGTCAAAAAGCAAATAGAGATGCTGCATCTATACCTGCCATCATATGTTGAGACTGAAAGGAAACATGGACAAAGTTAAGAAAAGGCTAAATAAATCATACATCAATCCAATATAAACATTAATCAGAAATCAGTCTGGTGCTCAGTCAGATTAAAGGAAGCCAAACATCCTACTTCATGTACATTTTTGTCCACACTCACCTGATTCAGGAGAGTTTAAGTCTGGATGATCGTGTGAGGATGCAGCTGCTTCTGCCGTCTTGCAGCTGATATTTATGTGGAGAAGCTTGTCGCCGTCTGTAGGAGGAGGCTGCAGTTTGGCCGACACCCAGTCTGCACCACGGTTACAGATTCACTGCAAGATTCAGATAATCTGACAGATTACTCAACTGTGAACTGATCAGTGTAGACTCCAGATGGATGCTCTATTACTTTAAAGGGACTTGAGGCAGGAATTTGAAAAAAAACAAACACGAATGTCCCTTTTTTTCATACTAATGGGTGATGAAGCGCTAAATACCAAAAATAACGTTTCCACCCATGTTTCTCTCCATTGCCTTGAACAGGCTGTGTGCTGCAAAATGCGCTGCAATTCGGTGCCCGAATTTCCCGCGCTGCACTGCAGACGTGACGTCAAATGACCTACATCCGCAGTTTTGATGCAGGAAGAAGACGGTCGCGTTAAATAAAAACACCGTAAGCGATAGTTATGGATTCTTCTGCCGTCAGAATACGATCTTGATCAACTGAAAGACCACTAAAAATTGTAACTACGAAGAACAAGCTTAGTAAACAACATTATAGTTTTCCAGCTCTGCCATTTGAACGTGATGTCACATGACGCTACATCCGCTGTTTTGATATAGGACGAAGCCGGTCGCGGTAAATTCAAACACTGTAAGCGATTGTTATGGATTATTCTGCAGTCAGCAAACAATCCAGATCAACTGAAAGACACTAAAAAGTATAACTACGGAGAAAAAGGTGAGTAAACAACATCATAGCTTCAGTTTGTGGACGCTCCGGTGACGGCTTGGCTCGTGGCTGCAGTTACCTGAAGCGACAGTCGCGAGTTTTGTTTCTTAATCTTGCCTCAAGTTCCTTTAAGTAGTGATGCGCGATATGAAAAAATTTGACCAATACCGATAACTTTCTACGTCTAATGAAGATACTACAGCTGAAAATGATGTAATATTCATTTCCTGTGCAAAATTTGACAAATTCTTCGGCTGCAAATCCCGTAGTTACCGGAGACGTCCTAATGTTGCTCGGTATGTTGTTTCCATGCTCCATGGATTTTTTTTTTTTTTTTTAAAAAGGAAAAACAAACCAAAAAAACCCAGCATATTGTTCCCCACCAAACAGCACCTGCTATTTAAAAGTTTATTATATTTAATTGTTTTATTTACAATTAAATATTTCTGTAATTCGTCATTTCAAGGAGCCTTTTCAATCTGCCTGGGAACAACAGATTTAGCCTTACGGCTAAATTTGCATATTCAGTTGTTTTTCTTTTATTTTTATATGCTCTGTTCATATCGGGCCGCTGATACCAATATGAGGCTGATAATATTGTCAATCACTATTTTTAAATATACTTTTTTTTTTATTTCACAAAATGAAACAGTTGCAATACCAACTTAATATTAAAAAGAAAAGGAAAGAAAAAACCCTCACAAACAAACAAAATGCAGTTGTGCATCACTAATGACGGCTTGGCTCGTGGCTGCAAGTCCCCAGTGCGCCAGTCCCGAGTTTGGTTTTCTTTCTTTTGCCTCTTAAAGGGACTTGAGGCAAGTAGGCTTCTTTTCAATAGGGCTGCCACCCGGCCCGTAAAATACAGAATCGTCCTTTAATTGACAATATAATTTTGCGGCATTTGTTCCGTATTTCCATAAATGTCAAACACACATGTCTGTCACACACATATAAACATTAAATTTAGTAATAATGAGCTAAATAAAACAGAGGACATTTAAAGCCAGCAAAAACCAGCGGGAACCACGTGAGAACCGTGAAGACGACCTAAACGTGAGCGTCTCATCTTCATCCCCTCATCATCATCTCCTGAGACTGAATCAGTCGTGACGTCACGTCCAGAACAGGATCAGTTTTTATCTGGTTGTGTTTTTGCCAGAAGATGTCAGAGCAAAGTTTAGTTTAGGAAACTGGTGGTTTGGTTTGCTGATTGATTGTTTAGGATGTTGACTTTTAAAAGTTAAACAAATGATCATTTATATAATAAACAGAATCCATTATTAGTAGCAGCCAATATAAATGTTATATATGGTTATTTAAACAATAAATCACAGTAATGGATTAACATTTGATAGATAAATTGATATAAATAAAATTAATATTGTTTCATATACATATATAGCCTATATGCACACACAGCATATTTCCTATATAAACAAAACTTGTAGCGCTTTCTCTGTTTTCTGTATCAAAATGTTTATTTTGAGGAACACAGTGTTCAGTTATCACAACATAAATTCTTTTGTTGGTGTGGTTTAACTGTCTGGATGACCGGACTTTCTTTTAAGTCATAAGAGGCAGCAAAATAAATAAGTTTAATTAATCTGTAATCCCACTCTAGGTTACAGATGAGGTGACACAGGTCAGATTCAGACACAACAGATCTGTCTACAATAAATCACTGTAACAGTTACACTCACATCTTTATGTATTTACTAGGCTTATATTTTAAGTTAATTGTTGCACACAAACAGATCTGCTTTGGCTGCTGGTGCATGTGATATGTGCATGACAGCTTCTCATTAATTAGGTTTTACTGATAATGCAATAACTAAGTTTTGTGCTTATGGCACTTTGTTATATATTTTTTTCCTCATTTTATTTTAAATAGGGATGGATGTAATTACAGCATATGTAGACTAAATAACAGCACTTTCTATGCAGCAGTGTTGCTTAAACAATGTGTTCATTGCAGCATTTCAAGCTTTAAGTGTCACCAATTGTTTTATTGATCACTCCGTTCCTAAAAACACTGGTGCAAAATAAAGCATACCACTGCTGTGGGGGGGCCCACCGTACGGGTATCGGCCCGTGGTGATCACGGCCCTGATGAGCTGTGGTAGGTGTCCCTTTTTTTTTTCTGAAAGGTGGCAACCCTATAGAAGTCGGATCAAATAAGTTTTACTTTTACTTCTGTAGCAGTGCAACACAGCATTTACGGCTCCGTGATTTATTCTCCACTGCTCGGCTTTTACCTCCGTCAGCTCTGCTGCACAGATCTCTCAGTCAGCAGAACCCCCATCTCCGAATTTGTAAACTTTCGGCTCTGTCTTCAATGCCATTTTTCTGAATGAACACCTTCCAGCAAGCGTGAGAAGTCATGTCCTTATATGGAATTATCGGGGCGGTAATGATGCAGATTTGCAGAGCTCATGAACGCGCGCTCACTTACGCACAGGTGGAATTCATCGTGTATACGAGGATCATCTACGCAGTTATCTGAAGTTGAGAACGTTTGTTGAATCTGACGTGGCGCACTCGTAGGAGCCCACGGTCGGAGAGAAAGTAAGAAAAACGAATATGTTGTTGCATGAGGCCCAATGTTCTTTTCATGGTACAGTCCTGAAGTAGAGCAGTCAAAGCTCTGAGATGTCCCACAATCCAAATGAGCACCTGAACTGCACAATGAAAGTTCCACCCAAGCAGCAACCTCCAGCAAGTGTATCTATCTGCGGTTTGCAACCCAGTGGGCGTGTCATATAGTGGGCGTGTCCTATAGTGGGCGCGTCGCATTGTGGGTGGGTCTGGTTAGGGTTAGGGGAAGGGTCAGGGGTAGGGCTAGATTTTACCGTGCTCTCATTGGCCTGGTGGGCATGTCATTGAGTAACGTCACTCTACAACACGCCCCTGTCTTGCGAGCCGCAGATAGACCCTTCTCACCTTCAGTGCCCTACTGCGAGGCCAATGCGGAAATCCAGAAAAGTACTACAAACTGTAGTTCTTTCTTCATCCACTAGGGGCTGGATGCAAAACCGAGCAAATCCTCATGGACTCGCATGTTAAAAACACCAACTTCACAGCAGAAATAAACATGTTTACAGCCTGGTTAAAATAATCATTTTCGGTTTAATAGGTCAAGTTGTCTGCATACATCAGTACTGGTTGATAGAATATCGAAAATTAAAAGTTGGACAATATCGGTACGTTGGATATGATTATACTTTTACTACAGTCGTCCTTAAAATTGTTCTTACCCTCCAAGTAAAGAAGGAAAAAAATCAGCTGTCAATGAATTAAGTTGAAAGTGACAAAAGTAATAATGAATAAAAATTCTATGTAAATTATTACACTGATTGTGTGTGCGGTTCAACAGAAATATAAAAAACAAACACACAAAAAAATAAAACAAGTAAACAAACATGATGGTCCTCTGAAGATAACATTTTGTTGAG
This sequence comes from Atherinomorus stipes, assembly GCA_023101725.1. Taxonomy (NCBI): domain Eukaryota; kingdom Metazoa; phylum Chordata; class Actinopteri; order Atheriniformes; family Atherinidae; genus Atherinomorus; species Atherinomorus stipes. Next base: position 24,399 of record JALJCO010004593.1, read on the forward strand.
CAACACTGAGGCAATCACTGCAATCAGGTGTTTTCTGTAATGTTTAAAAAGACGTCTACACCTGTTGACAGGTGTGTTGGTTCACTGTTTAAGGGCAAAGTGCTCTAATATGTGGGATAGTTTTGTTTGGATTTTTTTTTTTATTATTATTATTATTATATTATAATTTTGTAAATTTTTGTTTGTTATTCTTTAGTTTCCTGTTATTTGAATTGGTATAGGGAATTTATCCTTATCTTTAATTGGAGGGTGTGAATAATTTTGAGAAGGATTCTTTGTGGAGATGGAGACCCACCAAGAAGTGAGAGAACAGCGACTGGAGGGAACCAGAGGACAATGTACAACACAAGCATCAGCGCCGTCTGAGGTGTGTTTAACTTTGAGCGCCGGCCCCTCTGACGACTCCACACAGCTCGGCTCTTGTTTTAGAGAAAGAAGTCGGCTGCATTTGTGTGTTCGTCCTGTGATGGACAGACAGACATCCAGGGTGTAACCGAAGAATTCATAAACACAAAACAAGAAACACACACTTTTCACTTCAAAGTGTGAATCCCGGAGAGTTTGGCTGGGATACGGGTTGGCTCGCCTTCCTTCTGACCCGCTGTCAAGGTTGTTCTTCTGGAATTTATCAATAATCAGCCTTGTTCAAAGCACCAGCAAACACTGGTCTCTCCGAGAGCTCAGCCAGTCTGATAGTGGCCTTCCTGAACAGCGATCACATTTCCAGTCTCATCCACGGCTCTGGGATGAAGTTCATGGAACCAGGATGCATTTAAGTCATATACAGAAACAGTTCTGGTCCCAGAAAGACCACCTGCTCACACTTTGAATCTAAAGACAGGATTAAAGGTTTCACTGATCAGAGCTTATATTGTGTGGTATAGATGGGCGATATAATATCATGTGCGATATATCGTCAGACATTCCCCATGGTAATCATTTCTCATCTCAGGATAAAAATGATAAATTCATCTTATCAGGTTTTATTTACAGTTATTTATATATAGTTGCTTTTTTATTTATATATATAGTTTGCTGTTTGCACCGTTTAGATAAATATTATAGGGATGTACGATTGGAATTTTGGCCGATATGCCAATATTTTAAATCTCATGTGGCCGATAACCGATATCGATACCGATATCAAAGCTGAAAAATAAATGATGTTATACTCATTCCTTGTCTAAAATGAGAAAATACCTCAACTTGTGTTTATGCATAACAAGCTAAACTTAATGACAGTTGTTCAAACAAAACTAATAGGATGTGTGCGGTATTTCCCAGAGCCACCTGGAAAAAAAAACAACATCCAAAAACAGGGGATATTTGGTCATTTACACAAATATCCGTGTATAAACTCTGTTCACGCAAAACATCCTCAAACAGAAACTGTCTTTAGAAGTTTTAAAGTCTGTAAAAAAAAAAGGTTTCTGAAGAAGAAGACGTTTTGTTTTTTTTAGACTTTAGAAACAGCGGCCTGATTGATTAAATATCAGTGGGGTGGCCTTAAAACTCAGTTTTAAGGCTGATATAGACCGATACAGATTAGATCATGTATCCCTAAAATGTTAAATTTGTTCTCATATTTCATCCATGTTTGTTTGGTGTCACTACAGTTTTACAATACAGGTGTAGTACTTGAACTTAGTTGATGTAGTTTAGTGCCTTTTATTATTATTTTAGGGCTCTCAACACAAAATGTGTCTGTCTTGAGAGTGTGTGTTATCAGATCAGTGCCTGAACTCCAGTGCTCACTGATACACATGCTGGAAATTTCCAACACATTTCCAATATTGATATCGGTATCAAAACAACTGTAGTCAAAGCAATGAGTTGCTTAAAAATAGGTTTTTAAAAAACACCATGGGGAATTTTCCATCTAATGTGTGTGATATCGCTGGATGAATTTCAGTTTTCATTTCTAAAATACGAGGAGGCAAGTCGGACCTCCAGGATCTCCTCAGACATCACCAGCATCAGCAGTTTCTGTTGGAAACCGATCACTGACATGCAGAATTACACTCGCACATCACTTTGAACTGCTCTGTGCTAAACAGAAACATGCTAACCTCAGCTGGGTGTGTGTGTGTGTGTGTGTGTGTGTGTGTGTGTGTGTGTGTGTGTGTGTGTTCTGGATCAGAGACCAAGCGGACCACCCAGCATGCTGTCAGCTGTAAGTCCAATAGCCAGGCCCGGTGATGGTGCACCAGTAACTTTAGTCAACATCCAGCGTTGATACAGAAAAGTTTGTGGTAGGGATGAGCATTTTAATTCCAGCCAGGCAAAACATCGAAATCTATACTTTTATCAAGTATCGCAATACCACTGTACACATACAAAAACATGCATTTGTTTCCACATCTGGGAGTTTTAGGAAATAAAATGATGTGAAAGCAGCCTATCAGATTCTAGCTTCTGTGTCACATGATGGTGGTAGCCTATCAGACATCATGATGATGCTGCTACTGTTAGTGATGATGATGATGATGATGGCCGTGTCTCAATCCGCGCACTTGCCCGAGCGCACTGGAACTCAGTGCATAGTGCGCACTGTGTACTTCATCTGTAGTGCACACTATTGTCGCTAAATGCTGACCCAAACAGAGCACTGCACTTACAGGAAGTGACGGACTAGCATTACCCGCTAACATGAGCTAACTCTTCTGAGCCGGTAAAACCGCGGCCTCAAACACACGACCAGATCATAACTGTCATCAGGGAGTGAACAGCTTGGTAGCATGCTACAATACACATACATTAGTGATTATGTCTAAATCATTTCATAAACGTTACTTAAATCAAGTACAATACCATCTCCGATGCAGCAGGGGTCGCCACCGCTTCATTCACCGCCATTATTCAGCTCTGAAGGCAGTTTGAAAGTCCCGCCTCTTCCTCCACGTCAACAAGATGGCGTCCATTTAGTGCGAGTAGTGTGCTTCATTCTGCACTGCATTTTTGGGCGTGATTAGGGCAACATCCTGGTACTTTCAGTGCACTGAAATGTCGCTTAAATGGAGAGGGACCCAACTGCAGTCACGATACGTCGCCATATATCCAATCTTATTTTTGTTTAATTTACTCATCAATATAATCCATTATAGTATCAAAAGTATTTTGTTTTTAGAACTTTGTTTTCAAATTTTACTTATATCTAACATTGCCCTTACATTCAAGATATTAATGAAAACTATACAATCATGTGATTTTCTTTTAAGGAACAAAAAGTATTGGTATCGATGCAAAAGTACCGTAAACTCCTGGTATTGTATCAACGGGGAGAATCAGTATGGCCCATCCCTGGTTTGTGGAGATTATGGAGCAGCGTGTTGCCTTCAGGGGTGTGACGGTGCGGCTGAAGGAAGGCAGGAAGTGGAGATGTTTCATGCATATCAACGTGCTGTAATATTCATGTTGCTCTTTACGTGCATCGTGAGTGAAATAGTTGCAGCTAACTGGTATCTTGCAGACTGTGGCTTGGCTATGCTAACAAAGATGTTAATTATAAGAACAGTTTGGCTGTAAATGCTGTATTCTCTGGAACTTGTAAGGGTTGCAGACGTCTTTATTGTAATCTCTTGTTAAATTAAACCACTTATTCATGTTCAAGTATATTTTTATTGCATTATATCTTAATTGCAGATGGAAGGAGGATGCTAATCTCTTTAGTGTCCATTAAACACATGTTCAGTATAATTTTTGTCTCTTCTCACATGAACCAAATGACATCCTGAGCTGCACTAACAAAAGCTTAAATGACACATCATCCATCATCCGTACTTTCATTGGAGAAGATTAACACTGTCCTGTTTTACGCTGCACTGGGAGAGAAAATGGAAGTGAAGCTGAAATTTCAGCTGCCATCAAGCAAAAGCTGGTGTTCAACCTGACATCAGTGCGAGGAAGCAGCCACAGGAGGGGGCTTGATCAATGAGAGAGACGGCTGAGGGGGAGTCAGAGGAACTGCTAATATAACATGAAAACAGGAAGCTTAGTTATTTATTTGTCTTTAAACAGATTTGAGCATCATCTGAAGAAGGGAACAGGATAAAAGAAAATGTTGATGAAAAATGTTGTTTTGTTTGTGTTTAATCTTTTTTGTGTAGCTTCTGCAGTCTAATCTTTTGGTATCAAACATTAGCTACCCTTACCAAAAAGAAGTATTCCGTAGTAAGTACATGTCATTAAGTATACTAAAGTATATCCCCCAAGTGTACTTTCATTTACCAAGTACACTGCTATCAGTGTACTACCAGCATACTAACAAGTGTACTTCTTGGGACTAAATTGGCCCAATTTAAGTATTTAAAAGTATACTTTTAAGTATACTTAAAGTAATCTGGTATACTGTGAGTGTACTTGTACTAAAACTTCAAGCTTTCTTTTAGAAAGCACACTTTAAAGTATACCTCTATACTGTCAGTTTATTTTATTTTTTAAGATACTGTTATGACCCCTGACGGGAAATTAGGGCTCTGTATTTCACCCATCTCTGTAAGTATCAGAGAGAGTACTTTGAGTGCCAAGGAAGCAGTTGGTGGGGGGGGGGGGTTAAGGTCGTTGCTCAGCTGAGAGGCGTGAGGGGGAAACTGAACCCGAGTCCTCCGCACCAAAGCCTGCAACATTACCACCAGGCTACCCACTCTGCCACACATGTATTAGCACTTTAAGCTTTTTTTTACTCTTACAAAGTACACTTTTAAGTATACTGAAAGTATACTTCTAGGTATACTATAAGTGTACTTGTACTAAAACTTCAAGCTTACTTTTACTTTTAGAAAGTACACTTTAAAGTATACTGAAAGTATACTTCTAGGTATACTGTTAGTTTACTCATACTAAAACTTTAACTCTTACTTTTACTCTTGCAAAGTAAACTTTTAAGTATATTAAAAGTATTCTTCTATGTATACTATTAGTTTTCTAGCAGTAAACTTCTTAATACCCTTTTAGTTTCAGAAAAAGTAGACCTAACCTTTTAGGTTTGCTATGAGTTTACTGATAATACACTTAAAGTCCACTGTTTAGGGTTTAAAGATACATTTTCAAATATACTGAAAATTACCTTATTATACTTCTACTCCACCTTTAATGCAGAGTAAAAAATATTACAAAATTCCTGTCAAAAATCGATTCTGGTGTTTTATTTGACTCCATGAAATGGTCCAGTAACATTTAAACTCTTAGTATCAAAGAAACCAGTATGTTTGAAAATGTACAATAAATGTACTACTATTAAAGTATATTGTTCAAAAGTTTAAATATAAGTATAGGCAAAATATGTTTAACTTCTAGTATATTTATTAGTAAATGCCAAGTAAACTTTGTCAAGTATATTTCTGATAAGTACATAAATAGTAAACTGAGAGTATACTGTCTTATAAAATTAGTATACTTAAAGCATACTTGCACATACTACTTTTTGGTAAGGGTACAAAGAAAACTGGAAAAAAAAAATCTAAACTGAATTAATTTTCGTCTCTTTTGCACCTGAACAGAGCAAAGATGGCTCTTCCTGATTTACAAATCTCTTTAACACGTACTTTATTCTCCTCACAGTGGAGCAAGAAAACATGTCGGATGTTAAAACTAGGGTCGCAACAATTAGCCGATTAATCAGCTAATCGACTTACTAATAGACTAATTTCATAGCCGACTAATCGTTTATTGTTTATGATCTTTATTTTTCCTCTCAATATTGCCGCTCCTCCACTGCCTTGTCTGCGTTTCTGTCTGCACATCTTTTCCTAAATAGTTTATTGACATAAATAAACACAAACATACCAGTCAAAAGGTTGGACACGTTTTCACATCACATTCAATGACAGCGTCCAAACTTTTGACTGGTTCTGTAAATATGCTGCAGTTTTTGCATGATCCTATTAGATGACTAATTGACAAAGTAATCGGTGACTAATCGATTATCAAAATAATAATCTGTGACAGCCCGAATTAAAACTGAGACATCTTATCATTTCGTGGAAATTATGAGCTCCTCGTGAATCTGATGGCAGCAACACGTCTGTAAAAAAGCCTCTGGAGCCTGTGCTCTGAACTCAACAAGAAGTCGGCCATTTTGGGTCAAAGTCGCCATTTTGGCATTTTACTAACGTTGCATTAAAATGAACTTGTCTCTGGGGTCCTGATCATCAATGATTAAGGCCAAAGATCTGAAAGTCATTTACAGCATGTCAAACCCTTCCTACCACAGGAGGAAATACTCAGGTTGATTCGCTAAACATGACCATGCCTAATGTGGGAGCAGACGGACTGTTAAAAGACTGTTTAAGACTACGTGGCAAGGACACGAGGGTAGATTACGGTGTCCTACAGACAGTTAAGGAGACGTGGCATTTGATAACAGTTTAGATGGAAAGTAAACAATGGAAGATTACTTTAATGCAGACGTGTGAAATGAGACTGAAGGGCTGCTGGACTCTGAAGTTCATCAGGGCATTTCTCAGCAAGGACCACAGGAAAAGGACTACAAATCAGTGCAGGGAGGTTGGGCTTACTAGGGGGCTTTAAAAGAGCAGAAAGCAGGAAGACGGGGGGACTGGACACGCTTAGAGGGGCACGCTGAGACACGCTAGACCGCCGCCGGCGGGACACAAAGTGGAGTCTGATTTCACAGTTCATCACCGTTTATAGTTTATCTTGTAATAAACGTGTAACCTTCAGCGACGCTCCTGTGGTTATTTTCACTGCCTCCTCTGGTCCCACCCTAGCTCTGAGCGAGCAAGGTGGCCCACTGATTTGCCTGCCTGAAAACTCCATGCTGCTGAGAGCCGTACAACAGGTCTGTGCTCCGACTTATTAAGACATTATTAACTTCTCTCACCATATGCCATTGAGCAGCACTTCTGATTAGATGGCGGAAGGGCTACGCCACGACACCTAATATGAGCCCAACGCCATGCAAACAGGAGGTACCTCTAAATAACACATAGAAAAGGTGTATCTCCACCAAACTCACCACACATGCTGACAGGCTTCCCCTGAATTCATATAAAAAAGAACATGTTGGATAAGTCAAGATATAGCTCTACAGCGCCCCCTAGGAACTCTCAAATGGTGAGCCGTGCCCCCACATTGACCGATAAGCATGAATTTGGTCCACAGTTAGAACATGTCAGGACCTAGAAAAGAGCCTCTTGGTCCATTTTGATAAATCCAATGGGAAGTCACCCATTTTCAGAGAAGTAGAATTTTTTCAGTAAATTTGTCCTCTTTTCATGCCATTTTATTTTAATCAACTCGCCCTGGTTCTCTCTTTGTACTATTAAATATTATAGTTTCATTATTATAGTTTTCTGCTGCACACTTTTGACAAAAAGTTGAATTTCTGTTAGGAATTAGGAAAATAAAAGTTTTACTGCTTCCAACTCATTATTATTGTCATCTTCATTATTACTTGCAAAATGCACAACATTTTTAACTGCATCCCACGTCAATGTCAAATGCTTTTAGAAGGAAGGGCACCGCAGGGAATTGAACCCCGTCCCAGTACTGAGAGTACCATACCAGTGCCTTTGGCTCATTTTTGCAAGACATGACTAGGAAAAGCCAAACCTACATGGAGAGCAGCATTTTGGTGTCAACATTTTATATTAATTCATGTTCAACTAAGTTTTCTGTGATGTTTTTTTGGAAAAACAAATTCAATATTGATGGCATTAATTGATAAAAAGGTGACAGCAACTTCTCATGAATGTGGTCTTAATGCAGGAAACGAAACCTTGACCATTCTTTTTAAAACATTACATGCACATAATCCAACAGTTTCCAAATAAAACACATTTACAATAAAGCAGTCTTGGAAAACATTTAAATATCTTCCAGTCATCCTGAAAAGAAAACTATGAACTATTTTTATGGAACTGAGGGAAGGTGGTTTCAAATGACACACAGAAGAGGAATATTTCCGTTTTGATATGTATCCTACACTCATCATGAGCTTGGATGCTTTCCTAGACTGCCCGTCTGGTCTGAATATTAGAATCTACTTAAAAGTACAAATTACTGCCTCATGGTCACTAAAAGAAGTTGCTGCAACTGTTGCCTCTACTTGCTAAAATGTGGTCTTCACAGTCTCTCATAAACTGAGAGATGACTTCAAAACGTCCTGGTTCAAATCCCGAGCCTTTTGTCCTCCCAGACTCAGAGGCAGTGGGGCAATGGTTGGGTGATGCAGGGCGTGTCCACACAGTGGACCTGCACATCACACCTCTGGGGACCACTGCAACTCCCAGATCCCCTGTCGATTTGCCTGGGGTTGCAAAACACCCAGTGACCGTGTGTGGCCGCGTGGAGGCCCGACAGGAGTCTTGGTGATGGAGAGGCGAGATACTGGCAGGAGAAGATTCTCCGTTCACCACGAGGGCGAGCCAGCGGCAGCAAGCTGGAAGCAAGAGGGTTCCAAGCAGATGCTGAGTCAGCATCACCTTGCCTCTAGTTCCTGCAAAGCTGCACGAGACGCTTCACACCCACCCTGTGTGCAACGCACACACACACACACCCACCCCCCCACCCCCCTCTGTCATTCACACACACACACACACCCCCTCCCTCTACCACCCCCACCCACCCCCTCCTGGATGCAGCAGACAGGCGTCCCCTGTCTGCTGCATCCAGACAGAGAGAAGACAGGACGGGCATCGGGCGTCCCACCCCCCTCCACACACACTCTCACACACACACACACACCCAACCCTTCTTCCCACCCCCCGCACACACACACACATTCACACACACCCGCCCCTCCTGGATGCAGCAGAGCAGGCGCCCCCCAGAGCCAGCAGATCTCCAGCAACACAGCCAGCCATCACACCAGGTCTATGGAGCAACCACCTCCCCCCGGCCCCGCCCCCGGTAGCCCCCAAGAAACAGGAGTGGAGAAGACCCTGTTGCCCCCTCTCCTCCCCCCGTGGAAAAGAGCGGAGGGGGAGAGGGGTCTAGGGATTAAGACCAGAGGGAATTCCCAATAAAAATAATAAAATAATAAATAATAAACTGTATTAAAAATGCACTTTACATTAAAATAAATCTCAAAGTGCTTCAGGATAAAAACAGAATAAAAAACAGGCAGACATTAAAAAAAATTCCCTCTGGAAGAAGAGCCACTGAGGCATTAAGCACCCCTGTTCCCCGGGACCCCCCCACAGGGCAGGACGAGGAGGAGCAGCCGCCTCCATGACCAGGCACATGGAGACCACAGCCGAAGGACTGCTGCTGACCCCCGAAGACACCCACCCACCACATGCCAGGAGGAAGACGGGCATCCCCCCCTCCACACACACACCCCCACACATACACCCCCCCATTGACCTGCAGGCTTGCCTTCTGTTTCTAAAACCGTCTCCGGTTTAGAGAGGTCCTGAGAGTAGCGGTGTAGATTTTTTTTCCCAAGACCTCTGACCCTGAGTGTAACTTTAGAGTGGGCGTGCGCTGCAGGTCCACAGACCTCCTGTGGTTGGACGTCTCTTTCTTGAGCCCAAACTTGTGGCTGTGAGCTTTGACTTTGCTGGTGGACTGTAGAGACCGGGTCCACGGGTGGCAGTAAAACCTTTCTCTTCAGAGAGGTCCTGATAGTGGCGGTGTAGACTTTTTTACCAAGGCCTCTCACGCTGACGGTGGTTCTTGTGTCAGACTGGTCTGCGTTCACCACGGGTCCACAGGCCTCCTGTGGTTGGACGTCCTCTTGTGCCGGGACTTCTGGCTGAGTGGACTCTGCTTTACGTACTTCACCATTGTCATGAATGAAGACATAAGAGGCAATGTCCACGTCTTCAGGAGGCCCCAATTCCTCCTCCACAATGTCGCTCCACAGTCTTGATGCTGTGGTCTTGTTCAGCTCCATTGCTGTGGTCTTGTTCAGGTCTTGTTGACGTGTGAGTGAATAGATTTGAAAATGTCTTTAGAGACACTGGAGACAACTGCTTTCTAACAGGCTGTTTTCACAAATGACAAATGTCAGAATGTTCCGTCTATTCCCTAAATTCTCTGCCTTTGATGCATAAATTCTTTTGTCTACGTCACCAGTCCTTTCATAGGCCTGTTGCTTGGCAACATAAGGCAGCGCCATCGGTCGAACCCCGCGCATCACGCATGCGCGCAAGGCCTCAAAAGACATCACTGCGTTTCCATGGACCCACATGTACCGATTGCTCTTTCGGAATGAAAATGATCCATGTAAACACCTCTTTCCCAATGAAAAGTGCTGAACCGAGTGAATTTTCATTCGGTTTCACGGGGGGAGAATATTCCTTTCCCCAAACCGAACGGGGTATCATGTAAACGCTGAACCGGAAAGTTGTGAGGTTGCGCTCTTACTGCGCATGCTTCCACAAGACGTCAACGTGCGACGAGTGACGTTTCCTCACTTTGACAGATGGCTGTGAACAACGTCATTCCCTGGACAGCAACAGAAAGTTTGTTTTTTATTCAAATTCTGTCTCTACGCCTTTTTCTCTCGGTTGTCTGCAGTGGGAGCTCATGAGTATCAGCTGCTGCTGGATCAGCAGCGCGCGCATCAGCAGGTAACGTTAGCTAGCTAGCGTTAGCATAGCAACCTTCAGCCAGGTTCAGTCTTCTGTCCAGTAACTGATGCGCGAGCTGCTTACTTTACTGTCCTACTTTTACTTTGTCCAGGCAGAGCGACGGAATGACGTTTAGATAAAGATCAGTGGAGCTACAAAATACTGATAGATACGGTTCTTTCTTTCTTTTTCTGTCTTTCTTTATATATCTAATGAAAAATAACTGAAATCATATAACTGGCGGGGATTCCGCCTTACCTGTGCCGGATCTCGGCCCTACCCTCTCGGCGGAAGCGTCCACGTCGCCGCGGCTGTCGTGGTGGTTCGGCTGGTTAAGCTGAAGCTCTGGCTGTCCCGCTCTTCGTCCACTTCCCGGACAGGATCTGGATCACTGCATCCCAACACGGTGTCCCGACGCTTCCTCGACCCCATCGCCACCTGTTTGGTGCCCATCGCCGGATTTCTGAAGGGGCTCTGTCCTCGCGTCTCTCAGCGCGGGGTGGATCATCGGCTCCTGAGGGTGTTGCCCCGGGCTTCCCGACCAACCGGACTGCAGTCCCCAGCGCCTTCTCGGATTGGCTTGGTGAACGCCAGATCCCTGGCAAACCAAACTTTCATCCTGAGGGATTTCTTCAGCTCCCGCGTCCTGGATTTCCTCTGTGTGACGGAGACTTGGATCGGTGCCGGTGAGTCCAGCGCTCTGCTCGAGCTTTTACCCTCCGATCTGTAGTGGAGCCAGATTGGGGGCAAGGGGGCGGTCGCCCCAGGGCCCACAAGGTCAAAGGGCCCCGTTTCGTGTGATGTGTTCATGTTTAATCGTAAATAAATTGTTTTAACAATAAAATGTGCAGTGTGTGCGTGAAGGTCTACGTCTGAGTGTGGGCTTCAATAGGCCAATTCTTGTGTTACGACTGTCCGTGAATGCATCGGAGCTGTGAGCCAGCGGTGATTGGCTGTGCCGCTTTAACTTTTTTTTTCTTTACGCTTGATCTGAACTTCGGAGGGAAGCTAAACAGCAAAAATGGAGAAGAAAAAACATCAATCTGGCTCATTCAAACTAAAGGTAAAGGAGAGAAAAGAGAAATTGGTTGCTTCTTGTCATCCACTTACTTCCTACTTTTCATCAACACCACCATGGCCGTGAGAGCCCAACATCAGTCAGCCGGTGACTGAGGCTAGGCTAGCCGCTAACGGTACTACTCAAAGCCCGCCATCGGAGGAGCACCAGGAGCCCTGCTGCAGTCCAACACAAATGCTGCTGGAACATTTTGTGCCACCAGCAGCAGCGGCGGCAGTGTCCGTACTGGTAACACCGGCGAAGACCCGGCGCATCTGGTAGCCACCTCGGCAGCTGTACAGGAGTACCCGACAGACCCATTCTTGTTTCGAGACCACCCTCTCACCCCTGAAGTAATCCGGGCTCTGGCTCTCATCGGGCATGGACCCTGTCAGCCTGGTTAGAAGGACAAATATGAGAAGTTTCCAGAGGGACGATGCTTTAACCCTGCCTGGTACAGCCATCATTTGGGAGTTTCGGGCATCGTGGAGCGACAGTGGCTCATTTATTCACCCAGACCAAACAAGCTGTTTTGCTTCTGTTGCTGGCTGTTTGGCAAAAAGACAACCGGAAAGTCTGGGAAAGCTGGGGTGACCCATGCACAGGATTTTCACAATTAAAAAAGGATTATGGAGGAGTCGACTAAACTGCGACAGCCAGCGCAGAGAGCCATTGGTGAGTAGGTATGTTTACATGGAGACTTTTTTCCCTTTCGGAATGAAATCATTCTGATTGAGGATTTTAGGGCAGCTGTTTACATGGGAACTAAGTCATTCTGATCTGGTGTGTACATGCGCCAATATTTATTCAGAATAATCCTGTCTGACATGCGCAGAATGATGTAAATCACGTTACATAATAAAGACGGAGGTATAAAAACTGATCGTCACGGTTGTGGTTTCTGCAGGACTTTAATCAGCAGCTGATCCCCATGCGCTCCCACTGCAGACAACCAAGAGGAAAAGGCGTAGAGACAGTGTTTGAGTAAAAAACAAAACTTTCTTTTGCTGTCCAGGGAATTACGTTGTTCACAGCCATCTGTCAAAGTGAGGAAACGTCACTCCTCGTCGCACGTTTACGTCTTGTTGAAGCATGCGCAGTAAGAGCGCAACCTCACAACTTTCCGGTTCAGCGTTTACATGATACCCCGTTCGGTTTGGGGAAAGGAATATTCTACCCCCGTGAAACCGAATAAAAAATTCGATTGGTTCAGCACTCGGAAAGAGGTGTTTACACAGGGGCGGCTGGCCCATAGTGGGCGATAGTGCATTGCCCCCCCTCTTGAGTCACACGAAAAAGAGGGAGGGGGGGAGTTTAGTAGCCTGTCCAAGTCCGTATCTAACTGTTGGTTCAGTAGGTGGCGGCAATGCTCCCTGAAATGGGTAGCAAACTGCCATAAGCATAAAACCCAAGAGAAGAAGAAATATCAGCTGTCAGCCAGAAGCCCCCGCCCCCTTTGGGGCGATCATGTTCAGATTGAAAATCGCCCCAGGCGCCTTCATAGATTTCCATGGTGAGTTTTTTTTTTTTTCTAAATTTTGGACACTACAATGCATTTCAATAGGCTCCGGGAGGGCTTGCCCCCAGCGTGATTTCGTCATACGCACTAACGCGTTCTACGGCAAGCAGACGTCGTGAGACCGCCAAACCGACATCATGGCTAGCAACTTGAACTCCATCGTTTCATTGAGGGATTTACCGTTTAGTCGTCGAAGCAATGTGGATAAATTGGCTACAAAAGAATTAGGACCACCCAGACCAAATTTAAACATCAAACAAGTTTCAACAAAAGCAGGGAAAACATACAGTCGCGGATTTTCCCGGAGTTGGTACGAGAGGAAAACATGGCTGGCAGGATGTGAAGTGGCTAACGCTCTGTTCTGCTACCCTTGTGTCCTAATTCATCCTGATGGCAACACAGACACCGCCTGGACGAAGACAGGTGTCACTGATATGCACCATCTTTCGGAGAAGGTGAAGAAGCACCAAGTGTCGAAGCTACACATGGACAGCTGCCTAAAGCTTGCAGCATTTGGAAGAGTGAACATTGCTACGCAATTGGATGAGAGCTACAGGATAGCCGTGCGTCGTCACAATGACGAGGTGAGCAAGAACCGGCATATCCTAGGGCGCCTTGTTGACTGTGTGAAATTCTGTGGCGTGTTTGAGTTAGCGTTGCGAGGCAAGGATGAAAGCGAGGGCTCCGGCAGCAATCCTGGGATTTTTCGTGGACTGGTCGACTTAGTGGCGTCGCTGGATGAGGTGTTTGAGGAGCACATAAGAACGGCCACAGTGTTCAAGGGCACGTCAAAGACGGTGCAGAATGAACTGCTGGATTGCATGGCTTCTGTCATCAGAGAACACATTGTGGAAGAGGTTAAGTCGGCTAGATTCGTGGCGATCCAAGCAGATGAAACCACAGACGTCTCCACACAAACCCAGCTGGTGCTTGTGCTGAGATACATAGATGGGAAACATGCAGTGCAAGAACGCTTTTTTGGATTTATCCCCATCTTGTCCACAACGGCCACCTCCATTGCTGATGCAATTTTGGAGAGACTGAACAGCGTGTTTACCGATGACGACAAATGTAAACTCATCGCCCAAGCTTACGATGGCGCCAGTGTGATGAGAGGTGAGAGAGCGGGTGTGCAGCAAAAGGTACGCGAGGAGTACAAAAATGCCCATTATTTGCATTGCTATGCCCACCAGCTGAATTTAATCATGCAGCAAGCCACTTCTCACATCTCAGCAGTGCGAGTTTTTTTCTCTGACCTGGGTGGGATTTCCAGTTTTTTTACCCGGTCACCCAAACGCACGGCCCTTCTCGACCAGATTGTTACACGAAGGCTCCCAAGAGCATCATCCACAAGATGGAATTTCAACAGCAGGATCGTGAACACTGTCTATGAGAACCTAAGCAACCTAATAGAGTGCTTTGAGACCATCAGGGCAGACAGCTCATTTGACAGCACCACAGTGAGGGAGGCGTCTGGCTTCCTGAGGATGCTGCAGGATGAAGATTTTTGTTTTTTCCTGCAGCTGTTTCATCAAATCATGCCTCATGTTGACATGATGTACCAACAGCTGCAGAAGAAGAACATTGACATGGTCTTCATCAAACGTGCCCTGCAGAACTTTACCAGGAGTGTTCAGGCCATCAGGTAAGATAATACAATAATAATAATAATTATACTGTAACACATCATATTAATGGCAAAATATCTACATGTTGTGATGGCAAAGATATACAAGAACTCAAAAGTGATATCAGTTTAGTCATCTGCAATGTTTTTACACTTTCATCTAGGGATGCACGATAAACATTTTCTAAAACCGATACCGATAACCGATACATTTCAGCTCCTAAAGGCCGATACCGATAACACACATACATACCTAAATATACCAAATCAAAAATTCCAACTGTATGGGGTAGTTTATGTATAAAATAAGAAGGGAAAGTGGTTTTGGAAGCAGCTCGGGTCTCCCTGTGAAGCAGCAGCTTTTTTTCTCCAATCACAATATCTTAGCAAGAAAAGCTTAAGTGGGATTTTCAACTTCTGCATGTCCGATCTTAAAAATTCCAACTTTATGGGACATAGGTTATTGGGGTAAGTTGTCATGATATTGGACTTATAGGAACGACGTTATAATTTCCTGTTATCGGCCCGATAATTACCGTGCATCCCTACTTTTATCACCTTGTCTGCACAAGTTATCTACTGTAAGCACATTCAGAAATAGTGACATTTTAGTTGCCATTTCCAGAAAGTAGCATTTTCTGTTACTTGCTATTACTGTTTCTTTTTTAATGACAGGAATTATAATGATAATAATGTACTGTTTTGCTCATATTCAAACACTTTTGATCTGTCTCCCTGCAGGGACCACAGCTCTTCTCAACAGCAGCAGCAAGAACCACCAGGTACCACAAGACCAAGGAGAGCCTTAGAAGAACAAGAGAAGCAGAGGCTGACTAAAGAGGTATTTGCATTTACTGTTGACCAATGATGTAGGCAGGCTCAAGTGTTCGAACCAAGTGATAGAAAATCACGACCTCTGTTTTTACAGAGTTACATATAATAAACTGCAGTTTTTTTTTTTGTTTTTTTTACTCAATTACTTATTATAGTCACAACAATACAGGACATGTAATAATGAAATGCATTTGGAACTTTGAGACTGTAGATACAGAAGGTCATGGCAACATTTATACCAACACCAGTAGAATTAAATATGTATATGTGTGTGAGTTATTTATTTATTTATTTATATTTTTTACAATTGTATATTACTGACTATACATTTTATATTTCTAATATCATTCATTTTAACAGATCTGTGACACAATCCTGGACCATGCCAGAGACAGGTTTTCCTTCACCAGCCACCTTGTGAGTGCTGTGCTGCTAGAGGGAGAGCTGTTTGACCGGCATCGGCAGTCATTCCCAGAAGAGGCTCTGAATGCCACCGTGAGGGCATACCCCATGCTGCATAAGGAGAAGCTCAGGACTGAACTCTCTCTGATCTATGAAAGTCCAGACTTCAGGGGCTGCTGTGGTGCACTGGCTCTGTACCAGGTTCTGCAAAGCTACAACCTCCAGGAGACCTTCTCTGAGACTGTGGCACTGTTGAACATCCTCATAACCACTCCAATGACAACAGCTGAAGCTGAGAGGTGTTTTTCCACCTTAAAGAGAATCAAGACGTTCCTGAGAAATACAATGGGACAGGAACGTCTGAATGCACTGGCCATGCTTTCCATGGAGAGAGAACTTGTCAGGAACATGCCTGATTTCAATGAGAGGGTCATTGATCACTTTGCCTGCTTAAAAGAGAGGCGAGCAAAATTTCAGTACAAGTGATGAATGTTATTAAATGGTTGCTATGATGTTCTCTTCAAAGGTTGAATTGTAAATAGTTGTATTGATTGGCATATTAGCAGCCAAATTTATACTGAATATGTTCTGAAAAAATTTGATTTACAGATTTGATATGAGAAGTTTTTATTTAAATTTTTTTTGGGCTTTCAGAGGGCAAACTAATAGATGACAATGTATGTCTTGATGGCCACAGTAGGAGTGTTTAATGGGCTATATGCACAATTCCACTACTTCCTGAACTTCAGACAGCACCTTTGTTTCCTGTCTTTCATTACTGGACAAACTGATTAATCTAGGTATGTCGGACCAGTTACCGAGGTCAGACACACCTGGATTAATCAGTTTGTCTAGTAATGAAAGACAGGAAACAAAGGTGCTGTCTGAAGTTCAGGAAGTAGTGGAGCTGTGCATATACAGTCATCCTCAAAATTATTCATACCCTCCAATTAAGGAAAAGGCTAAACTCAAATACATAATTCAAACAACGAGAAACTAATAA
This sequence comes from Atherinomorus stipes, assembly GCA_023101725.1. Classification (NCBI taxonomy): domain Eukaryota; kingdom Metazoa; phylum Chordata; class Actinopteri; order Atheriniformes; family Atherinidae; genus Atherinomorus; species Atherinomorus stipes. The sequence goes on from JALJCO010004593.1 coordinate 41,379, forward strand.
TAAATAAAAATATACACAATTATAATTTAGTGAAATAAAATATTGCTTTTCAATTATAGTTGAAAGTAATGAGAAAAAAACTAACAAAACTGGCTCAGACATTAGAGCATCTTTTCCATGAAAAGGTGCAGACGTCTGATTGGACATTACAGAAAACACCTGATTGCAGTGATTGTCTCAAAGTTTTGCTCCACAACATTTTAGCTTCAGAGCTTCATCATGCTTGTTTGCTTGTTTTATTTTTTGTGTGTTTGTTTTTAAATATTTCTTTCAAGCCACAATTCAATATCAATATCATGATTTTTATTTCTTATTACTTTTTTCAATTACAGCTTATTTCACTAACAGCTGATTTTTTTCCTTTAATTTGAGGGTATGGTTAAATTTGAGAACAACTGTCGCCCATTGTAAATAGTTATATTTTGGTTGCATATTAGCCAGCCAAATGGTAAATGAAAATTGTACTACTTTTCTGGTCGTTCTTCTGACCATTGAAAGCACTTAACTCTAAATGTCACGATCACTCATTCACACACACACACACACACACAGCCCAATAGGCATATCGAGAGGCAAAGTTGGGTTCAGTGTCTTGAAACAAGGGTCTTGGAAAAACAAATTTATACTGAATGTGTTCTGAAAATATTTGATTAATGACAGTTTTGACATGAGAAATAAAATGTCTTTAATCATAAAGCAGTTATGATTTTTTTTTTTTTTTTTACTTTCAGAGGGCAAACTAGAAGATGACAATGTATCTCTTGATGGCCACCGTGGAAGTGTTTCATTGCGGAACCAAATTAATTTTATTTAAGACCACTATTATGTACTTGTGTGTGTGTGTGTGTGTGTATATATATATATATATATATATATATATATATATAATATGGATATGGATACACACACACACATACACAAACACACACAAAATACAGTCCAGTATGTACGATTCATGTTTGCTATTAAGGAACAAGAAAACCAAATCAAAACGATGCAATGTGAAATTATCGTACTGATATTTTCTTTTTTTACCCACTGAACAGATCGTCTTATCCATCATCAGAACACTTGCCCCCCTGGGAAATTTGTCAGGAGCCGCCACTGTGTTTACATGGATAATTTTCATTCCGAAAGAGTTTTTTAAACCGAAAGCAATCGGTATATTTGGCTCCATGTAAACCCAGCTGTGTAAACTTGAAAAATGATCTCTTTATCAGAATGTTGTAGTCTTGACCAACTCTCTATTGAATGTTCTTTGTGTTGCTGTTAACTATAACAGACCGCCGAGTCTATTATCTATTAAGGGCTCAGAAATTATTTTGGACCAGCTGTGTTCATTTTATATTTAAGCTGTATCAAAGATAGTACAGATTTAGCCCATGAGTGTCTAAACCAGGGATCCCCAATTCCGGTCCTCGAGGGCCGGTGTCCTGCAGGTATTAGGAGCTCCCTTGCTGCAACATGCCTGACTCCAATCAGTGGGTAATTAGCAAACGTGTGCAGAGCTTGACATCAAGCTCTGCACACGTCACAAGGTGTGTTGCAGCCGGGCAGCTCATAATACCTGCAGGACACTGGCCCTCGAGGACCGGAATTGGGGATCCCTGGTCTAAACTTTCAGCACCATGGACAGCCGACACTCTGAGATCGACACCTGTCAAGTGCACGTGTGTGTGTGTGAGTGTGTGTATTCTTCAGAACAAGTTTGTGAACTGGTTTGTGGCTTTACTCTGCTTTCTGAGGCACATCGGTTTGCTTAGCTCAGTAAAAGTGAGCATTAGTGTGTGAGCATTGTTTGACGGTAGGATAAGGTGTTTGAATAGTAAAATTACTATCATAAGGGCCCATCGAGAATGCTCCGCCCCCTCTGTACTGAGACCCACGCTCCGCCACTGCCTCCGATTGTTGTTACTTTAACTCCCACGGACATCAGGTCGTGGAGGAGGGACGGCGGTGGTTTTTAAGTCTGTTTTTAAATGCAAACAGCCTCCATTTCATCCTCACTTCCCAGCTTTGAAGTGACTTTATTTGAGGGGGGGCCGCTCCAACCCGGTGCTGTTCGCCGTCATTTACCGACCACCCAAATACAATAAAGACTTTGTAAACATAGGCGGCGCTAGAGGGGGGGGCCCGGGGGGGCACTGGACCCCCCGACATTGGATTCCCCCCCCCCAGATGACCGACATGTCACAGCACCCAGTCATTCCTGTACAGTAGTTTGCACAATGTAGTAGGTGGCCATGTACACATTTTGAAAGGGATGCACGATAATTATTTTTTAAAACCGATACTGATAACTGATCAATTTCAGCTCCTAAAGGCCGATACTGATAAAATTCCAACTTTATGGGGTAGTTTGTGTCTAAAATAAGATGGGGAAAGGGGTTTGGAAGCAGTTTGGGGCCTCCCGTGTGAAGCGGCAACTTTCTTTCCCCAATCGCAATATCTCAGCGAGAAAAGCTTAAAATGGGATTTTCAACTTCTGCATGTCTGATCTTAAAAATTACAACTTTATAAGGTAGCTAGAGCTACGGAAAACATCATGATTGTATTGACTGCATGCACACACGAGAACATTTTAGCAAGCACCTTTTTATTCGGCTGCTTCAGCCAGCCTGTATCTAAGCAACAACATTTGTAAAACAGCGCCATCTAGTTAGTGGCTGTATCAATACATCTCCCTTTTTCTTTTTTTTTTTCTTTTTAATCACTACACTGCACAAGTGTACTAAACACCCAGTGCTATAATGAAACACTGAAAAAAACAAAAGAAAATACGTCTTACCTTGCACTTACAGTGTAAGGCTAAACAAGTTTTAACAAGGTATCAACACTTTTTTTTTTTTAACACATTTAACACTAACATTCCTCAATCAGTCTCTTAGGTTTTGTGATTTGCCGACGTGGCCGTCCCAGCACAGTCTGTGATGAAGGTAGGTCCTGTCTGTCACAGCTGGCAATAGCAATGTCATCCCCTGTGGCAGATGTGGAGTTGGAAGTGTGATGTTTGGCACTTGGCTGCATTCTCAGTCCATCAGCGACGTCCATTTCCTTTGGACTGGTGTGTGGCAACTTCAGGAGGTGACGACGATTTCTGCGAAGTGTGTTGCCATACTCAGTCAGTACCTCATAGGACCTAGGAGCTGTCTCCGTGATCACAGTTGCTTGAGGTCCCCATTTTCCATCACACCTTACACGCACGACATCATCTTGCAGAAGTGGAGATAGCCCCTTGGCCGTCTTGTTGTAGTTTCTGCTCTGTCTCTGGTGTTTTGCTGGGCGTGCGTCCCTCTTTTCAAGCAGATGTTCAGCTGAGAGCAGCCGTGTTCTCAGTTTCCTGTTCAATAGGAGCTCTGCTGGAGACTGCCCACACTCCAGAGGAGATGCTCTGTAATTTAGCAGGGCCAGAAAGGGGTCACATCCTGCATATGCTGCTTTCTTCAAGTCTTTTTACAATCTGTACAGCCTTTTCAGCCAAGCCATTTGACTGTGGGAACAATGGGCTTGATGTCACATGCTCAAATCCATATGTCTCAGCAAAGTCTCTGTACTCCTGGCTGCTGAACTGTGGGCCATTGTCACTTACAACAGTGACAGGTATGCCATGTCTTGCAAAGACAGCTTTAGTGTGTTTTATGACTTGTTTTGCTGTTGTGTCAGGCAGCATGGCTACTTCTGGATAGTTGGATTGGTAGTCTACAATGACAAGATAATCTTTCCCAGCTAAGTGAAATAAATCTGTTCTAACTTTCCTCCACGGCTGCACAGGCTTGTTGTGAGCCAACAAGGGCTCTTTTGGTTGCTGATACCTGTGTCGCTGACACGTTTCACAACGTTGCACAAGCAACTCAATGTCTCTGTTCATGTGTGGCCAATACATCAAAGCTCTGGCACGGCGCTTGCATTTTTCTATGCCTAGATGCCCCTCATGTGCCAGGTTAGCCATTTGTGAGCTCATTGAGGTAGGTATAACAATCCGTTTACCTTTCAAGAGAACTCCATCGATCACTGACAGTTCATCTTTAAAGTTAGGATATGGTTTGGCCAGCCTCTGCTCACCAGGCAAGTGGATTCTCTCGATCACCGCTTGCAGCTCCCGATCTTCTACTGATGCTCTAGCAATCTGTTTCCACTTTTCCTGGGACACTGGCAAGTCTCTTCGTACACAGTCCACATGTATCTGTACACCATTTTCTGTACTGCCCTGACCTGTGTCACTCAGAGATGCTCTGCTCAGTGCGTCAGCCATTACCAGATATTTTCCTGGTGTGAACTCGAACGTCAAGCTGTACTTCTGGAGACGAAGCATTAAGCGCTGAATCCGTGGTGGTGCATCACCAAGTGGTTTTGTTGAGATTGCAATAAGTGGTTTGTGATCAGTTTCCAACACCACTTCTCTTCCATAAATGTATTCATGAAATTTCTCACAACCAAAAACTGCTCCTAATGTCTCCTTTTCAATTTGCGCATAATTACGCTCAGCATCCGTCATCGTTCGAGACGCATAAGCCACTGGAAGCCATGCACCATCATGTTGTTGGGGCAACACAGCTCCAAGTCCATCTTTGGAAGCATCCGTAGACACTTTCACTGGCAGCGCAGGGTCAAAGAACTTCAACACCGGTTCCTTCACCAGGCTGTTCTTGAGTCTTTCCCATTCCTCCTTGTGCTCTTGCTCCCACTGCCATTCCGAGTCACTTTCCAGCAGGCTGCGCAATGCTTTAGTGTTGGCTGACAGACATGGGATAAATCTCCCTACATAGTTCACCAAGCCTAATGCTCTCTGTAGGTCTTTTTTGTCTTTGGGTGCTGGCATGTCCGTTATTGCTTTTATTTTTTCAGAGTCTGGTTGTATTCCTGCTGCAGATAGCTTGTCGCCCAGGTAAGTGATCTCATTCACTCCAAACTGGCACTTTTGTTTGTTCAGTTTTAATCCAGACTTTTGTGCTTTTTCCAAAACCCTTTTCAGTCTCTCATCGTGCTCTTCTTTGGTTGTTCCCCATACCACAACATCATCAACAAAAACTCCAACACCTTCCATACCATCGAACAGCTGCTGAACTGTTCTGTGGAAAACTTCAGGAGCTGAGGCGATCCCAAAAGGCATGCGAAGAAAGCAGTGCCTTCCAAAGGGTGTGTTGAATGTACAGAGTTTTGCGCTTTCCTCATCCAGTTCAATCTGGTAGAATCCTGAGGATGCATCCAACTTGGAAAAGAAGCTTGCACCAGCCATTGCAATTGTAATGTCCGACTTTGTAGGCCACTTGTAATACTCTCTTTTGATCCATTTATTTAGATCTCTGGGATCAATACACAGTCTTAGATCACCGTTCTTTTTCTCTACAATGACAAGTGAATTTACCCAGTCTGTGGGTTCCTCCACTTTCCTCACTATCCCTTTACTGATGAGGGAGTTCAGCTTTTTCCTCAGTCTTTCCTTTAGTGCCACCGGCACTTTTCTTGCTGCATGGATCACTGGGACTGCGTTGTCCTTTAACTGGATCTTGTACTGGGTCGGCAGGCGTCCGACACCCTGGAATACATCCTTGTACTCCTTTAAAATCTCAGCAGCGGATCCTTCAGTTTTGTCTATTCGCTTTCCGGAGTCACCACTAGGAGTCACTAGCGGACTATCAATGACATGTACTCTTTTTATTAGCCCCAGCTTCTCACTTGCTCTCAAGCCCAGAATAGGCTGTCTGTCCTCCTCCACTAGGACAAAAAGCACGTTAAAGGAGTGTCCTTCCCCTGTTAGAACAGCTCTAAAGACACCTTTCGTTGGTATTGGCCGGTCATTGAAGGCTCTTAGGTTCAATTTCTTAGACCTGACTTTGGGCTTTGGATGTAATCTCTTGTAATATTTCATTGGCATGATGTTCACCTGTGCTCCTGTGTCAATCTTCATTGGGACAGTCACATCACCCATGCTTACGTGTGCTATCCATTCATCTGCATTTCCATCCATGTCGGTCCGGGTCACTGTCTCCACATAAAGTGGTTTACTGTCCTCACTGTCACTTGCCTCCATTGTTTGACCCACAACGTGCACTTTTTTCTTTGTGAAACAGCACCTGGCGAAGTAAGCAGGGCACTCTTTTGGAGCATGTTTGCTACCACATCTTCCGCAGTCTTTATTCTTTTGCTTCCCTTTGAAGGTCTGCGGCTGCCTCTTGTCGTTCTTTTTTGTACGTTTTTGTACAGCATCTACAGCCGCTACATCACTTTCATTATCAAAAGACTTCAGCTGTAATTTCGTACCTCTGATGCCTGGCAGATGCTGATGGCCTTTTCCAGAGTAAGGTCAGCTTCTTTTAGCAAGAGTAGCCTCACTCTTTTATCATGTACTCCTATGACAATCTGGTCTCGAATCATGGAATTGCACAGTGTGCCGAAGTTGCAGGACTGACTTTTAAGACACAGATCCGTTACATACTGCTCTATTGACTCATCGTCTTTTTGCATTCTATTCCTGAAAACATACCTTTCGTACGTTTCATTTTTTCTCGGTGTGCAGTAGTCCTCAAACTTGCTTAACACGGCAGGGAACTTGTCTTTTTCTTCGTCAGAAAAGACGAACGTATTGTATACATCCAGCGCTGCTCGACCAGCAACAGTTAGCAACAGTGCTATTTTCCTGCGGTCATCTCTGGCATCCAGCCCGATCGCCAGCAAATAGAGCTCAAATCCTTGCCTGAAAACCTTCCAGTTCTCGTGGACGTTTCCTGACAGCTTCAGTTCTTCTGGAGGGCGAATATTATTCATCAGGAGACTCATGTCTGCAGCTTTTCTTTCACCGATTTACTCCTGGTAGCAAGCACCTTTTTATTCGGCTGCTTCAGCCAGCCTGTAACTAAGCAACAACATTTGTAAAACCGCGCCATCTAGTTAGTGGCTGTATCAATACAATGATGATGGTGGACAATGAACCATCCGGAGCCACTGGTCAAGCCAGCCAAGTTTCAGAGTTACAGCCAAAATAACGCTGCTTGGTTTGACCACGGATCCGTGAGAGGCGGCGGGCTAGACAGCAGTCCTTTGCTGGTACTGACCCATCAACAGTACTTGACACTATTACGGGTCATAGAAGGAGAGAACGTGAGGTGGAAATGCAGCTGGAGCTGAGCGCCACATCCACGCTTCCCGTTTTCACCAGAGCCCCCGGACAGTCAGGATGAAGGTGTGCAGTCAGGACCGGAGGGAACGGTTGGAATGATGAAGCTCACTGACTCCGGCTGCCGTGACAATTTTCCGATGTCACGCCTTTACCAAACCTTCCCAGATGAGTGATGGAGCCCCGACTGTTTGCACACCAGTTCCTCTCGGGATGCGTGTTGTCATGGTGATATAAAAACTAGCGAGCTGCGCAGAGTACCGTCTGATCGCTGGTACAAATACTCCCCATTGTTTACTCAAAATGCCAAGAATCCTTGTGAATGGAACATGCGCAGAACAAAATTTAATAATCCTTTCAATGGAGATATTCCGATATAGCCTACATGACCAAATATTCGGTTTAGAAAAGGAGTAACCCAGGGCACAGGCGTAAGTATCGGCGGTGCAGACAGTGCAGCTGCTCCAGGGCCCAGACGCATTAAGGGGCCCATGAAGGAAGGGGAAAAAATAAGCAAAGCAGCTGTCCATCAGATTTAGGGGGACGGTAAATAAATAAAAAAATGCCTGTGTCCATGTAGCACTACCTCATGCACACCTTTACCTTTTCTTTATCTGAAAAACACATAAAACCGTCTGTAAACCGAACACTGTTGGTGTCTGATGCATTTTAATGGGCGCACACGCAGAGAATGAACACGCATATGAAACAGCTGTACGCACTCTGATTGGCTGAGTTTTTGTGAATGGAATACCTCAGGTGGGTCGGTAAAATGAGAGTAAACCATGGGCCCATTTTTTTCTGAACCAGAACCTGAGCTGGTTCTGGTTCAGAGCCACGCACTCCTCGCTCTCAAACTGCTTTTAAAGAGGCTCCAGTTCTTTGCTGGACCAGAGTAAAGAACCGTTTTACATAACCTGATTCAGCAGGTGGAGGACGAGCACCTGCCGACATGAGAGGGTTTAAATATGGACGTGATCTTCAAGCTAGCGGCGCAACGGATTATAAAACTGGTCAGGGGAGGAAACCTGGTGGTTATTCGTCGATTGCTGGAAAAAGACGGTGGGATGTTCTCCACTATGCTGGTTTCAGCTGTTCTGCTCCTGCGTCACCAAACGTCTCCCTCACTGCTGGGCGCTGGTGATGCGCGATGCAAAAAGTCACACCCACACCAAGTAAAACACTCATGTCCACAAAAAAATAAATAAAATTTCTGTTCCCCGCGACCTGCACGCAGCATTTTTGGTAGAACTGGAATCCATCATGGTGACAACAGCTGTTCTCTGTATGTGCGTGCAAGTCCAAGAATGTGTGTACGCGCGCGTGCCGTGCGCTTTTGCAGTTGCATCTCTGAGTCATTAAAAAACACACAATCATAAATTAAACACCACCCAAAATGCTTCATACACTTTACAAACCCATATTGAAAGGAAACGAAATATATCCACTTTTGCAATAAAAGTTCTCAGATAAGACAAGAGGATCTGACAGATACAATTATGGAACAAAATTAGATTAGCTACAGATTTAAAATGTAAGAAAATTAAATGAATAAATAAATGAATAAATGAATGAATGTGCTACAAGATTTAGATATAGGTTCATTATTAGATGCAACTGCGCCCGTCTGCACACTGCTCCACTCCTCCCCTCCAGCCGTACCAAACCACTGATCACTTTTATATTGCACAACATTTTGATCAACAGAATAGTAAAATCATCACACAGGCGCGTAATGAAGCCTACGACTCCAACAACCGTCTCAACTTGAGTTGTGGTTGCTGATCCCGTCCACATATTGCACAGTAAACGGCATCAGGCAGACGGCGTCTTTCCAGTCGCTGTCTGGACTTCAGCGCGCAGCAGCAGACCCGAGTTCTGCCAACAGCTTCCATCATTCACATTAACATTTTACATTTGATAGCCTGATAATGCCTGATATAATAAAGCCTAATATTATTTTTATTTTAAAAATAATTTTAAAAAAAGACTTAACATGTACAAACTTAACATGTACAAAGACAACACAGATCATACTGAAAAAAGGAACCGACAGTGAAGTAGAAAGAAAGAAAGAAAGAGAAAGAAAGAAAGAAACAAACAAACAAAGACTCCAAGTAAAGTCACTGTTCTCTCAATTCAATTCAATTCAACTTTATTTGTATAGCGTCCATTCATGACAGTGTCACCTCAGGGCGCTTAAACAGACAGAAAAATTCAGGTCAGATTCATAACAGCCTGGTTAAGGAAACCAACAGATTGGATCAAATCTTGACTTGACCCGGTCCAATCCCCCATCCTGAGCAAGCACGGAGGGGTGGCGACAGTGGGAAGGAAAACACCCTTTTAACAGGGAGGAAAAACCTCCGGCAGAACCCGGCTCAGGTAGGGCGGCCATCTGCCTCGACCGGCTGGGGGGGAGAAGACAGAAAGAGAAACCAACAAACACTGCAACGTTATCCAGCCAGATCTGCTGAGAGAGGAGAACACAGTTTACACTCCTATTTTACACTGAATTAATGTGAATTACTGTGACAAGCCTCATAGATTCACATACTCCTTGATTTACTTTATTTGGTTTGTTTGTTTTTTCGGATGTGGGATTAAAAAAATGAAGTGTTTCACATCACAGTCCCGATTGATAGATGACCAAGTGAGGAACTACATGACTGCTCCTCCCCGTGCATAAATGTGGTACTGCAGCTGATTTTCACACAGGCTGCAAAATAGGAGTTTACATTCATGGCTGCATGCACTACGTCATCGCGGGGGATCAAATTACCCCCGCGCACCAATCAGGAAAGCATCGCGGAGGAATCATGGTCCCAGCAAGGAATCACGGGAACTTCTATGTGGCTCCTACTATAAGAGGCCCATTCCTTCTGCCCCTTCGCTGTCATTATTTTAGGCGTTTTCGTACTGTAGGAACCTTCTGGAATTCCTAGAACCTTTTCAGGAACCAGGACGGTTTTTTTTGGTGCATTCGGACACATAGGAACTAGGGACCACGGGCCTCAGTTCCTAGAACCTTTTAAGCTCCTACTCCGAGGCAAATACACAGAACTGAAGTGCGTAGATGTTTGGTGATTGGTAGAACTGGCAAGCCGCGCCCCTTGCGTGATCTCCGCTTCTTCCGGCCCGCCATATTTAAAAAGTCACACAGCTGTTACAGCCGTTTACTGAGATCATAACAAGATTACAATATGAATGTACCAATTCATTTTTAAATCAATCACAATGGTACACGTCCTGAATCCAGATACTATTCTGAAATGTCCAAAAGCAATTAATTTATACTAATTTATTGACCCAAATACAGCTGTAAAGTGTGGCAATAGAACCTGCGGCTGCTGGATCCGTCCACTTCCGTCCACTAAAATGTCCGGGCATATTTCAATGAAAGGTAAACAAGACGTTAGTAGGGCAGCTTTCCAACGGGGGGCTGTTCCGTTACGTGATACAAATGTAACCCAGTTAGTTAATTTTCTTGGGTTATTTTTATTTCTTTCTAACCAAGTTGCACTAATTATGTCCTTTCTTTTTTTTTTTTTAAATAATCCCTAGATATTAAAATCTGTTCTCAATCGAACCACAGAATTACAGTTAGATGTATCACTCCCTTTAGTTTTCATGAAGAATCTGTTCCTTTAATAAGGTGATCAGTCAGTGATCCTCCGTTTGGTATCCTGAAATGAGCTGGGAGTGATCATCTTACCTACATACACTATCTATTTCCCCTGCGTGCCTGTCGGACACAGCGTCTGAAGCTGGGAGCGGCTAGAGCTACAGTTGTTAGGTGAAGGCTAAAGATTGCAGAGAAAGAAAATGTTTGTATTAGAGACTGGTTGGGAGCCGTGACCTGAAACTACATTGAACTGTGAAAACTACGTCGAACTGTGAATTGTTGATACCGATATCCTGGCTGGTTTTTTTTTTTTTTGTGGACTCTTCATTGGAGCTCAGCCTGGCCCATCCATCTTCTCCTGCCCTGGTTCATCTGCATCTCCTCATCCCTGCCCGTCCTTCCCCCACCTCTTCAATTACCCATCCATATCATCAACATCTTCCCTTCAGCATCAACCTCCTCGGACATCGTTTGTGAGAGGGTGGTAGCGGTTAGTCTGAGTGCACTCAGGTTTTTGTTTTTTCCGATTACCGTCCTTCTACTGAACATTCTAGAGTATTTTATTTACTCATTTTTTTGTTTCCCTGAGATCTCAGAGGGTTGATTTCTGTTAAACTTGAAACTGGAATATTAGAGCCATGATTCAGTACCATTTGCTTTTCGCCATTGAATCTTTGTTCAATACATGCACTCTCTATGTACTTTAACTGTTGTCGTGAGTGATATTTGGAGTGGTTATTACGGGTCGTCTTAACAGTTAAACTGTTCAACAACAGCCAATCTCCTCATTGAACCTAAGGTAGAAGTCCCCCCCTTGTCTTACTCTTTAACTATCACTTTATCAGCAGTGATAGAGGCTGGGGAGGGCTACACAAATAACTGCGATGATGGAAAGCTGGTAAGCTGGTTGTTATAATAGCTTTGAATAAAAGAGATGAGAAACCTCAGTTTTGTATCAGATCATCTGGGGCATAAATTTGTCTCTGTCTCAGATGATTGCGTCAAATATGGTTCCTATCAAAGTCTTTCCTCATGTGCCAATGCAAACTGATGAGGAAGGTAGTTCTGAGAACTAAACTCGGGATGCGTAGTTATAGGAACTCCTTTCTTAGAACCTCTGTCCGAATGCGCATATTGTCCAAAGGAGTCAGAGTGATGGAGAAAAGTTACTGATGAGTAAATACACGTATAAACTCCTAGAAATAAGGTCCAGGTTGAAAGAAACAGGAGTTATCCTTTAATAACCCTTGGCTACCCCTAACACGATCTCTGCAGGCACCCCTGCACATGGAGAGTTGAGCTGAAGTCGTTTTAATTGTGGAATAAAATGAAAACTCTGAACAAGCTCAAGATCCAAATTCAGCCAGAGAGCTGCGTGTCAGGATGAAAACAGAGCCGATAACCAGAGATGTAAACAAAAGTTATTTTATTGAGGGCAGACTGTGTTACAATAAGATCTGTGATATAGCAGCTATCTGACAGACATGACTGCAGGGATGGATGAAGGTGGGGATCGGGGGGGGGGCTCAGGCTGCCCAGTGTTCTTGACCACCTCGTAAGGACAACGTCCAACCCTGGAGCAAGGCATTTCCATGATTCATCTTGTAGGCAGCATGTCTGTCTGAAGCAGACACTGTTGGATGAGGAGCACAGCGGCTTTAGAAACACCTGCGATGGACGATGGTCGGACCAAACTCGTCGTACTCCTGCTTGCTGATCCACATCTGCTGGAAGGTGGAGAGGGAGGCCAGGATGGAGCCGCCGATCCAGACCGAGTACTTCCTCCCTGGAGGAGCGATGATCTGAAAGCAGACAGAGAAAACGTTGAAGACGGAAGCTTCATTTACAAGCCTGACCACAACAATCTGTGGAAAAACATTTCCACAGATTGTGGAAATGTGGAAATGTTGGAAATGTCATGGTGCACATTCTGGTCTAGAGTTGGGTAGGGTTCCCACTCTTTTCTTCAAGTTATTTTCCAGGACATAAAATAAAAAATACTTTATCCGAGAAGGGAAATCAGGACTTTTCCAGCTGCTACAGTACAAGTCAACTTATCACAACATAGACTAATAAATTCCACCCCAAGTTTTGGGAGAAGTGCTCTACAATTGTATATTTTGTGCAGAGATGAAGTGGTGATTAACAGAGACGAAGCAGAGAAGCTTCAGCTCAATGTTGCCATTTAAAGGCAGCTGGAAACATACAAGTGTTAAATGTTTAAGCTGTTTGCGTTCAGCCACAATGTGAGAGAAGCAGAGGGAGGAAGAATAATTTTCCAGGACATTTTACTCTCATTTTCTATGACTGGAAAAATGTTGAATCATTTTCAAGGTTTTCCAGGATGTGTGGGAACCCCGTTGCCATGGTAACCGTCACGTGAACATTGAGGAAATATTGCACCTTGATTTTCATGGTGGACGGGGCCAGGGCAGTGATCTCCTTCTGCATGCGGTCGGCGATGCCGGGGCACATGGTGGTACCTCCAGACAGCACGATGTTGGCGTACAGGTCCTTCTGGATGTCCTCTTCACACTTCATTATGCTGTTATAGGTGGTCTCATGAACGCCAGCCGACTCCATTCCTGGAAACGGGAGAGAGCAGGTCAGCTGCAGACTCACCAACGCATCCAAGAGGAAGTTAGGAAACATGTGGAGCAAAGACCAATAATTCCAAGTTTTCACTTTAGACCGGACCAAGGGACTCCAGCTCCAGTCCCACAGGTCTGAGACGTTTCCCAGAACACCAGATTCAAATGGAAAACTGTTGGCCAGGCATGTTGACAGGGGCCCCGTCCCAAAAACCCACCCTAAATCCTATGAAGTGAGCACTTGGCAGAAGTGCACATTGAGTGTGCAAGAAGGGAAAATGTCAGAATTGGGACAGTGATGGTTCCTCCATCATTTTATGTCATTGCTTCCAAACTCGGCCTCATCTCTGTTCCTGGTGAAGAGACGTCATTTTCAGACCTAATCAGAATAAAGTTCATTTCATCCGTGCTTGTAAAATACATGTTAAGAAATCCACGTGTTTAATAAATGAATTATTGAACTTAATTTCTGTAGGTGTCTGTATAATTTCACCAGTACAGGTTAAATAACTGTTACATTATAAACTAACTGTATAATAATGATTAAATTGTCTATGTTCATAAAAACATGTCTGTCAGGTAAACAGGTCTCCCTCTTTAAAGACGCTGCGTCTCAATGGGACTTACCTGTGTAATAGGGCTGTAACGATACCCGTATCGAAATCGCGACACTCAGAGCCTCGATCCTGTCTCGCGGTGGGAGAAGGCAGGATCGCGACACCCTCCAAGCCCAGTTCAGCCGCTTTAAAACTCAGATCACAGAAAACTATATGACTTTTTCCCATCGGGCTACAGGCTATTGTAGCATTCAGTCGCTAACCAGACAACACGTCTGTCTTAAAGGCACCAGGTAAAGTGTCACGTTTTTTTCCTGAGTGTCAAATGAAACTTGGCAGTTTTCCATCGTTCCCTAAACCTTCAACCGGGATGGGTCACTCGCGCGCATCCAGCTCGGGAGTGTGTGTTTGAGGAGCGATGGCAGGTCTTCAGACACTGAGACCAGTAAAAGACAGGAGGGGGATCCTGTTCGTGTTCGGCAGGCCAGACGCGCGTAGGACGTCAAGCTGGACCGAGCGCGTGGACAGCCGAGAGGTGGATACGTCACGGAACGGTTTTATCTGCTCTGACTTGTGATGGTAAATCAGCGGCGGTCCTGTCCTGACCAGCCCCAGCTTGCAGTGTGGAGTCCCGGCCGGTCCCTCACACAGCTCGCCCAATCAGAGCGGAGAGGAGGACCAGTGTCGGTAGGGACTCCCCGTGAAAGCCACAAAACGACTAACAGGATACCGCGCGTGTGCGCACCGCATGTGTGAAGAAATAAACCAATAATAATAAAAAAAATAATATTATTCGATCCAGCCTTAACAAATAAGACCAATAGTGGTGGATCCCTGCGGAGCAGTGAAAGCGTCCACACCTCCTTCCCTTTGATTTAACTTTGAACAGCTGATTTTCAGCATGTTGGAGTTTCCAGTGATGCAACTGAAAATAAGTTGTTCCAGCCAACGGGAAAGTGAGGTCTGAATGCTTTCCTCCTCTCTGAGACGCGCTGGTATGTCATCATTTTTTCGGGTTAACATCAGCTCATGCTCAGCCGTCATAACGCCACCATCTCCCGACATCTTCCCGTTGAAATTCTCCTCTGCAGGGATCAGAGCAGCCTCTCACCCGACATGTGGACATGATGCTGTTCCTGAAGAACTCGAGCTTTAAATCAACAGGTTTGATGTAGAAAGCTGTCAAGGACTTATTTGTTATTTAATTTAATTTTGATTAACAGCACAGTTCAATTATTTTTATTTTTCAAAAGCATTATTCTATTAGAGAAAAGAGAAATGTTTTATCCTTGGTTAATAATTCAATCATTTTGAATATTGTCTTCAGCTATGTTCAGGCTATTTGTTACATTAAAGACACACAACGTAACTTTTAGACCTTAAAAATCTGTGTTTCTGACTCGTTTTGATGTCACACCAACATTCATTATGCACATTTTCGAGCTGTCAGTGCCCAGAGGCGTCCCGGGGCTCAGAAACAGCACTATGTAAGATTCCCATCCGGGACGCGACCGTGACGTTGCAGCCAACTATTGGTTGCAGCACCGCGTCACTCACTAGCAACCGGATGTAAACCAGGGATCAACATCGCGGGTGTTTTGAATGCGCATCATGTCGAATTCGGTAAAGAAACGCAAGGAAACATCAACGGAGGAAGAGAGGAAAAGAAACAGAGGAAGGGACAGAACAAGAGTCAAGATAAGACTGTCTTTTACTGGCTGGAGTGAGCTTACAGTACAGGTACGAACAAGATGGATGCTAGTTTAGCCGCCGATAGGGGGCGCGTCACTTAGAAAACTGCTGAAAGTTCCGTTGTGTGTCTTTAAGTTAAATTTTATAAATGCCATTGAAATAGAATACTTAAAAAAAATTAAAGTAAAAAAAAAAATAAACACATTTTTTTAAATTAGAAAAAAAAAATTAAAAATCGTTGTGTATCGAATCGTGGGTCAAAAATCGTGATACGAATCGAATTGTGAGTTGGTGTATTGTTACGGCCCTACTGTGTAAATAAAGTTAAAAATAAAATAAAATTAGCTACTTTTATCAGTAAACTGCTAACTAATATGCTTTGCATTTTAATATTCAAAGCATATTTCAAAGTAACAGGGCAAACGTCAATAATTATTTCACCTACAGCAGTAAAAGATGAAATATTTCAATATTTACATCTGAAATGGAATTTTTTCACCACAGGCAGGAGCTCATCACGAAACATGGCCATGTTCCGCCTTGATGGTTCAACACATCACACGCAGCAATGAATTATGGGCAATATGCTTCGGTGAAGTCCGCATTTATGTGGAGTTCACCAAAGTGTGGATTAAGGTGCAAGGGGGGGTGGCAGACCTCCGCCCTGGAGAATTGGCACACACTACGCACTTCAACCCCTCAATGGGAGCGCGCATTCGAGGGGCGCAAAGGTGGAAGTGCAGGTGTTGGGACAGGGCCCCAGTCACCAATTCATCTGCTCCAGAAAGCCAATGCTCAAACAATTTACAGGATCCAACACCCACAGAATGATGTTCCTTCATTTTCTACTCAACCTCATGCTGAGCAAGACTCTGGAGCAATTTAATATCAAATCCAGCCGGAGATCGTGGGGGGGGGGGGGGGGGGGTTGTTATCTGACTGTCATGTATTGGAGGTGAGCAGTGCTTGAAACAAAAAGGTTAATAAAAGTCCACAAAAACTTGTCAATATTCCTCCATACTGCTCGTCCCATGTAATCCAAGTGTCCTGAGTGGGTAGCGTCCAGAATTTACTGGAAACCACATCATTTAGTAGATTTTTATAGCCTAAACAGTAGAACATTGTACTTCCGATGCGCGTCCATGGGAGTTAACAACACTACGGAAGCCTCTGCGTTCAGCGCCTACTCAAACAATTTACTAGATCCAACACCCACAGAATGATGTTCCTTCATTTTCTACTCAACCTCATGCTGATGATGCAAGCGTAGTCGTTTACATTGTGCTAAGAGCGACCGAGCTGCAGCCAAACACAGCGGCACATTCTGACAGAGGTTCTAGGATCAGCTCCTATAACTCCCCGTCTGGAGTTTAGTTATCAGAACTACCTTCCCCATCAGTTTGCGTTGGCAAATGAGGGAGGACCTTGATAGGAACCATGTTTGACACAATCGTCTGTGACAGACAAATTTATCCCCCCATCTGATACAAAACTGAGGTTTCTCATCCTTTTATTCAAAGCTATTATAAAAGTTGGTTACCAGCTTTCCATCATCACGGTTATTTGTATCACATAACAGAACAGCCCCCGTTGGAAAGCTGCCCTACTAACGTCTTGTTTACCTTTTCGTTGAAGTACACCTGGACATTTTAGTGGACGGAAGTGGATGGTCCGGCAGCCGCAGATTCTACTGCAGCTGTATTTGGGTCATTAAATTAGTATAAAATAATTGCTTTGTCATTTCAAAATAGTTCTGGATTTGGGACGTGTACCATTGTGATGGATTTAATAATGAATTGGTACACTCCTATTGTAATAGTTCATTACTACCAACTCTGTAAACATTTGTGACAGCTGTGGGACGTTTTAAATATGGCGGGGCAGGAAGAAGCGGAGATCACTAAAGGGGCGGGGCTTGCCAGTTCTACCAATCACCTAACATCTACGCACTTCAGTTCTGTGTATTTGCCTCGGAGTAGGATCTAAAAAAAGGTTATAGGAACTGAGGGCCGAGGCCCCTAGTTCCTATGTGTCCGAATGCGCCAAAAACGGCCTGGTTCCTGAAAAGGTTCTAGGAACTCCGAAAGGTTTACAGTCCGGAAGCGCCTAAGGATAGTGTGGCAAACTCATTGGGGAAGTACGATGTTCTACTGTTTATGCTATAAAAATCTACTAAATGATGTGGTTTCCAGTAAATTCTGGACGCTACCCACTTAGGATACTTGGATTACATTAGAGCGCCTGTGAACTCCAGTATATGAAAGTCGGTGGATAATGAAAACCCCCCGGATCTCCGGCTGCATTTGAGATATTAAAAGTGCTCCAGACTCTTTCTCAGCATGAGGGTGAGTATAAAATGAAGGAACATCATTCTGTGGGTGTACTTTTCCTTTAAGAATGGAAGTCTTTGGTAGATCTCAGGAGTTTTACATCAGTCTTTTCCTTGTCTTGGACTTGCGATCATATCAAAATGTGTTTATTGCAAGTCGAAGCAACGCAACACAAACAACCAACAGCTGAATGAGCTCTGACAGCAGAGGAGACAGGTGCCAAGTTGCATCATATGTTGACCAGAGCCATAGATGGTTTCCCGTTTACAAACATTTGCAGTTGCGCGGCAACCAGGGGGCAAAAAGCCTGAGTTTTGTATTGGAGTCTACGGCCAAACACACACTCATATCATTCGTATAAATGTAAAGTAACCTAACGAAACAAACAGAGATCGTTGTGTTTTAAATTATATTTAATAAATCTGTATTTTGATGACTAATAAAAAAAATACTGTTTAATATTGTTTAAAGATCGGAGAGTTTGGCCAAAAATAGAGGCAATTTTTTGTGTGACTAGGGCTAAATCGTGACATAATAGCACTTTCTTGCTGTTAGATGCGTATATCAGTTTCTGTAAGCATAATGTCTTTATGGATTTTTTTTTTTTGCAAGTCCAAGTCATGTCTCCAGTGTTATGGCTCAAGTCCACACTGCAAGTCACTTTCAGCTGTAATCTGTCATCTCATGTCTAGTGTCTGCTCTGCTTAGAAGACTGCATTATAATATCCAAGGAATTTAAAATCCACATTCACCCTTTATCTACCAGTATTTTGTAACAGCACTGATCTTTAGTTTAACTGTCTAATACTTTGTCTCTTGGACAATTTCTTTGCTTTACCATATGAGGAAAACCTGTAGACGAACATGGAAATTTATTGAGACAATAAATATGTTCTTAACTTATCCAAGAGTTTTTAACCATCTAGGGCCTAGGGGTGTAAAGGTGAGTTTTACACTACTTTTGTTTGTACCTTTATATTTCACTTTTAAAGCAGTTTACCTGCCTGTTTGATATCGTTCTTTTCAGCACAACCTCACCAATACAAGTTGGAATGGTGTCTCTACGTCGCTGCGTTTAGCTGCTACGTCATCTTAAATCGGACATGCATCGCTCCCTAATGTGTACAAAAATGCTCTAAACAAGCATTTTTTCTGAATGTGGAGAGGTGGCTAAGCTGCATCTTAGTGCAGGATCACCACCTGCAGGTTTAAGAGGTTTCCCTGCTCCAACACCTGATCCACGTGACAGTTTGATGTCAAGTTCTGCACAAGCCTCTTAATGACCATTAATAGTTTGACTCAGTTATATTGCAGCAGGTAAACATGTCAAAACCTGCCGGGCAGATGTCCACAGCTGGTTATCCCTCCTTTTGCATGAGGAAAAAAAAATTTTTTTAGGCTTTAAATAACTGTGCGCGAGCTCAGTTCAGCAGATATTATAGTTTAAAAAAAAAATGGAAAAGTCTCAATATTTTAATTAGTCTACTACTAAATTAGTCTACTACTAAATCTACTAGTAAATCTCTACTAGCAGATTTACGAACTATTCCTTGCATTCCTAAACAGCAACAGCTGTTCTGATAAACGGACTCAGTAAACTGCGTTGTTGGACCCAGTCTGGTCTGGTTTAACGTCATCACAGCAGTCACAGTTTACGGAAACTGTCCAGGAAACATCTCATTCTTCTTCAGAACACATTCAGTTGTCATCTGACGGAGTTACATCACTTTAGTACGAACTAAAGATATCAACAAGCTCACGTTTATGCCGCTAGCGCACTAAGCTCATTGCTAACATGCTAACATTAAGCTTTCATATTACAGCCACTAACCTGTTCAGGTATGTGGATGTGGAGGATCCAGCGTCTCGAATTTGATACCACAGACGATGCAGCTGCTGCTCTCACGTTTGTCCCTTTTTTTCAGTTGTTAATGTCCAAAGTTGCAGCGATGCGGCAGCATCAGACACGCTCACGGTGCTGCTGTTTGTGTGTGCGTGTCTGTGTGTCGTCTCTGTCAACGCGTACAGCAAGCGCGGGATCAGACACATCATGACCAAATAAACAAGTTTTCTTGAAAAACAAAAAGACTGTTCACGAGTTTGAAACTGTGAGTCCAAGTCAAGCCTATGAAGTCTCTAGAAAAGCGAATGCGGTCCCCAAAGACTGTAGAATATAGGCGCTCCCTCGGTTTCTTGCACAAACTACTCCAAGGCTGTCACCTGTAGTTCTTCCATTCACGCCCAACGCCAATTATTTTCAAGTCCTTTATCGGTCAGAACCGCCAAACAGCCTTCATGAGTTGATGTTCCATAGCTGACGTTTGCAAGCGGCCGTTCACTGCCGCCGCAGCTGGATCTCAGCTGCAGCTGGCTCTGGATCATCATCCAATCACCCTGCTCTACTTGTGATTGGGTAGAAATGCGCACTGATGAGCGCCAAAATGCATTGATCTTATACCATCGGTAGATTGACCGTTTATAATGTGGGATTAAGGACAACTTTTTACCCCCTTACTATATCAAGTTGTTACTGTGACGTTTTTTTTTTCCTCTCTCTCTCTCAACTGGCCGCATAATCGCCACACGCCGGAAATCCGGCACGGTGCCGGAAAACTTTAAGCCCTGTGCATTGCTGTCACTAAGTCTCGCTGCTTGTGTAACGTTCTTCTTTATTGTGTATGAGATCGTGGTGGACAGTAGACAGACTAGCTAACTGCTAACAAGCTAACGGTATAAACGCCATCTGATTTACGACCCCTGTACTTCGTATTAAATCTCCGGGATGAGATGTTATGCCGCGTGAATGTTTGTGAACGGCTCCACAATCAGTTTATTATTCTTTTATATTTCCGTGTCTGAGCACAGGACGTCACACACACCTGGTGTTGTGATGCAGCTGATTGCGGCGGTGATGCATTAGTAACAGTCTCCCGACTAGAACACAGGAATAATTTCGGCCACCGCGGTGGTTTAATCTGACATGGTGACCATGGTGAAAGACTAAAAAAAGTTTTCTTGCACCCTGGTTGCGTGCGCATCCTATATGTGATGTTGCTCAGAAACCCATCTATAGATATAAAGAGTTGCAACATGCGTTGACTTCAATGTACTGTAAAAGTAAAACCTGCACTGCATATCTGACTGCAGAACACAGCAGTAATCAGATTACTGACAGTAAATAAACATAGATGCTGCAGACAGGCTCGTCACTGTTGTCCAGTTTTACGGTTTTAGCTTCCCGTTTTTATATGGTGTCTTTGTGTGCCTTGCAGGGGTGTAGCACCAAATTTTGGGTCCTGTGCACTCTCAAAGTCAGTGGGCCCCTATACATGCCAAGGCATGAGGTGCATGACCAAAAAGAAGAAAAACAGCCGGTATTGATTTAAATAAATAAGCATAAATAAGGTTTTAAGCTGCAATCAGATTATATTGATGCATTTGGCTTACATGTTCATTAAAAGTCAAACATAAAGTAAACATCAGATATGATTTCCAACAACAGATGCTTAGATTATCCTAATAATTTGCTATAACTCGCAGAATGAATTATGGTCAGCAAGTTCCAGAGGACAAATGTTTTTAGCCATTTTTCAGCCAGATGGAGTTGTTAGGAATAGCTAGTTGTTTTTCTATGTTCTCACTACCTACATAAATTATAAGATCTTAGGGCTGGACGATTATGGAAAAAATGATAATCACTATTATTTTGACTGATATTGAAATCACGATTAATACCTACAATTATTCACTGATTTAAAAAAAAAGTGTTTATAGAACCCCCAAAGCTCAACCTCAGATGTAACTTTTTGAAAAAACACAACCGGAAATAAATCAGAAACAAGTAAGCGAGCAAAATAAGAATAATATATTAAAATAATAATAGCAATAAAAATCTCCCCAGTCTACATGCATTCCTGTTCTATACTCCCTGCAGTTTTCTTCCTATAACTCCACCAGTCCGTTCACTTCAGGATTAATCATTTTTCTTTGATTACAGTGTTTCTATGATCGTGAGAAGGCAAAATTGAAATCACGATCATAATTTGATTAATTGTCCGGCCCTATAAGATTTTATCAATTTCAATTCAATATCAATTTGGTTCTTTATCAATTCCCTTTGTGGCCCAGTTTTCTGTAAGGAAACAAGCATACAACACTGACATTACAGCGTCAAAAACACTAATATCCTAAAAAGAGTCAGCTACGTTTAAAATCTTTGGTAATCCCAAACAAATGGTGTAAAGAAAAAGATTCATAAAATCCTCTGAAACTGATGTAGATGACGAAAAACACGGGAAATGGAAAATTAGCCCGAATAAATTAGGATAGAAATATAAATGCTGGACTGACAAGGTCAATTGAGCTGTAAAAAATTAGTCAGAGTGAGCGCTCTGTCCAAGGTGTGTTTGTGAAATCTTTGATGCCCCCGTGACTGCAGCTGCAAGACGGAGTTGTGGATAGTTTTCTCTCTCTCTCTCTCTCTCTCTCTCTGTCTCTCTCCCTCGCGCAAACCAACAAACCAACTTAACGGGGCGTCGCAAGGGGGGGCTCCCCCTTAAATACATGAACAACAATCTCACCTTATCTTTGCTCATCTTTAAACTCAGCCTCATCTTCAGAAGAACCGCCAGGACTCACCACTGCTGCGCCAGCGCTGCCGTTTGTTTCTGAAACTGGTCGATGTTGACAAATAACGTTAGCTGGTCCACAAGCAGCCTGGTTAGCAACTAGCTAAGCTACAGACTCAATGTGAGCATACAAACACAACTAGCAGCTGTCTGGAGTGGACTGTTAACTTTAACTGGACTTTGCAGAATAAGCAAACTCGGTTCACCTTTGGAGAAAAAAACAGTCAACAGTGCCCCCCGTCTTTTTTCTCTCACTTAGTCTCACTGAGACTAAAAATCGTCTTTAGATGTGGGATGGGGGTCTTCCAGGAGTGTTTTCACACTCAGCCTTTAGGCCCTTTCAGATAGGACGCGTTTTTCGCTGCGTTCACCGCGGGGTAGGGCGCAGAGTCGGCAAGAGCACGGCAGCAGCGAGCACGTTAGGCACACGTTGCTAAGCGACAGACCAGGAAGTGTTTTTCTCCCCGGCACGCTTCGTTGAGAGAGACGTACCTCTCATCGTCGCATCAAAGAGCTTTTCTCCTGAGGAGGAGGAGGAGATCAGCAGAAGATAAAAGGGTGGGGGTCCACCTGATCCTGATGACAAGCCAGGACTTGGGGGAGTTCAGGCTCGTCCAGGAGCTGCATTCTTTCACACAGACCGCTTCCAGCTTTACTTCAGGCTGAACAAGGACCACTTTTTTTCCCTGAACTGGCCTCTCCTATTGGACACGCTAGGATGTCGTCACAGCGTGCAGCGCCCGAATTGAACATTTTTCATTTCGGGCGCTGCAGCGTCAGCGGCACAGCGGCGGCATGCGCCCACCTTGCGCACCGCGGAGCTCCGCAGCATGGCAGAACGCGCTGCCGCGGCGGTACCACATACACAATGAATGGGTTTGCTGCCGTCCTCCTACGTTTGCCACGTTCTATCTGACAAGAGCCTTATCAGATCATGTCCTGATGCCCTTTGGGAGGCGCCATCTGGCTCCCAGTAGGAAAACAAATTGATATGCAAAGCCAGAGGGCTTGGAGTGGGTTTTTATGTTTTGTTGCTTTAAAGCTTTTTCATTGAATCTAAATTAAACAGGTCTAACGTGGTAAAAACTAATTATGGATGTGTCAGATAACAGCATATTAAAACGTTCAATGGGAGATGGAACTGAATGTGACCCCAGAGGACGACATCTGCACTAGTTGCCACAAGGGAATTGGGAGTCAACACTGGAGAGAAATTTGATCGGACGTGCAAAATAAGATTGCCCTCAAAGGGCTGTGTTAGGACCCACCCCAATACACCCCCTACCCTACCCCTAAATTTTGTGCGTTCCCGTGAAGGTAGTGGTGTCCCAATTCCTCTTTGCATGTAGGGGAAGTGGACATAACAAGGGGTAGTGGGTATGAATCTAGCCCTTCAGAGCGAGGAACATCAGATGCTGACTTGCTGAGGAAGGACCAGAGAAAAGGGAACAACAACCACCTCTGGAGAGCGACAGGACTCAGAAGAAAACTCAAATGTACCGATTACACATTAGTCAGGCTAGCTAGGCTAAAATACTGCTGAAAAGCTTGAAGGCTTTTCAAACAGTCGTCATGGAGACTTCTTCGCTGAGGTTATTTTGTTTATTAAATCAACCGAAGCATGATGATGAAAAAAAGAAACGACAGCAACTCTGTGTTGCAGCTGGGTGTGTTGTTATGGTGAGACATATGTCCAAATGTCACAACGCAGTCGCTTACGTGCCTGAACGTAAATGCAGCAAGTGGCGTCCCAATTCCTAGAAGATTACAAAGTCCTACCCCTGCGGCTTCATTTCGAGGGTGTAGTGATAGTGGGTGAGAGCTAGTGGTTGAAAGTAGGGGGAACATTGGGATTGGGCCTTAGTGATGGAGGGGTGTTGGAGGGGTTCCATATTATGGGACGATCCTCAGATCCAACATTTGTGGACAAATGTTAAAGATGTGCTTGAGACAATATTAAAGTAACCATTCCCTGTGATCCTGTAGTCTTTGTACTTGATGTGTTCCCTGACCGTTTCACTCATGACCAAAAGAACTTGCTACATATTCTTTTAATGGCAGCCAGGAAGATGATCACAGCCAATTGGATGAAGCCCGACTCACCTTACATGGAGCACTGGATGCAAAAAAATTAAGCATATTACACACAATGGAACGATTAATGGTGCGACTACAACTGAAAGCCTGAAGCCTATTACAATGTTTAACTAAGGCGCTTTTTTTCTTTTCTTTTTTGTTGTAGTAGCTGTTTTTTTGTTTTGTGTTTTTTCTGTTTTTTTCTGTTTTTTTTGGGGGGGGGGGGGGGGGGGGGGGTGGTTCCTATTGTGTGTTTGCCTCTTTGTTTGGGCAACTGGTTTTGTCTTAACATGTATAATGGCAAATGAAAACTATGGAATTCTATGTCCCAGGATGAAAACATTTGTACGCAAATTGCCTTTTTTGGTTGCAAGAAACTAAAAAAAAAAAAAAAAGTTTTATTTAGTTCTTATTTCTGCCAAAGCACTTGTCCACTTGTCACTTTGGTGAAACTGCTGCTACGGCTGACAGATCCCTGTCTAGCTGTGTGTGGAATGGTTTTGTCCCTTGCTGCAACCAGAATTTCCTCGTGGGGATAAAGTTGTCTGAATCTTTTGTAGCAGGAAACAGCCAAGACCTGCAGGACCGAAGACTCTGCTCTAGGATGTCCTGAGGGAGATGCACCTGTGATTTCCACAGCTGCTTAATGAGCCAGTTGTACTGGATTCAGCAGAACTTGACTCTTGCCATGTATAAACCCTGCCTAGTCTTTCTTCAAACTGGACTTTATACGTGCATTTACTGAGTTCAGAGTATTCAGTTTGGTGGTGTCTGGGTAGCAAGTTGCTCTCTAGCTGCACTGCAGCGCCAGGGGCGTTGCTAGACATAAGCTTTACTGGGGCACAGGTCCCCATCACTCAAATCATATTTTTTATCATAAAGACTTACTATGTTTATAAAATGAGGAGCATTATGTTCCATCTACTTCCCTTTGCAACCTTCACTTACTGCTGCTTCCAAAAAACTGCTGTTGTAACTGATATACCAAATAATACAAAAATAGAATAATGATATGGTTAAAATTAACTGTTACAAATAAATCTTCTTTTTGTGTGTTAAAAGTAAAAGGTAAAGTAAAACCTATAAATAGAGTTTACAATCTAATCAGATACTTAAATTAATTATGGATTCAAGTTAGAAAATGCGTCCAATTGATTCCCATATTACTGTGGGAAAACTAGTCGGACATTATTATTTTGATCTCTCACATGAAGTTGGAGGTTCGCTTTGGAAAACCATTAGTCAAACATTCCGACCTATGGTTGTGCTTGAAAGTTTACGTTCCCTTCCATTAAAGATAAGAGAAAAATCAGCTGTCAGTGAAATAAGTTGAAATTGACAAAAGAAAAAGCAACAAAAAAATCAACAGAAGATGTAAAAGTCTTTTTGAACATGAGAGGAAACACCTGATTGCAGTGATTGTCTCTAAGTGTTGCTCAACAACATTTTAGCTTCAGAGCCCCATCATGCTGTTTACTTGTTTTTTTTGTGTGTGTTTGATTTTAATATTTCTTTCAAACCACAATTCAAAATCAATGACATGATTTTCAGAGAATCTTTGGTATTTTCTATCACTTTTGTCAGTTTCATCTTATTTCACTGACAGCTGATTTTTTTCTCTTTAATGTGAGGATATCTTTCCTGCAGCAGATGAGGGGCGTGAGATTCCACCTGACACACACACACTGCTACACTCTGAAAGAATTTTAGTGGCGCCTGCTTCTACTGATACACATTTTCTGCTTACAGAGGCCATCACACACTAGAACACAAAACAACACCACAGACTGGCAGTTATGTTCATCTGACTGCTGAGGCTTACAAAAAAATCTTCCAATGATGTCACTCCAGGTTAAAGGTCAATGGATCCCCTTTTTAGTGGATTCTGGGGCAGCAAATTCTGTTTTAATGTCTTGGACTTTTAATCCTCCTCTGAAGCATGGAGGACGTTCACTCCTTTCTGTGTCAGCTTCGGGACATACTCAGAGAGAATATTTTACAAAACCTTTGACATGCCTCACTGAATGTGGGGCTACTTTCAAACACAGCTTCCTCTTGTCTCACCTCTGCCCTCTAAATTTGTTGGGAAGAGACCTGAATTTGGCTCTAAACATTACTTTAACATCAACGCCAAATGGTCTGGAGGTCAAAATGCCATCACGAGAGGAAGCTCATGACTTTTGCTTTGTTAATTTTGAATCTACCACGCCTGTGTATGTCTACGAATGGCATCTGGGCGTAGGTGCCATCCCGGATCAGCTCTGCTCTGAGGCCCGTGCTCGTGTGTCTCCTGCAGCAGAGCTGATGTCTAGGGAAGGCCTCCATTGTACAGCTCTGAGTCTGGTCCGGATCCTGATTTTGATAAACTTACCACCACATCATTATACTGGACTGACCTGTTTTGTGTGTTGGATGTGACTTTGACTTCTGATCAGACTAGAGTTTTTCGTATGCATACACCACCTCACATTTCTCTTTCCTAACCTCATGATGCACAATGGGAACAAACTGGCCAGTTTTTGAGTAATTGTCAGGCAACCTCAGATTGGCAAACCACTGAGGACACAGCTGTGATGTTTTCACCCAGCCTGCATGCATACAGAACTGCTTTTCAGTCTATTCTGCACAGCACACGA
Organism: Atherinomorus stipes; assembly: GCA_023101725.1. Classification (NCBI taxonomy): domain Eukaryota; kingdom Metazoa; phylum Chordata; class Actinopteri; order Atheriniformes; family Atherinidae; genus Atherinomorus; species Atherinomorus stipes. The sequence continues at coordinate 68,628 of JALJCO010004593.1, forward strand.
ACATTGCACATGACGTCACCCTGCTTGCTCTGTGCTTCTGTGGAGAGGAGAGGAGACAGCTCACCCTCCCCTCTTCCCTCAGAAGTCATGGAGAAAATTCCTCCTGATCTGTGGGCTCGGGATAAGTTTGATGTGGGTCTGGTTAAAGATTGTGAGCCTGCTGTTATCACACCTAAATCTACTTACAGACCCTGTCAAAAACAGTATCCACTCAAACCTGAAGCTTTGGCTGGTATTTGTCCTGTTTTTCAGACCTACTTAAACCGAGGTATCTTGGCACCTTGCCCTGATTCACCGGTCCGCACACCTCTTTTTCCTGTGAAAAAGATTCGTGGTCCTGGTGTGCCTGATGAATGGCGTTTTGTGCAGGATTTGAAGGCCGTAAATTGCGCAGTTGTCCCGCGTGCTCCAGTCGTTCCCAATCCTGCCACGATTTTGGGTCAAATCCCCAAAGTGCTCGATTCTTTAGCTGTGTGGACCTGTCAAATGCGTTTCTGTCAGTTCCAGTAGCTAAGGATTCACAATTTTGGTTCGCTTTTGAATTTGATGGCAAACTTTACACCTCCACAAGGTTGGTTCAAGGTTTCACTGACAGTCCATCTCTGTTTAATGGGATTCTCAGAGACTCCTTGTCTGATCTCATTCTGCCAGAAAAGGTGGCATTGTTGCAGTATGTTGATGATTTGTTGATCTGTGCCCCTTCAGAAGCTGTGTGTGCAGATGCAACACTTAAATTGCTTCTTCATCTCCATGCTAAAGGCTACAAAGCTAGTTTGTCTAAGTTACAGTATGTTAAACCTACTGTCACTTTTCTGGGTCATGTGATCTCTGCTCAGTCTCATTCCCTCTCTACATCTCGAGTTGCAGCCATTCAGAATATCCCTAAGCCAATCACAAAAAAAAGTTAATGTCATTTTTAGGAATGACGTCATATTGTCGTGCTTTCATCCCTAATGATTCTGAAATTGAGTCTCCCCTTTCTTCTTCGATTCATGGTAAGAATCTGGCTGCTTCTGATCACATTTCCTGGACTCCTGAAGCAGAGTCTGCTTTTGTGGCTTTAAAGCGCTCCCTGCAGTCAGCTCCTGCCCTGGCGCTTCCTGATGCTTCACGCCCTTTTGTTCAGATGGTTGCTGAAAAATCTGGTTTTATGACTTCTGTTTCGCTACAGTCACATGGTGACAAGCTGCGCCCAGTCGCATATTTCTCATCCAAGTTGGATGCTGTGGCACAGGGCCAACCGAGTTGCCTTCGAGCAGTAGCAGCTGCTGAGAAAGCTGTTCTTGCTTCACGAGACATTGTTGGCTACGCTCAGGTCACCCTGTTTGTCCCTCATAATGTAGCGATGATTTTGCTGGAGCAGAGAACGTCACATCTTTCTGCTGCACGTTGGTTGAGGTATTCCACTATTCTCTTGGAATTACCCAACATTGAAATTCGTCGTTGTGGCCAACTCAATCCTGCCACACTTTTGCCTACTGAACTTGACGGAGAGACACATCATGACTGCATTGAGGTTATTGATCAAGTGTGTTTACCCCGACCTGACCTTTCTGACATCCCTCTGCAGAATGCAGACATGGAACTGTTTGTGGACGGTTCATCCTCACGGAGTGAAACTGGAGTTAACCGTGTAGGTTATGCTGTTTGCTCTCATTCAGCTGTCCTTTCTTCTGGCTCCCTTCCAAGTCATCTCTCTGCTCAGGCAGCTGAATTGGTTGCTCTTGCCTCTGCATGCAGATTGGCAGCTGACAAAACGGTTAACATTTACACGGACAGTCAATACGCTTTTTCTGTAATTCACAATTTTGTTGTCCTTTGGCAAAATCGTCATTTCCTTAAATCAGATTGAAAGCCCATTTTGAATTCCGAATATGTGGCAGACCTGTTAGAAGCTGTCTTGCTGCCCAAGACTGTGGCTGTGATGAAATGCTCAGCACACACAAGAGGGAGGGATCCCGTTTCTCTTGGAAATTCCTTTGCTGATAAGTGTGCGAAACAGGCTTCTTTACTGCCCCCCTCCACCTGTCTTTTCTCTGATACACACACAGAAGACTCACCAGCAGAAATAGACCTGGCAGACGTCCAAAGCTTTTCTACACAAGCAGACAGAGACAGTTGGAAGCGGGCAGGATGTGTTGTGAATGATGCGGGAATTTGGATGTCTGCAGGCTCCCTTCCATGTTTACCTTTACACTTTTTTCCCTGGATGTGCAGGTGGTCACATGGTAAAGACCATGCATCAAAAGGAGCCATGGTAGCCATGGTACAGACCCGGTTTTCAGATGTATGTGTGTTTTAAGATGCAAAAAGTTAAGCACGTTGGTAAACGCTAGCTGGCTAATGCTAGCTTGCCGGTGTTGTGCCCCACCGGCTACAAACAAACATGCTACGTTATTTTATTATAAAGTTTCGGCCCTTCACTCTGGAGAATCGCTTTGATTCACTTCTTCCTTAGTATCACTTCAGTCTGGAATCAGTTCAAATTTATGTAGGGTTGGCGTTTATTCACGTTATTTACGGAGTAAAGCAGGGACATTGAACTGGGCCGGAAGTGGGCCGTCTAAGTGTTTCAAACCGGAAGTTCGGAACACGGAAGCGTGATAATCCCCCATTGGTTGGTGTGACCTGGTTCCAGCCTTCCACATTACACTCTTTTCTCCTGCGTGCTGTGCTGCTTGGAGCTAAGTTGTTAGCCTGTAGCTCTGCAACGTTTCCCATAATGAATTGCGCTAAATATCGTTGGCTACAGCTGCTGTACATTCACATCATCACCACAATGAATTATAACGCTTTGCTGCTGCAAACACTGATTATCAGCGACATGGCGTCTCTGCTGGTCACGGTCTGAGCTCAGTAGCCACTGAGTGAGAAACATGTACAACGTAGGCTGTGATTACACATTTGGTCATATTATCTGTATCGTAATATCACGGAGTGATCGGACTGTAGCCTATGTGAGAGCCTGGGAGTGGTAGTGGGCTGTATGAGATTGCGACCCCCCTAGACGGGGGTGTGATTGAGAAGCGGTGTGGCAGGTACTCGGACGCTGAGAGCATCAAGCGGGCAGGAGGGGCAGATCCTGGTCGGTGCGGAGCGGAGTCCGTCGTGGGGCCACGAGAGGACATCCAGCAGGACGATGTCCAGCAGGACGAGTAAACAGCGACGGAGAGGCGTCGCTGACCAGACGCACCGTTGTGGACGAGAGCGCAGGACAATCCTCCTCTCTGTTTATAAAATATATGGTCGTAATTGTGCTGCTTTGCTTGGTTTTAATGTTCTTTTTATTTGCTGAGGCGTGTGATCGTAAAATTTAAGGTGGTTCTGCCTGACCAGCCCGCTCAGCTTTTACCAGCCTGTTGAGACATGGTCGTGCGACACCGGCGGTAAGAGACAGACGCCCTGTCGGAGCGGTGCGTTTGAGAACCATCTCTCTTCAGTTAGGAACTTTCCTTTAGGTCGACCTGGGAACATTAACCGCTGAATATGGTGCCAGTTATAGCGCATCCTGTTCTCACTACAGCTGTTCCAGTGTCAACAAACACACGTGGCAAATAATTTTACACACTGACGCATTTCTAACCAGCCAGCATTCCTGGTTTATACAGGAGCAGCTGACGGTCTGACGTGCTTTTGACCTCTACAATGTAGGCGATAGAAAAGCAACGCGAATTTCAGCACCATCAGCCCAAAAGATGCGCCCTGCAGTAATAAACATCTTGATTATTTTTTACATTTTTTTCATAGTATTTTGGTACATGTTAGAGCGCTTCTCCTGGGACCCAGGTGGGACATTGGAGCTCTCCATGTGACGCTTCAAACACAACATAAATTAAATATATTAGACCTGTTATAACGGCATCTATTAATTATAATGGGGGCTGTAAAATTTGGGGCTGACGGTGCTTAAATTCGCGTTGCTTTTCTATTGCCTACATTTCAGATGTCAAAAGCACGATTCAGTAGTCGGAACGTCTGACGCAGCTGCTCCTGTATAAACCAGGAATGCTGGCTGGTTAGAAATGCGTCAGTGTGGAAAATTATTTGCCACGTGTGTTTGTTGACGCTGGAACAGCTGTAGTGAGAACAGGATCCGCTATAACTGGCACCATATTCAGCGGGTAATGATCACCGGGTCGACCTAAAAGAAAATTCCTGACTGAAGAGAGATGGTCCTCAAACGCACCGCTCCGACAGGGGGTCTGTCTCTTACCGCCGGTGTCGCACGACCATGTCTCAACAGGCTGGTAAAAGCTGAGCGGGCTGGTCAGGCAGAACCACCTTAAATTTTACGATCACACGCCCCAGCAAATAAAAAGAACATTAAAACCAAGCAAAGCAGCACAACCACAACCATATAATTTATAAACAGAGAGGAGGATTGTCCTGCGCTCTCATCCACAACGGTGCGTCTGGTCAGCGACGCCTCTCCGTCACTGTTTACTCGTCCTGCTGGACATCGTCCTGCTGGACATCGTCCTGCTGGATGTCCTCTCGTGGCCCCACGACGGACTCTGCTCCGCACCGACCAGGATCTGCCCCTCCTGCCCGCTTGATGCTCTCAGCGTCCGAGTACCTGCCAGACCGCTTCTCAATCACACCCCTGTCTAGGGGGGTCCCAATCTCATACAGCCCACTACCACTCCCAGGCTCTCACATAGGCTACAGTCCGATCACTCCGTGATATTATGGTACAAATACAGATATTATGACCATATGTGTAATCACAGCCTACGTTGTACATGTTTCTCACTCAGTGGCTACTGAGCTCAGACCGTGACCAGCAGAGACGCCATGTCGCTGATAATCAGTGTTTGCAGCAGCCGAGCGTTATAATTCATTGTGGTGATGATGTGAATGTACAGCAGCTGTAGCCAACGATATTTAGCGCAATTCATTATTTATGGGAAACGTTGCAGAGCTACAGGCTAACAACTTAGCTCCAAGCAGCACAGCACGCAGGAGAAAAGCGTGTGATGTGGAAGGTTGGAGCCAGGTCACACCAACCAATAGAAACACGTCTCTAACCCACCAGCGTAGGCCCCGCCCATCAAGTGCACTTGACTTCGCAAGCAAAACTTTAGGATTTGCAACCAAATTTTTTAAAACTTGAAATAAAAAAGGACTGATTCATAAACAAAATAGTTGTTTCTTATTTGAAACATTAGTTTTGATTAAAGTTGAAGGAATATTCTGTTTCATATTTTTATTTTTCAAATGCAACCTGTTTTGTTTTGTTCTCAAAAAAATTTTTTTTTTTTGGTTGCTACTTACTTTTTTGCTTTAAAATCTCTTTTGGTTTCAAATCTTTTTTATTTGATTAAACGATAAAGAAACAAAATACTCTCCATAGTCCGTCACCCATCTGCCTTCCTGCAGCCCGAAACAGCGCTCCACCTGGGCACCTCCACGTGTGTACGTACTCATGCCTTTCTTCGCTCCTACAATATGTGGCAGTTTTACCAGCGGGATGAGGAGATGCACGAAGAGTGCAAAGCACTTGTCTCCTAGAACTATATGTTAATGATTTTAATAATTTGTTGAGATAAATGGAGGACTTAAATTCAGTCACAGCTATTTTTGTAATTTTGGGAATACATTCTGCATTCCCTTTTTCCTTTTTCTTTGCAAATGGGTTCATTCTTCGTGCTGATATGTGAATACTTATGTTTAAATGACAGTTTGCGGTTTGGTTAATAAATATTTTCATGTTCTGCTGCGCTGCGCTGCAAACCCTCACTGACTCAAACTTGCGTACACAAACTCAGAGCTGTCGTGAGATTTGATCGTATCCTATGATCACGTTCAAAGTGATAAATGCTGAGTCTTGCGTGGAAATGGTCGTACGCACAGATTTTCGTCGTTCGATCATTTGATAAATGAGGGCCACTGTGCCTATCATCCTCAGTCTGGAGGCTCTGTGGAGCGTGAAAATTCCACATTGAAAAATAAGCTGGCCAAGATATGTCAGGAAACGGGGTTGTCATGGACACACGCACTACCTCTTGCTCTCATGTATCTCCGCATGCGAAAAAGGGCCAGAGCAAACTTGAGCCCATTTGAGATTCTTTTCGGACGTCCACCCTGTCTGGGTGGGGAGCCTCGTCGGGGACATTCTCTTTCCTCCGATTGTTGTGCTAGTGACATGGTGGCATATTGTCATAATCTCTCTCGTTTTCTTTCACAGACACACGCCTCAGTGAAGGCTGCCCTTCCATTACCAGCTTCAGGGCCGCTGCATCCCATCAAACCAGGTCAATGGGTTCTGGTGAAGGATTTCCGCTGGAAGTCGTGGAAAGCGAAGCGCTGGCTGGGGCCGTTCCAAGTCCTGTTGGTCACTCACACCTCCATCAAAATCTTGGAGAGGTCGACTTGGATCCACGCCAGCCACTGCAAGATCTTCAAGGGGACGCCTCCGGAGCCGGGCCCTCCAGCCCAGCCGCCTCCGACTTAGGCTGCCACTCCCTGCCCGGCTGGCCTGATACCAGACTGGCTATCGTCCTGCGTTATACTCTGCTGAGACGCTACAAGCCCCGCCACGACGTCACCTGCTTCCTGGGTTCATGGCCTTCGGTCTGACGGTCCTCATCTTCCTCCTGGTGCGATGGCTCACTGGAGGCTTCACCCACCTTGGCACCGTTCGTTCTGTGCCACCTCCGCCTGTGGTGCTCCATAGGCATCGTCGTGATGAAGTTTGGCTCTCTGATGTCATCCAGAGTCTCAATCATGCTACTTCCTATTCTCTTAATCTGTGGTACAGATATGCTCAGTTTTTTGCAGGAAATAAATCAGACTGTTATGTTTGCACTTACTTGCCTCTTGCTGCCAACACACCCACAATCGTGCCCACACCAGTGGAGAATGTCTCTTCTCTGTTTCCTGACGTTCTGCGCTCTTCTGTTAGTCGCCCTGTTCTCCTATGACCCCCGCAGTTCTTACTCTGTTTCTGACCCCAAACTTGAGTCTCTCGAGGTCTCCACTGTGTGAAGTGTGATGGGGGTGATGTTCAACCCTCTCTTGAGGGCACATTTCCTCCTGATGTTATCCACATTTGATCTCTAGATTTTGGGTTTGTGGTCTGCACTTATTCTGCATTTATTCTGAGTTACCTTTTTGATAAAATTTCTATATTGAGTGATTAACATGTAATCAAAAGGGAGGAGTGTAATGGAAATTTTATAATCACACTGAGTTTAATATGAGCACAGAGTTTATGCTCCTGAGCATGTACATTCGTGTATTTTGAACTTTTAATTGCAGCGCATACCTTCAGTTATCATTTCTGCACCAATATAAAATACTAGTATGTTGTTCTCTTTTCAGATGTTGAGCTAATGATAAAATTGCCAGGTGTTCTCCTTCTGAACTGGCCTTGAATGTCTGAAGTTATATGTGTTTGCTAGCTGGATGTGTGGGGATATGAGACACGAAGCACTTACAACTTCGGATGAGGATGTGTGATTCTTGTCAACTGAGACAGCAACAACTCCCTGTTTCCAGCTTTTCTCCTCTGTTACTGGTTTAAAAGACATGTTCCTTCTGTACTCCTTCAGAGGGTGCTCACAATCTGACTGCGTGTCCCATCTCCAACCTGGTTGTAAAATAAACTTCATGCTCTGCAAGTCATCTCATCTGGGTCTTTATTAGAATTTCCACCACAATCCCAAGAGATGACTTCATCCCTGCAGCAAGGGGATGGAGGGGGAAATGAGTGAACATGAACGTTACCAATGAAGTAAGGCTGGAAGAGCGCCTCGGGGCAGCGGAACCTCTGGTCGCCGATGGTGATGACCTGCCCATCAGGAAGCTCGTAGCTCTTCTCCAGCGAGGATGAGGCTGCTGCCGTCTCCATCTCCTGCTCGAAGTCCAGAGCCACGTAGCACAGCTTCTCCTTGATGTCCCTGACGATCTCACGCTCAGCTGCAGTTAATTTGATTTATTTAGCATATAATAGTAAATGACAAAAAATATTTTAAAGAGGGGGTTTCATGTCATTATTAGGCACATAATTCCCTTTTATGGCACAACTAAATAACTGTGTTATCTTCAATAGTTTTGAAAATACAGTATACATGAAACAACAACCTAAAGAAATGTGACATCCCTTCATGTCTGTATATGACGCCTTAAAAATTCACCACTGTCCCTTTAAGATGTCTTCTGCTGTTTTGTTTTGTTTTTTTTCTTTTCTTTACTTGTCGTGTCCAGCATCATAGCAAGCAGAATGGAAATCCGAATTGCCTAATTGAGTTGAAGTAGGGCTGGATGATATAGAAAAAAAGATTATTGATAAAAAAAAAAAACTTTATCGATCAATAGCGATATTTATCAAGAAAAAAAAAAGCCATTATCAAATAAAAAAAACATTCTAGGTGCAGCCCTGGCCATTTAAAGGAGAAGTTCGTTTTTTTTCCATATGGACCTATTTTCTAACATAAAATACGTTCTTTTTTTTTTTTTTTTTTTTTTTTGTTATACTAGTAAGATCCCCGAGGGGAAATTAGGGCTCTGCATTTCACCATCTCTGTACTGTGAGTATCAGAGAGCAGTCGGCTGCTACTTAAAGCGCCCGGGGAGCAGTTGGTGGGGGGGTTAAGGACCTTGCTCAGGGGTCCACAGTGGTACACTCAGGGGTCGTGTCGACGAATCGAACCCGGGTCCTCCGCGCCCAAGCCCACGACGCTACCACTGGGCTATCCACTTTTTTTAAAATTTATTTTTATTTATCTTTTTTTAATTTCCTCACCCAGACAGTTTTGGTGCATCTTGAATTCCTTCAGGAGATATTTAGATCCACTCCAGATCAGCTTATGTCCAATATAATGGAAGTGATGGGGCAACCTGGATCTAAATGTCTCCTGAAGGAATTCAAGTTGCACCAAAACTGTCTGGGTGAGGAAATGAATGTAAGAATCAGAACTTCCCCTTTAAGCTTTTGCTGAATGACCTACTCATAACAAAGATCATACTTACACTAAATTCCAATTCAGCCTTTGCCTGGGTCTGCGTTTGTGATTGGTTTGGGGGAAGGAGTGACTGTAGTATCATGCTACCTGATAGGGTACAGCAGAAAACTGTGCTTCTACTTTTATTGACCCTCTTTCTTTTCTATTGAAAAAACCTCTATCGATTGATATATACCAATATTGAATTATCGTCCAGCCATATGTTGAAGTTTTGCTTTACCAAGGGGAGCTTTATGAACACAAGGCTCCCCTTGATATCATGTTTATTAGGGGTCCAAGCCCGCGGAGCAGCGCAGGGCCCGCGTTGCAGTGCAACGCGGTTCCCAGCACTCCAGCGTGCTGGAACCCTATTGAGTTTGCTTCGTTTTTTATTATTATTATTATTATTATTATTATTCTTCCGACACAAAAACTCCTTGGGGAGGCTAGACCGCATGAGAACCATAAAAAGTATATACATGGGCTTGGACAAAAAGGGTGAATGTAGCGAATGCAGGAAAATCACACATGTCAGACACTAGGGGGCGCTATACCAGGGGGTAGTACGTTTTGGCCTCTAGCGGGCAAACCGCTTGGAATAAATTTATGGGACCTGGATGAGCACATTCCTTGGACCCTTCCGCATCTCCTGACATAGGCCACGCCCATTTGCGCCTAGATAGATTTTTTGCTAGGGGCGATATAAGCAAAACCTATTTTCGTAAACTCGTCCTACAATTTTGACCCGATCAGGCTGAAAATTGTACCACATATAATAGAGACATAGACAAACATAGTTATGTAACAGATTTTTGAAATTTTACTCGGTTACGAAATTATGCGCGTTTAAACATTTATGAAAACCTAGCTAAAAACTTAAAAGGCCATAACTCAAAAACGACAACACATAATTCGAATTCCTTCAAAACCCCAGTGGGGAACTTGATTTTATACAAATGTACCGAAGGAGGAAATTTTTCAAATCTAGGGGGCGCTGTTATCCTGATTTTTTTATATTGGCAAAACCGCTGGTCCGATCTGCACGCCGCACCCATGGTACGTAGATAGAGCCCCTGTGAGCATAATACTAAAAAATGGTTACGATTGGACCACGTGGGCGTGTTTTATTAGCGATTTTGTAACCCAGGGGCGGAAATCAGCCGAGGGGCCCTGGACCGCTATTTTTCTTCCCCTGACCAAACAAAAATGGCCAGGGAGGCCAAACCAAAGGTGGATTTATATAGCCACTTACAGGGATGGTAGAAGAAAATTTTTGTGAAATTATAAAAGAAAAAAAATCCCATGTCAGACACTAGGTGGCGCTATACCATTGGGTAGCATGTTTTGGCCTCTAGCTCGAAAACGGCTTGGAGTAAATTTAAGTGCCTTATATCCCCAGATTCCTTGGAACCTCCCGGATTTTATGACATAGGCCACGCCCATTTCCGCCTATAATTTTTTTTCGCTACAGTGCAAAATATGCGAAAAATATTTTTTTTTACTCATCCTAGAGTTTTTGTCCGATCCAACTGAAAATTGTACCATACAAAGTAAATAGCAAGAGGAAACAACTGATCAGAGCGATTGTTGGAATTTTTTTCCGTTGCGGAGTTATGCATGTGAAAACATTTTTTCAAAGCTAGCTACATACTTTAAAGGCCATAACTTTAAAACCATATGAGATAATTCCATGAAACTCCTGCACCAACAGGGGAACGTGATTATCTACTCATGTTGCATAAATAAAAGTTTTTTAATTCTAGGGGGCGCTATCAAATATTTTTATTTCACAAATAATTGTAAAAATTTATATGAAACTCACTGTGTATGTTCATATCATCACTCTGTGCTGATTCCTAGAGGATGGTTATGATTGGACAAAGCAGGAATGGTTTATCACTGGGCCAGACCAAATAAAAACCAATCTTTTTGCAGTAAACGTCCAGATATTCCTTATGAATCCCAAGCAGTTATGCAAAGATTTTTAATCCTGCAAATATCAATGTTGTCCAAAGTTCACAACTGCATCTGTAGTGTATTTGTCTTTATTTTTACATGGTTCTGTCACTGATCATTTATATATAGGGCTGTAATAATACCCGAATGGAAATAAAAATTGTGATCCTTAGAGCCACAAGCCCATCTTGCAGTGGGAGAAGGCAGGATCGTGACACCTTCCAAGCCCAGTTCAGATGGTCTGAAACTTCTCAGATCACATCACACTGTTTCACTTTTTTCTCCATCAAGCTACAAACTCTTGGAAGCATCCAGTTACTAATTAGACAACACATCTGTCTTAGAGTCACCAGGTACGGTGTTACACACGTTTTTTTTCCCTGCAAGTCAAATGAAACTTGTCAGTTTTCCATGGGCACATAAACCTTCAATCGGGATGAGCCACTTACACGCATGCAGCTGGGGAGTGTGTGAATGAGGTGCGCGATGGCAGATCTTCAGACACTGAGAACAGTGAAAGGAAAGATGGGGAAGATCCTGGTCATGGTTGACAGGCCAGACGCATGGACGTCCAGCTGGATGTTTAAATATTGATGTCTGATAATCACCGTAGTGTGTTTGTCTTCATTTTTACATGGATAAGACATTGATTATTCTAACTGAAGTATGTGGTCAGTCCTGCTGGAGCAAACATATCGCCACAGATGTGTGTGCATGTGCGAATGTGTAGGAACATCTGTTAAAACAGAAGTCCTATTGTATTGTAAGGCATGTGGTGAAGTTTGAGGACAGAGAGGATCTGGAGTGGCTGGTGGCTGTTAGTATTCTGTGAATGTTGGTCTACAACAGGGGTGTCCAGTGCTGGTCCTCGAGAGCCACAAAAAAGCATGAACTGGGATTTTTAACGTGTGCATGTCCAATCTTAAAATTTCCAACTGTATAAGGTAGGTAGTGTCTAATATAAGATAGGGAAGGAGGTTTGGAAGCAGTTTTGGGTCTACCCTGTGAAGCAGCGGCTTTCTTTCCCCAATCGCAATATCTCAGCGTGAAAAGCATAAAGTGGGATTTTCAACTTCTGCATGTCCAATCTTTAAAATTCCAACTTTATGGGACATAGGTTATCGGGGTATGTCGTCATGGTATCGGACTTATCGGAATGACATCATAATGTCCTGTTATCGGCCCAATGATTATCGTGCATCCCAAATAAAAACCAATCTTGCTGCAGTTTATGTCAAGATATTCCTTATGAATCCCAAGCAATTTGGGAAAGATTTTTCATCCTGCAAATATCAAAGTTGTCTAAAGTTTACAACTGCATCTGTAGTGTGTTTGTCTTCATTTTTACATGGTTATGCCATTGATCATTCATATATAGGGCTGTAACAATACCTGAATTTACATAAAAACCCTCAGAGCCACAATCCTGTCTCGCGGTGGGAGAAAGCAGGATCACGTCACCCTCCAAGCCCATTTCAGATGCTCTGAAACTTTTCAGGTCACAAAAAACTATTTGACCTTTTTTCTTAATCAGTCTAAAGACTATTGTGGCATGAATTTTCTAACTCAAGAGCACATCTTTCTTAAAGGCACCCGGTAGTGACACGCATATTTTTTCACTGTGCAAAATAAATTAAACTTGTCAGTTTTCCATATAAACCATCGACCGAGATCAGGTACTCGCGTGCCTGCAGCTCGGAATACTGTGTTTGAGGTGGGCGATGGCAGGTCTTTAGACACTGAGAACAGTGAAAGGACAGGAAGGAAGAATCCTGGTTGTGTTTGGCAGACCAGACACACGGAGGACATCCAGCTGGATGTTTGAATATTGATGTCTGATATTCACCTTAGGAACATCTGTTAAAACAGAAGTCCGATGGTACTGTAATGCTTGTGGTGAAGTTTGAAGACAGAGAGGATCTGCAGTAGTTGGTGGCTGTTAGTTTTTTTTTAATGTTGGTCTACAACAGGGGTGTCCAGTGCTGGTCCTTTAGAGCCACAATCCTGCAGGTGTTAGACATTTTCCTGAAAACTCAGACAACATTACCAATACACACAAACTTCATGCTGCACCGTAATTGAAGACAACAGGTTTTCATGCTAAGCAAACCTTCTTTGCAAAATAATAAAAAAACATCCCTTTTTTCCGGAGGGCTACAAATCTAAGTGTTTGTCGAACAATGGGGGGCGGGGCCAGGGAGGGCGGTGCGCCCGGGGAGGCGGTGCACTGTCGGGCTTGGACCCCGTGATAACTGCTTGCAGTTCTAGTTCATTTTATTTCTTTAATTAAACATTTGTCTATAACAGCATTCCATACCATACTGCTGGGCCTGACAAGGGAGAAATGAAAGTTAACAGAGGAAAGGACCCAACCCAGGTGGCCCAGCCGAAACCCAGGAGGACCGGACCCCACAGACAATGCCCCCCCAGCAAAGGCCAGCCCCCACCCCAAAGTCCCTGCCCCACACACTTGACACCGGGGCGCTACCACAGCTACCACCCCCCTACACACCACCACCACACTCACACACACACACACTCCCCACCCACATACCCCCAACACCCACACGCACTCCCCTCACACACATGCAACCACCCGCTCCACCCTCCGACCTTACATACCCAAACACACTGCTCCCTCCACCCCCAACACCCTCCTCCCTCTACCCTCCACACATACTCTCCACCCCCTGATACCCTCTAACTGTATGTTCAGACCAAAAGCGGCAAAGACGCCCGAGGCTGGGCAACAAACAGGACAGCTTCCAAAGCGGCAAGATATTTTTGCCACTTTGGTCGCTCATCACGTGACTGATGTCAAAATTAAATCGCACTGGTCATTTAAAGGAGCCGCACAGTGGGCTTCTGAACAGCGTCGTTGCTGTTGCTCACCTTCCTGCTGCAGGACGTTTTGTGGGAAAAAAGAAGGAACGGCTGAGGCGTTGAGTCATCAGGAGTGTGTGCAGTAATCTTGTGTGTCCGTGGGTGCGTGTGCATCAGGCTGTGAACCAGCCTGAGTTGTAGAACAACTATGTAGAACAACTTTACATTATTCTCCACGCAGCCAAACACTGACATTTAAATTCGCTGCACACACAAACCCAAAACAAATCCACAAGCTGTGCGAAATATGAGGAGACCGTGCGTCTGCATCCTGGTCATTTTCTTACAATTATGCAGAGCTGGTGCGTTTTAACACATGTTGATAATGATTTCAGATATTTTTAGTTCGTATGTTTATCACAGAAATGCATAAAACACTGCGCAGGAACCAAGTCCTGTATGACACGAAACAAAAGAGAAGCAGAAACACCGCATATGCTGCAGCCGAGACAAAGTGAGGAGAGCGCGCACGTGCATGCGTGCGTGTTCTATATACCTAAAGAAAAATACCCAGGAGCAGGAGGCGGAAAACTTTTTGGAAGAACGGGGAAAGGGGTGAGGCGGTCGGTAAATGACATTAATTCCCGTTGATAATTATTATTTTATCATTGACATGGTCTCCATGACTATAAATACGCACGTTTAACCCTTAAAATCATCTGGACTCATCATGGATGTGGATGACATCCCTGTGATGTGTGATGCTGCTGTACACCTGAAGAAGATGGTGTCGCCGGGTTCCTCTCTCCAGGTTCGGGTGCAGAAGGTTTTTTCTTTTCTATTCTTTTCTTTTCAACGTTGGTCCTGGTAGCCAAAAAGAAGTACATCACCAAGGATGAGCCTAAACAGGTTATCAGCCTCTCGGCATCCATGACAGAATGAGTGTGTTGTTGTCGGAACCAGAGTCACATGCGTTGTTCTTTGGGGCTGCTTGATCGAAGGACACCTCTTCTCTGATTTGCTGCCACCTGTTGCTGCTGAACCCCATCATAGCTAATTAGCGTAAAGTTAACTGAAGTTCAACTTCTTATCTGGTGCCGCTTTGGAAGCTTCAGCCGCTTTTGTCACTTTGGACTTGCGGCAGACCGTGACAGACGCTCTTGTCGCTCAGGATGCCTGCTCATATTGAAAATGTATTAACTTCCTTGCCACTTAGCGTCCTTGCCGCTTTTGGTCTGAATGTACAGCAACACCCACATGCACTCCCCCACACACATGCACCAACCCGCCTCTCCCTCCAACCTTACCTAAATACACAAACTCCTCCCTCCATCCCACATACGCCCCCACTCCCCACGCCCCCTATACCCCCATGCACCCCCCCCCCCCACACATGCCCAGCCCCACCCTTTCCTCCGACCTGACACACTCCCGCCCTTCTTTCTTCAACCCCTCACGACCATCCCTATCAGACACTGATAGTTTAGGATATAATTAGGCCGATTCACATTAAGGTTATAATAGTTTGATTTCTAATTAGTTTCAGTTTTTACTTATGTTTTTTTTTAATTCAATTAGTTTTTTTGAGCAGGTTTGTTAGTTTGTTTTTTTTGGAAAATGCTTAGTTTTAGTTCAGTTTTTATTAGTTGGGGGGGGGGGGGGGGGGGGGGGGGGGTTCTCCATAAATTATAGGTATTTGTCTGGTGTGACATTCAAAAATCATCCAAAAGTCACTCAAAGTAAAACCAGTAGAACAAAGTAAATAGATTAAATAGAAATAGATTTCATATCAACCCCAAAAGCTGGTGTATTAAATAAATTCATCTAGACTAAAACTAAGAATGCTTTTGCAATAATTTTAGTTTTGTAAAGACAAAACAGTTTCAGATATTGTTTAAAAAACAAACTGCCATTTTTATTTTTGTTAACAAATTTTTTTTTTCAATTTTAGTTACTTTTTCGTTAGTTTTAGTGAACTGTGATAACTTGGTTCACATCAGGTCTGTGCAACACGTTCTGGCTGCGCCGTTTTCACCCTGATACGGGTCTCCATGCTGCGTTCACGTACAGATGCGATGTCTGACAGCAGAGACGACTTCTGCTGGCTTCTAGAAGCGCTAATCCACCTTCAGTTAAAGGTGCCATGACATCAAATTTCACTTTTCTGGGGTTTTGGGTGTATAATATGATCTGTTGTGCACTGATGAGGCCATGTGAATGTCCAGAGTGAGAATCAAAGTTCCTGTTTATGGTCTGTCAGCTTTGTTTCTCTGCTCAGAAACAGTTGAATCAGACAGCAGGCTATCATTCTACGTAGTTCTATCATTCTACGTAATTCATTTGCTCCAATAAGAGCACACTATCAAGTAAACAGCCCCCCTTTCTCTCCTAACGATCTATGCACCGTCCGCTTCGCTCTCCCCTCCCCTCCCGGTCTGCTTCAACTGCGATGGGAGAGTGACTGCTATAAGCAGTCAGGTCTGGGTTTTCAAACAAATGGATTTAAAAGAAAACTTCTGCAGCAACACTGAGGGAGGGGGCCACAACCTTGTCATTACCTGTAAGTTAATTTATTTTCTAAATGCTGTCTTGTCTGATAAACGTAGCTCACACTGTCTGAAGTGCCCATGTTGCTAGCAGTTAGCCTTTAGCAAAGTCCGACCGCAGCTTGACCTAGATTCTCTAAATAAGGTCATAGCCAAATAAGGTGTAGCCAATCAAAATGAAGTCAACTTGGTCTCCGGGTAAAGCTGCATATCATAACCGAACCGGACCTAACTGTTTTACTGAGGAAGTGAGGTCTGGCGTTTCAAAACAATACTCCGCTGTAAAAAAATGCATTTTTTTTCTTTGAGATTTGACATATGCAGTAATGCCAACAACATAAACTAGTTTTTACTGCTATGCCATCACTCCTTTAAGAAATTTTGATGTTGTCCATGTGAAGAGATTTTATTCTGATCATTTTGAAGGCATGAGACTAATTTAGCTGAGGAAGACCGCCATGACTGAGTCAATGTAGGGAAACACTGCAGGGGATGCTGGAAGAGACCGACTATCATCCCCATGTGGGTAGGGCTGGGACAATTCCCAATTAAATCATATATTGGCAATTGGAAGGTTGCCAGGCAATTTGATGTTTATCAAGGCAATTTGGGGGGGGGGCGCTCTACTGTGCATTTAGAGATGTTTGTGGAGGAAAAACATGACTGTTAGAGAAGCCCTGTTTACAAACAGACCTACAATCCACTTTCTCTTTCCTCAGTGCAGGTACACTGTCAGCAGCCCTGTGACTGACAGGTCGCATCTCTTCAATTCAAACTGACGCAGCCTGTTTGCTTCTGCTTCGGGGTCATTCAGCAGAGTAGACTAATTGCAAATAAATATTGTTTTAATGTGTAATGACTGAAATGTTCACACAAGGGCTTTTATAAAGAGAGTTCATGAACACGTCATCCAGCAAAGCTGATTTTAAGGTTCTTAGTGCAGTCTAGCCTGGATGGAAGGTAAAATATTAAAGTATTGTACAATTACATAGTATTATACATATAATTAGTAATATATACAACTACAACACATGTAATAAGTATAATAGTATTTATTACAAAGCCACGTCACAGGAGTTTCAGCTCACACATGCAATCAAATTTGGACTATTCGTGGCCCCCTTGCCAATTTAATTGTGTATTGGCAATCTAGAGCAATGACAATCTACAATTTGAAATTTAGAGGCAATCGCACAGCCCTACATGTGTTGCTCGGGCCCTGCAGCACCAGAGGAATCACGCCTATGGCTGGACCTGTGTGTGCAGATGTGGTGTTGTACCTGTGGTGGTGAATCTGTAGTTCCTCTCAGTCAGGATCTTCATCAGGTAGTCGGTCAGATCTCTGCCAGCCAGGTCCAGACGGAGGATTGCGTGATGCAGAGCGTAGCCCTCATAGATGGGCACGGTGTGGCTGACGCCGTCTCCAGAGTCCATCACGATCCCTGCAGCACAGAGTCCAGTTAGAGCCGCATGAACCCACCCTGGTGCCTTCAGGTGCAGAAGTTTCACGTCTCCGGTCGGCTCACCTGTGGTACGACCAGAAGCGTACAGCGACAGCACGGCCTGGATGGCCATGTACATGGCAGGACATTTAAAGGTCTCAAACATGATCTGGAGCAGAGACAGAAGTCGCTTAGAACGTCTGGAGAGCGGTTGTTTAGTTATTCCTTCATGAAAGTGGACAACAATCTGTACATAAATACATTTTCAAATCAACACCTCCATGACTAAAAGGAGCAGCAAGAAGAAAACAATTCTAGTGTTTGCCTGCCCTCTATTCAACAAATAAATCTAAAATTTAAAGATGGTCAGATATCACATAGCTACAGATGATTCAGTAGTCTACACCATCAACACAGATAAACAAAAATAAAATCCATGCAAGTAAAATTTACAAGCTCAATACAATTGATTAACGTCCAATTTAAGTTTCGTTCCTTCCAGACCAGACCCTGAGCCGGTCCAGGACCTCCTTCCAGACCAGACCCTGAGCCGGTCCAGTACCTCCTGGACTGGCGAGGCTCCTTCTGATCTCACCTGCGTCATCTTCTCCCTGTTGGCTTTGGGGTTGAGCGGAACCTCGGTGAGCAGGACCGGATGCTCCTCAGGAGCCACACAGAGCTCGTTGTAGGTGCGATGGCAGATCTGCACGACAGGACAGCTGCTCAGTTTCACCTCCAACATGCAGCCAGTTAAACAGACGTTCCCTGTTAGCATAATCCTGCTTAAACTGCTCTAAAATGAAAACTAGAAAGATCATTTTTGTTATTTGAAAGCTAACCCCGTGTTCACACAGAACGTGTCCATTCGCGTACACGCCCGAGGCCGGCGCCAGGCAGGGGCAAGAGGGGGCACTGCCCCCCCAAACAAACACTGTGCCCCCTTAAATCAAATCTGACGAAAAGGTAAGCGATTCCTAAGCTCTTTTCCCTGCACCACTCCACATTAGTCTGTGCGCCCCCTTCGCGTGCCGGGTGTCGGCTGCAGGAGGATCTACTGTCTGCAGAGCTCTGCTCAGCCGCTAGTTCTGCTGGTTCGGCTCTGAGGACCATCGGCTGCATCCTCATACCAAACGTGGAAACACTGCGGAGCTGCGCTGCACTTTCCGTCTGTCAGAAGCGTTTCAGAGCAGAATGTTTCTGCCATGGATGAGTGAATTAAAATATCACGTCACATTGTCCATGTTGTAAAGTCAGACTGACGATCGCCTGATGGCTTGGTGTCTGCAGAGGCAGTGTTTATAATATGCAGTGTTCAAGTGCCCAAACCGCATTTTGTGACGGGCGCACCGTGCACGAGAGGAAAAAGAAAATTTATTCATTCATAATGTAGGCCTGTATGTGCAATTGCGGACCAGCGCACGAGAGCAAAAGAAAAGGTTTAATTTCAGCTCTTTTTAACATGAAGTTATGGGGAGGTCGCTCCGTTTTCTGTGGAGGCCAAACGTCACATGCTGCTGAGAAAGTTGCTGTCACCAACAGTGTGGGGGAAAGAGGAGGGGGGATAGAGAACGCGCATGTGAATAAACGTCCTGACCCGTGCTGTAAGTTTTTCTCTTTATTCACTCCTGCTGCATTCAGCAGCTCAAACAGCTTCTTGTGACTTTCTGCATCTGTTTTAACCAAACTCAGACTGTAGACGACAGCTTGATGTAGCTTAGAATAAAAAATACGTTGTTGATGGTTGTTAGAACTTTGATAAAGAATATTTGATTTTACTTTATTTTTATTAGGCCTATTTAGCCTATTATTTTTTATATTTCCCATTTCTCCCTGAGGGACTGCAACTTTATTGTGGTCAGGGGTTTAATGGTCAGGTGGTCAGCTTATTTGGTTGCGTTTGTTTGAGAAAATGTACAGCCATGGAAAAAATGAAGAGACCACCATTGACATAAAAAATAATGGTTATGCAATCAAGTACCAACTGTGGTGTGAATCATGTGACTAAAAGAGACAGAAAAAAAAATATAATGCCTCAAAACTGTTTTTGGCAGTACAATGTCATAGCTGTTGATGTTAGAACTTAATAACCAAAATCACTTATCAAGAAAAGCATGGAAAATGGCAGATATCAGTAGTTAAATTAAATTCTGAGCTATTTTTGTTATTATATTTGTCCAGACAGATGTACTTCTTGTACCAGGCATTAAAATTACCAAGAAATGTGAGAAAACAAGGGTGGTCTTCTTAATTTTTTCATCACACAGTGTGTGTGTGTAGTTTATTAAGTTCAAATTGATTTGAGATGCATAGATGTCTAATGGCTGTCCAATAAGACAATTCTTATGTTTTTAGATGCTAAATCTTCGGTAAAAGATATTTGATTCATTTCTTAGTTTTATTTATGAGAACAGATATTTTCTGTTTTCCCCATAAGGGATTGCAGGGTTTGCGTGCCTCAGTGACCCTAAGAGCTATACCAGCAGAAGCTTTGGTTTCAGGTGGGACATCAAAGCTGGACAGGTCTTAGTGGAGAGGCCTGACAAACTGCAATTCATTTCTTGGGAGTTAAACTCTGCTAACAATCCAGTCCCATTAAGAAAACACTTATTGATAACAAAAAATGGGCTGAAGCATGACGTGTACACACTATGCCCCCTTCACATTTCTGCATGCCCCCTCATGTATGTGTTCCAGGAGCTGGCCCTGTACACGCCTACATTTCAACGTATGAATGGTGGATGTTTACTCGCTTGATTCGGGTGAACGGAGCGAATAATACGCGTGAATGAAGCGTATCATACGCGTGAATAAAACGCTTAATTTGCGCCTGGTTTGTCATTTATCAGTCACTTCAGTCAGGTGTCAGTCAGGTGAACATGGCAGAACCCGGTTATTTTAGTACTTTGAGAGAGTTGTGGCGTTGTACCTGCTTTGGAAGTCGGAGAACCGAAGACGCAGACGTGTGGGATCCTTACGGTGTGTTCAGACCAAGCGCGTCAAAATCGCGCCTGATGCCCAAAGTTGGACGCTGTGTCACTAAAAAGTCAGACGCCTGATTCGCCGCGTCTTGACGCCCTTGACGCGCGGCGAGACTAGGCTCTCGACGCCTTGACGTCGAGGAGAGGAGAAGTTGAACAATGACGGATGCAGTCAAGAGAGTAGCTTGGCTTTAATTGATAAATAAAGCTAGGGAACGTCGTCGCAGGGCGTCTCGGCGACGTGTCTGGGTTCACCAGATAATTCAGAGGCGTTCTGAGTTTGGTGAGTTTCACCATCTACTCCAGGAGCTGCGTGCTGATGAGGGTTGCTTCCAGCACCATTTCCGGCTCTCCCCGGCCCAGTTTGACGACCTGCTGACCCGCATCGGTGCCCGCATCACCTACCAGGACACCAACTACAGGCGCTCCATTTCAGCTGAGGAGCGCCTGACCATCTGTCTCCGGTTAGTTTCCTCCAGGAACTCAGTTGATGATTATTAATTTCTAGAATTATTATTTCAGCCACTGAAAGTAGGCTGCAGATACAGGAAACCACATTCAAACTGGATCTAAACCAGGACTAGACAAGTATACCCCATATGTAAAAATGTCCAGAATATTACATACACACGCATGTGTGTGTGTGATTTTACTTTAATATAACTTCATGACATTACAGTACGACTATTTATTATTTTAAAATGCTTCATTTGTGGATCTAACCTGAGATAGAAAATATTCCATGCTGTCCAGATGCAGAACACATTTGTTGGAATACATGCTACCGCTATCTTTAACTTAGTAAAAATGTTTTTGTAAACAAGTTGAATATTGACTTTTCAAATTCATTTTTTCTTTCTTTTAAAACATAATATAGGTTTCTTGCAACTGGAGACTCCTACAGGTGCATCGCTAACAGCTTCCGGGTGGTCTCCACTGTGTCCACCATCGTCCCAGACGTGGTGACAGCCATCTGGGAGGGCCTTGTGGAGAAGTTCATGGCGGTGCCAGGAGGAGAAGAGTGGAGGTCCATTGCGGGGGAGTTTGAGGAGCGGTGGAACTTCCCTCTGTGCTGTGGTGCTCTGGTGCTGAAGGCCCCCCCCCAAACTCTGGCTCCCTTTTCTTTAATTATAAGGGATACCACTCTTTGGTTCTCCTGGCCCTTGTGGATGCCAGCTACAGGTTCCGGGTCATCGACGTTGGGGGATACGGCCGAACCAGTGACGGGGGGATCCTGGCCAACTCCACCTTTGGTCAGGCTCTGCGAGGGGGCACCCTCAACCTTCCTCCTGACCAGCACCTCCCTGGAGCAGAGCACCGAGGACCCCAGCCCCATGTCATCGTGGCGGATGAGGCTTTTCCTCTGCGGCGTAATCTGATGCGACCCTATCCTGGACGGGGCGGCCTCCCCCTGGAGCAGCGCATCTTTAATTACCGTCTCTCCCGGGCCCGGCTGGTGGTGGAGGGTGCGTTTGGGATCTGGTCTGCTCAGTGGAGGATGTTTTGCCGTGCACTGGAGATCTTCCCTGAAGTTGTGGAGAAATGTGTGAAGGCGACTTGCGTTCTCCACAATTTCCTGCAGGCAGATGGGCGGGCACCTGTGGTGAGAGGAGCTGGAAGACCAGAAGAGCCACTTCCAGGTGTGGGGAGGATGGGAGCCAACTTTGCTTCCAGGGAGGCCACAAATGCCAGAGAGGCAGTTCCTCTGATTGGTTTTTCGACGCCT
Organism: Atherinomorus stipes; assembly: GCA_023101725.1. NCBI lineage: Eukaryota > Metazoa > Chordata > Actinopteri > Atheriniformes > Atherinidae > Atherinomorus > Atherinomorus stipes. The sequence goes on from JALJCO010004593.1 coordinate 91,044, forward strand.
CCCCGACGCGCGTCGGCCATTGACTTTGCATGTAAGCCTGACGTAACCTGATTTACATCATCTGGGTGCGTTCAACAAGTACACGCGGGGGCGTTCCCTTTCCTCACGCACTCCATCTGAGTAAGGCGACAGTTATAGGTGATTTCGTCTGGTTAGAGAATAATAGGAGCCAATCACTAATCGCGGGTGGGACTTTTGAAGGATGGGCGGCGTTTTGGCCGGATGTGATGTAGACTGTACACCGCTCGTACTAGCTGTCGCCGCCGCCGCCATGTTGTTTGACTGAAGCTTTTTGAGCTTGATAACATGTTTTGATAACTCGATCCTCTATGCGTGGTGGCTCTGGTGTCGCTCTGAGTTGCGTCACGGGTTGCGTCATTCGGTTCAACGTGAGTGGCTGAAGTAGCGTGTCAGTCAAGATGACGGACAGATCTTCTATCCAATCACATGCAAGAGTTTTAGAAAAAAAAGACTAATTTGAAATGACATCGGGTTAACTCCCTCCCCAGATGGTATTGCAAATACCAGGTGGCGGGAGTCAGGTTAAGCCTGACGCCCTTGACGCCCAAATCGCGCTTGGTCTGAACACACCGTTAGATCCTCCAGAGGTCTCAGAGCTCGGTGGATTTCATCAGCTCATCCAGGAGTTACGTCTGGTTCCAGGGGGATTTCCCAGCCCAGTTTGATGGGCTTCTGTCGAGGAGGATCGGTGCTGCATATCCCTCCAGGATACAAACTACAAACGCTGTATTCCGGCTGTGGAGGGTTGGTCCACCTGCCTTCAATGAGTAAGCTAGCAGCAGCTAATTAGCGCTTCCAGCTAAACTTCCAACAGCTTCCAACTTCCAGCAAAAAAAAAAAAAACGTGGCTGTTGTCGCTAGCTATTGTAGCTCAGTTTAACAAGTCTCTGCCGTCTCCTCGCCTCCACCTCTCAACATTTCACCAGTTGATTAAATGCAACTCGTAACTGTCCGCTTTCCTGCTGCTTTCGGATCACAACACATAGAGCGTGTTTGTTTACATCAGCTGAGGCTGAACTACACTACTGGTACTGGAGCGTCATCTTCTGACCAAACTGAATACTACACTAGTCTGACCACAAACTCATATTGAATTATATTGACGTTTTTTAACAAACAACCTCAATTTATTTATGTAGCGAGGACAGAGCTGCATCTTCCTCCGGGAACTCCGGTTCCTGCTGCAGAGTGTCGGCATTGTGACGTTTCACCCTGTTAAACACCAGCTGCAGAGATCTGCAGCCGCAGGTTAATAAGGTTTTGTCAGACCGGGTTTTCAGTCCTAAATTTATGGTATTATTCCACCACGTTTGTGTGCAGCATTTTGTGCATTTATCTGTGAAAAGTGCTTTTCTCTTCTTTACTATTGAAGAGAGCAGCGAGCTGCAGAGCGCCGGACTGTTCATATCACGTCTCATTCGTTTTCAATGACGGGGCTGGTTTGTTCGCGGGTCAAAAACGCTCGAGTTCAATTTTTTCAACTCGAGCAAATAGGAGAAATACGCGCTATTCGCACGAATAGGACGCCTCATTCGCGCGAGTTAAGCTAGGTACACACTACAGGATTACTGAGACCTTCATAGATGTAGAGACCACACACTTGATGATTACAAAAGACTGATCACACAAGATTTGCCTCTTCTGATCATATAGTGTGGGGTGTACAGGACAGAGAACACCTCACACTAACTGATTCATCAGCAGAGAATCAGCTCCTTCACTGTCAACATCCCAAATCTTGCGATATCAAACGAGACTTCGTGACAAGACTTCGCGGCGAGACTTCGTGACGAGACTTTAGCATAAACAAACGTAGCGGACTTTTCAGCCTCTTATACTGTGGGGAAAAAAAACACACATACATAGAAAATAACTTTGTGGAAAAAGTCATAGAGTAATATGAATGTGAGCTGAATGACCGCGAGTTGGAGGTGAATAAAAATGGCCACAAACGTTAGATAGCTTGGAGAGCAGGGCTGTAAGCTAATGGCTATGTGCTTTTCCGTCAGTCAGTTGTTAGTCAGCTGTTATCTCTTGCGTTTTGCGCTTTGACCGTAAGGGGAAGATTGGGACATAAATCGGGCTGATTTTCCTGTAGTGTGTACCTGCCTTTAGACGCGCGTTTGTGGCTCATCGCGCCACGAATTCGCGTCAAACGCGCCGCATCAAGCAAAGGCGCGTCTATTCGCGTCTGTATATTGACTTAACATGTAATTCATTCGTGCGAATAACTTTATTCGCGTCCGGTATGAACAGGGATTCTCGCCTTTCAAGCTTTGGTGGCATACGAGTCAATGACGTCATTTGTCGTTACATGCGGCGCAGTTTGGCAATAAAAACACAAGGTGGCAACAAGAAGTCATGGCAAAGAGATTGATGATTAAAAGAGGAAAATAAAGAGAGTAGTTTATTCTGTCATTAGGGGTCCAAGCCCGCGGAGCAGTGCAGGGCGTTCCCAGCACTCCAGCGTGCTGGAACCCTATTGAGTTTGTTTAGTTTTTTATTATTCGTTATTAATATTATTCTTCCGCCCCAAAAACTCCATGGGGAGGCTAAACCGCAAGAGAACCATAAAAGGCATATACATGGGCTTGGACAAAAATGGTTCATGTAGAAAAATAAGGAAAATGACACATGTCAGACACTAGGGGCGCTATACGAGGGGGTAGTATGTTTTGGCCTCTAGCTCGAAAACCGCTTGGAATAAATTTATGGGACTTGATCCCCAGATTCTTTGGACCCTTCCGCATCTCCTGACATAGGCCACGCCCATTTGCGCCTAGATAGATTTTTTACTAGGGGGCGATATATGCAAAACCTATTTTTGTAAATTCGTCCTACAGTTTTGACTCGATCAGGCTGAAAATTGGACATATACTAGAGCCGTAGAGAAGTAAACTGATCAGAGCGATTTTTGAATTTTTGCTCGGTTTCGAAGTTATGCGCGTTTAAACATTTTTGAAAAACTAGCTAAAAACTTAAAAGGCCATTACTCAAAAACGACAACACATAATTGCATGTCCTTCAAACCCCAAGTGGGGAACTTGATTTTCTACTGATGGACCGAAGGAGGAAATTTTTCGAATCTAGGGGGCGCTGTTATCCTGAGTTTTTTTATATTGGGAAAACCGCTGATCTGAACTTCACGCCACTACCAAGATACGTAGATAGTGACCCTCTGAGCATATTTCTAGAAGATGGTTAGGATTGGATGAAGTGGGCCTGTTTTATTAGCGATTTTGTAACCCAGGGGCTCAAATCAGCCGAGGGGCCCTGGACCGCTATTTTCTTCCCCTGACCCAACAAAAATGGCCAGGGAGGCCAAACCAAAGGTAGATTTATATAGCCACTTACAGGGATGGTAGAAGAAAATCTTTGTGTAAATAAAAAAAAAAAAAAGACCCATGTCAGACACTAGGTGGCACTATACCAGTGGGTAGTACGTTTTGGCCTCTAGCTCAAAAACGGCTTGGAGTAAATTCAAGTGCCTTATATCCCCAGATTCCTTTGACCCTCCCGAATTCTATGACATAGGCCACGCCCATTTCCGCCTACAATTTTTTTTTTTTGCTACAATGCAAATATGCAAAACATTGTTTTTTTACTCCTCCTAGAGTTTTAGCCCGATCCAACTGAAAATTGTACCACACAAAGTACGTAGCAAGAGGAACAAACTGATCAGAGCGATTGTTGGATTTTTGTTCCGTTGCGGAGTTATGCGCATGGAAACATTTTTCGAAAGCTAGCTACATACCTAAAAGGCCATAACTTTAAAACCGCATCAGATAATTCCATGAAACTCCTACAGCAACAGGGGAACGTGATTATTTATGTTGCATAATGGAAATTTTTTAAATCTAGGGGGCACTATAACACTGATTATATTTTGCAAACAATTGATCAGATATGTATGAAACTCGCTGTGTATATTCATGCCATCACTCTGTGCTGATTCCTAGAGGATGGTGATGATTGGACAAAGTGGGAATGGTTTATGAGCGGGCCACACCCCAATTTTTATTACATCATTAAAAATCAGCTGTTTGTCCTAGACAGCTTAAATGTGATGGAGATATTCCTTGATTAATGCTGAACTTTTGAATCCAGCCAACCTTCACTCTAAATTGATTTCCATAACAGATAAATCTATAAACACTAATCTTTTTATAGTTAATGTCAAGATATTCCTTATGAATCCCAAGTAGTTTGGCAAAGATTTTTAATCCTGCAAATATCAATGTTGTCTAAAGTTCACAACTGCATCTGTAGTGTGTTTGTCTTCATTTTTACATGGTTATGTCATTGATCATTTATATATAGGGCTGTAACGATACGTGGATTGAAATAAAAATCATGATACTCAGAGCCATGATGCTTTCCTGCTGTGGAAGAAAGCAGGATCGCGACACCCTCCAAGCCCAGTTCAGATGCTGTGAAACTTCTAAGATCATAGAAAACTATTTCACTTTTTTTCTCCATCATGCTACAAACTCTTGTAAGCATTCAGTTGCTAACTAGACAACACATCTGTCTTAGAGTCACCAGATATAGTGTTACGCATGTTTTTTTTCCTGCAAGTCAAGTGAAACTTGTCAGTTTTCCATCGGTACAAAATATCAATGTTGTCTGCAGTTCACACCTGCATCTGTCGTGTCTGTCTTCATTTTTACATGGTTATGACATTGATTTTTCTAATAATTGAAATATGCGGTCAATCCTTCTGGAGCAAACACATCTCCACAGATGTGTGTGTGTTTGCTAAATAAGAAAATAAGGAAACAAATAGTTTCTGTTTTAACAGATGTTCCTAAACATACGCAGCGTATGTTTAGGAACATCTGTTAAAACAGAAATCCTTTTATTGTAAGGCTTGTGATGAATCTGGAGTGGTTGGTGGCTGTTTGTTTTCTGTGAATGTTGGTCTACAACAGGGGTGTCCAGTGCTCGTCCTTGAGAGCCACAATAGGGGATTATCACGCTTCCGCGTCCCGGTTTCCGGAAGTTGAAACATCTGAAGCTTCCTCTTCCGGGCCAGGAATGGCTCAATGTTGCTGCTCTGTTCCATTGTGTACATCTAATAAACAACGCCAGCCGTACCTAAGTTTTCATGGATTCCCGACTGAAAGGACACTAAGGAAGAATTGGATGAAAGCGATTTGTCGGAGTGAAGGACCGAAACTTAAAATAAAACAAGGTTGCACGTATGTCTGTAGTCGGCACTTCAATGATGCAGACTACACCACAGCTAGCGTTAGCAAGCTCGCGTTAGCTGACGTTACCAACTTTTCGCTTGTGAAAACATACAAGCGTCTGAAAACTGGGTCTGTACCCTCCCGTTTCCAGTGGAACAACTGGGGACTGCCAAAAAAAGGAGACGCTTTCAGATGCTTGTGTGTTTTCAGCCGCACAAAGTTAGGCACGTTATCGATCTGGCTAATGCTAGCCTGCCAACACGACTGTGCAGACTGCCGGCTACAAACAAACGTGTGTCGTTTTATTAACAAGTTCAGTCCTTCACCGCAGCGAATCTTTCGTTTTAATCCACTTCTTCCTGAGCATCATTTCAGTCTAGAATGAAAACTTGGCATTGGCGTTTATCCGATTAACAAAGTTTAACAGAGTAGTAGTCGGCGGACTACTGTTAGCAGGTTAGCATTAGCCAGCTCGATAACGTGCCTAACTGTGCGGCTGAAAACACACAAGCATCTGAAAGCGTCTCCTTTCTTGGCAGTCCCCAGTTGTTCCACTGGAAACGGGGGGGGTACAGACCCGATTTTCAGATGTATGTGTGTTTTAAGACGCACAATGTTAAGCACGTCAGTAAACGCTAGCTGGCTAATGCTAGCATGCTGTGAAGTGCCGGTGTTGTGCCCCCACCGGCGACAAACAAACGTGTGTTTTATTATAAAGTTCGGCCCTTCACCGCGGCAAATCGATCGCTTTGATCCACTTCTTCCTTAGTATCATTTCAGTCTAGAATGAAAACTTGAGTATGTTTGGAGTTTATCTGATTTAAACAGTATAACAGAGCAGGAACGGCTGTCGTTAACATGGCCCGGAAGAGGAAGTGCCAAAATCCGGGAACTTCCGGTAAGCGTGATAATCCCCTATCCTGCAGGTGTTAGACATTTTCCTGAAAACTCAGTCAACATCACTCATACACACAAACTTCATGCTACCATAATTGAAGACAACAGGTTTTCATACTGAGCAAAACTTATTTGCAAAATAGTCAAAAATCATCAATTTTTTCGGGAGGGCTACAAATCTCAGTGTTTGTCGAACAATGGGAGGCGGGGCTGGGGAGGGCGGTGCCCCAGGGAAGGCGGTGCACAGACGGGCTTGGACCTCGTGATAACTGCTTGCAGTTCTAGTTTAGCATTTAAGTCTCAGCATTGTTTACACATCTGGAGGAAATATTTCAGTGGAGCAGGTAAGGGAACTGAACCGGCTCCGATGATACCACAAGTCACAATATATTTACACAAATGTACACAGATTATTTAAATTGAGCCTTTTTATTTTCAGTGTGATCTATTACTGCACCATTTTATCAGTTTCTATCAGGTTTTTCTGTTGTCCCTCTTTTTGTAGTAAAATGTTGTAGATTTTGTGTTTATAGCCTAATTTTGATTTGTTCTTGTAGGAGTCTGATTTTATTCCATGAATTATACGTGTGATATAAATGTGTTAGTGATGATCTCATAATATATTTTTATATTATGTTATTCATGTTTATCACGCCACATTTTACTTGGTTCAGTCTGTTAAAGGCAGGTGGATTTGCTTTAGTTATTAAATAAACCTAAAATGAGGTTATAATACAGTGTTAAATATAAATGGACTCTAGACCAGTTTGGACTGAAAACTTGGGCCCCATCATGAAAAAAGGTTGAGAACCCCTGATCTAGGTAAAGGACCTAGTACTGGATACCGTAACAATTTAAATATAGTACAATTTAGGGCCTAAAACTGACCCTTGAGGGACGCCACATTTTACAGTTTCCATCTGTGACTTTGTTTCATTAATTTGTACATGTTATACTGAAATAACCCTTTAACCACTGATACGTAATCCCTCGTAAGCCATATTGTTCACATTTTCCACTGATACGTAATCCCTCGTAAGCCATATTGTTCCCTTTTTCTCAGCAATCTTACGTGGTCGGTGCCAAAATCCTTGGGTGAATCAATGAAAACACCCACTGTGTCAAGTTTTGGTCAACAGCAGCAGCAACATGTTCCATAAACACCATCATTGTGTTTATATAGTGCTTTGATGCTTTATTTTAGTGGGTTTATTCTGTTTGTGACACACATTGTGCAATATAAATTGGAATTAAATTGAAGGCCACAGGGATACTGAACTTCAGAGCCTCACCTTCTTCATGTGGTCCCAGTCGGTGATGATGCCGCGCTCAATGGGATACTTCAGGGTCAGGATGCCTCTCTTACTCTGAGCCTCGTCTCCCATGTAGCTGTCCTCCTGTCCCGTCCCCACCATCACGCTCTGCACAAACACACTGTCAGTCACGGTCACACCCAGAGCTGCAGGTGAGCTCTCGGTTGAGAGTGTACCTGGTGTCTGGGCCAGCCGCTGATGGAGGGGAAGACAATGCGTGGATCGTCGCCTCCGGCAAAGCCAGCCTTGCACATGCCAGAGCCGATGTCAATGACGAGGGCAGCGATCTCGTCATCCATATCTGAAAGAGACCAGCATGTTCATGTCAGCTCTGCTCACATTTAAGACAAATAGTGACAAATGAAATCAGTCCTCCAGGGCTACCACACTGCAATTTTACAGCACACCGGAATCACATGGCTTGTCACTAAGAAAAAAATAGATACTGAAATATCATGATATTTTCATATGTTCATATATAAAATGCGATCAATTTTAATAATGAAATCTCACGAGATTTTTGGTAAAATAGATCAACACCACGTTTTTAAATATCAATGAAATCAGCATATGAAAATATTGTGATACTTCAGTGAATCTATATTTTTTCCCACCCCTACTAGTTACCTCATGCACTTCATTCAGCTCTGCAGAGGCTGGTAACGAGGCATTAATGTGATTCAGTCGCGTTGGGGAAGGCATGTTAGGGCTGACCAATTATGGGGAAGAAAAAAAAAATCATGATAATTTTGGCCAAAATTGAAATCACAATTATTCAAACAATTATTTTCTAGTTACACAATGGATTCATTTAGCTTTTTTTTCTAAGGCTGCAAATATGTACTTACAGCTGTTTTGCAATGTATAAAAAATATATTTTAATGTTAAATTAATGCAAGAACATAAGTGACATATCCAGCTGTTATGCAAGTTCTCTGTTTGAAAATTGAAATAAATACATTTATATAAAAAATATCCCAAAATAAACTGAGCTTTAGTGCAATGCTAGAACATTCCAAATCTAACATTTTTGTTAATGACACCCAACAAACTGCCTGGTTGGAAGCCCCTAAAAAATTGTGCCAGAAAAAGGAAAACAAAAAAAGTTTCAACTTGATAGAGTTTGGAGATCATCTGACACAAAAACTGAAATCACAATGAAATTTCAACTAATTGTGCAGCTCGGTATGTCCTAAAAATAGCAGCTCTGGAGGTCCGGAGTCAAGCACCCCTGATTTAAAGGAATGAAACATCCTTGAAGGATTCAAACCACACCCCTTCAGCCCGATAAAGACCAAGAAAGAGTTGAAACATTGCATGAAAGCTTAAAAAGTAAACATAATTTGATGACAAATTAAAAGGGGGTGGTTAACCTAGTTGGGTTTGTGTGGTAAAGTGGAGGGTTTATGTATTCAACCCAAGTTTTGTGTGTTCAACCTAAATTTGACTTCTTCCAAACTAAGTTGTGCATCCTTCACTTAAATTTGAATTATTCCAACCCACGTTGGTGTGTTTTTAATAGGCCTGGGCAAAAAACAAAACACACACACAAAAAAAGACAGATTGAATTAATTAGCATTTTTTGTTGCAGGGGATTTTTTTTAAAAAATGATGTTGACATCATAGCACACATGAAACAGCAAGAACATGGTTTTCGGTAGAACAATTCAGGGCTTGAAATTCACTTCTCAAAATGGGGGCAATTCCTCTTACATGCTTCACCAAGGGGGATTTATATACTTTGGAGGGGGATATTCATGGGAGCTTCAGCACAGGTCTTACAGTGTCCTACCCGTACCTCAGATTAATAAGGAGCATTAATTTGTCTTTTTTGTCCTTCTTAGTTTCCATCTTAGACAGCTCTCTTGTCCCGTCTCCATTCTCTTTATCAGCTATCATCAGTTTTTACCAACTCTGTTGCATCTTTGAGCTGCATAATTATAGTAAGTGGTTCTGGTGGTTCTTTCTTCCAGCTCTGTTCTGTTCTTTCTCCTCGATGTAATCTCTTGCATTTGATAAAAGTTCTGTTAAAATCAAACTGGTCTTGGGCAGGACGGAGCTCTGAAATGGGAATCAGACTGAGGTTTGTGTTGTTTAAAACACAATTCTGAAATTCACTAATCAAAACCCAAGATGTTAATTAGATCAATGTGACATCAAATGGATCCTCCTGTGGTCATCTTCTACATGCAAGTCTAGAAAACTGTCAGAAACTTAATGAATATAATTATAATACATTTAATAACACCCGAATCGCTGCGCATTATGCAGCACACAGCTTGTTCAAAGCGACGGAGAGAGACGTGGGTGGGGTCGTTCTTTTTGTTTCTTAACACTTCATCACCCATTAGCATTAAAAAATGGACACGGATGTGTATTCTTTCACAAGTCCTGCCTCTAGTTCCTTTAAATTCATCGTGTTTATGAGGTGAACAGGAGACGATGACAAACCTCTAAGTTCAAAACTTTCACGATCTCAAGTCAGAAAATGAAAGCATCCGTCAGATTCAGTGTAGTGAGGTGAAAATGTTCACATGCAGCTGAATGCAGAATCTGAAAAGGTCAGATTCAGTTTCATCATCATTAAAGAAAACTTGCTGAACTGCTGAGAGGATGACAGCAGCCGTCGGTCTAACGTGGTCATTAGCTCACACCTCCTGAGGCAGAAGGAACACACGGAACTGCAGTTCACCACCAGCCAGTAAAGTGGAGGAGGAATCTCCACGTGTGGACGGTATTTTCTGTCGAAGCAGAATTAAGGTTCACACACCAGCTGATGCGGTTTTCACCGCAGAATTTTTATTCAGATGAGACTTTTTACAATTTTGTCTCATGTGTTGCAAAATTGGAATTTTACATCGTAAACTTCAGCCTGATGTTTCATGAGACTGTGACCTGAACCAGTTTGCAGAGTTGGGTCATTTTAACACACACTGGCCCCAGTTACATAATGTTTTCAAATTCAGAATTTATTATTCTGAATGAAATCATTCTCATTTGTGTTTACAAGGAAATAATTATTCTGGATTAAAGTTTACATGGAAAGCATGTTTATCTCATTCTGCTTTAGATCTGGTGGTGGGGAAGGGTTCTGATTGGACAGGAGGTGGACATGACGTATTGACGTCTGTTCAAGTCTCCCTGGAAGTCGACAGAAGTCGGTTCCTGCTCCTTTTCGCTTCGGCTACGACATGAAAACCACAATACAGATTTTCTCTGTATTGTGATTGTAGTTCTGTGGCAGCAACTCGATACGAAGATACTTCTTCATTTCCGGCAGCTGGTCCCTTACCTAAAAGAAGTATTCTTTAAAGGGACATTGTGTAATCGGGAGCAGCTCCCTCGTACTTTTCATGCTGCATTCGCGTGAAACCGGGCAGACCGACGACAGCCGCTGCATGTAAAGTTATCACCAGCCTCTATGTGAAGACGTGGTCCGTCAGTTACAGTGACATCAGTCCACATCTGATTTGTTGTCATGGCGATGTCGTATTGTTTTCCCTGACCCATGTTTTACCGTCTTTCGCTCGGCTTCATTGATTAAAATGACATCTGGTTTGTTACCAACGCCCGTCTGCCCGACTGCACGTGAACCCAGCATCAGTGAGACGCTAGTTTCTCCCCTCTGCAGCGCGGTGACTTTTCAAAGACATTACCTCGAACTGAGCTGAAAACTCTGGTGTGTCCGGTGAGTTTCTGTGTTTTCCTGCTGTCACGCTTCTCCTGAACGCAAAAACATGGCGATACGACTTGGCAGCCTCCACCGAGCCGCCCCGCTCGATGTGAAAATGAATGATACGAACGGCAAATTTAGAACTTAGAGGAGCACTTCATTTTGTTGATGGGAGTGATTACTGATTAATGAAAAAAACACTTTTGAACCAAATAATCAGTTTTTGTGAACTTACACAATATCCCTTTAAGTACATGTCATTACAGGTAAGTATACAAAAGTATAGCCCCCAACTGTACTTTTATTTACAAAGTACACTGCTATCAGTGCACTACCAGTATACTAACAAGTGTACTAGTATTTAAAATCATCATGGCTAGTACTACTGTACAAGCCTGTGGGGGCGGTGTTATGATGTGGGGTTGCTGCAGTTGGTCAGGTCCAGGTTCAGCAACAGTATGAGCTCAAAGAATGAGGTCAACTGATACCTGAATATACTGAATGAGCAGGTTATTCCATCATTGGACTTTTTCTTCCCTGATGGCACAGGCATATTCCAAGATGACAATGCCAGGATTCATCGGGCTCAAATTGTGAAAGACTGGTTCAGGGAGCATGACATCATTTTCACACATGGATTGGCCCCCACAGAGTCCAGACCTCAACCCCATTGAGAATCTTTGGGATGTGCTAGAGAGGGCTTGGGCAGCGGTCAGACTACCATCATCAATGAAAGATCTTGGTGAAAAATTAATGCAACACTGGATGGAAAGAAATCTTTTGACATTGCAGAAGCTCATCGAAACAATGCCACAGCGAATGCGTGCCGTAATCAAAGCTAAAGGCGGTCCAACAAAGTATTAGAGTGAATGACCTTTTATTTTTTTTCGGTGGCGACTTTTTTTTTTTTGGCCAGGCAGTGTATATATATATATATATATATATATATATATATATATACAGGGGTTAGACAATGAAACTGAAACAGCTGTCATTTTAGTGTGGGAGGTTTCATGGCTAAATTAGACCAGCCTGGTGGCAAATATTCATTAATTGCACATTGCACCAGTAAGAGCAGAGTGTGAAGGTTCAATTAGCAGGTAAAAAGCACGGTTTTGCTCAAAACATTGCAATGCATACAACATTGTATCAGAGTTCAAAAGAGGACAAATTGTTGGTGCATGTCTTGCTGGCGCATCTGTGACCAAGACAAGTCTTTGTGATGTATCAAGAGCCACAGTATCCAGGGTAATGTCAGCATACCACCAAGAAGGACGAACCACATCCAACAGGATTAACTGTGGACGCAAGAGGAAGCTGTCTGAACGGGATGTTCGGGTACTAACCCGGATTGTATCCAAAAAACGTAAAACCACAGCTGCCCAAATCACGGCATTCGCTTGGCCCAGGACTTGTGCTAGATGGGCCAAGGACTACTGAACCATTCTGGAGGACCATGTGCATCCAAAGGTTCAAACATTGTATCCTGAAGGCGGTGCAGTGTATCAGGATGACAATGCACCAATACACACAGTAAGACTGATGAAAGATTGGTTTGATGAACATGAAAGTGAAGTTGAACATCTCCCATGGCCTGCAAAGTCACCAGATCTAAATATTATTGAGCCACTTTGGGGAGTTTTGGAGGAGCGAGTCAGGAAACGTTTTCCTCCACCAGCATCACGTAGTGACCTGGCCACTATCCTGCAAGAAGTATGGCTTAAAATCCCTCTGACCACTGTTCAGGACTTGTATATGTCATTTCCAAGACGAATTGTCGCTGCATTGGCCGCAAAAGGAGGCCCCACACCATACTAATAAATTATTGTGGTCTAAAACCAAGTGTTTCAGTTTCATTGTCTAACCCCTGTATATATCTTGATTCTTCACTCAGGCCTGAGGAGTCCAACACAGGTTGTAGGCCGATGTTGAACTGAATACATTTGTCAAGCATTGCTTTTTATACACCCTCCTTGTCACAGGGGATTATCACGCTTCCGCGTTCCGGTTTCCGGAAGTTGAAACATTTGAAGCTTCCTCTTCCGGGCCAGGAATGGCTCAATCCAAGTCTCGATGTTGCTGCTCTGTTCCATTGTGTACATCTAATAAACAACGCCAGCCGTACCTAAGTTTTCATGGATTCCCGACTGAAAAGACACTAAGGAAGAAGTGGATGAAAGCGATTTGTCGGAGTGAAGGACCGAAATTTAAAATAAAACAAGGTTGCACGTATGTCTGTAGTCGGCACTTCAATGATGCAGACTACACTACAGCTAGCGTTAGCAAGCTCGCGTTAGCTGACGTTACCAACTTTTCGCTTGTGAAAACATACAAGCGTCTGAAGACTGGGTCTGTACCTCCCCGTTTCCAGTGGAACAACTGGGGACTGCCAAAAAAAAGGAGACGCTTTCAGATGCTTGTGTGTTTTCAGCCGCACTAAGTTAGGCACGTCATCGAGCTGGCTAATGCTAGCCTGCCAGCACGACTGTGCAGACTGCCGGCTACAAACAGATGTGTGTCGTTTTATTATAAAGTTCGGTCCTTCACCGCGGCGAATCAGTCGTTTTGATCCACTTCTTCCTTAGCATCACTTCAGTCTGGAATGAAAACTTGGCATTGGCGTTTATCCGATTTACAAAGTTTAACAGAGTAGTAGCTGGCGGACTACTGTTAGCAGGTTAGCATTAGCCAGCTTGATGACGTGCCTAACTTTGTGCGTCTGAAAACACACAAGCATCTGAAAGCGTCTCCTTTCTTGGCAGTCCCCAGTTGTTCCACTGGAAACGGGGGGGTACAGACCCGATTTTCAGATGTATGTGTGTTTTAAGACGCACAATGTTAAGCACATCAGTAAACGCTAGCTGGCTAATGCTAGCATGCTGTGAAGTGCCGGTGTCGTGCGGTGTTGTGCCCCACCGGCGACAAACAAACGTGTTTTATTATAAAGTTCGGCCCTTCACCGCGGCGAATCGATCGCTTTGATCCAGCTTTTGATCCAGTATCACTTCAGTCTGGAATGAAAACTTATGTATGTTTGGAGTTTATCCGATTTAAACAGTATAACAGAGCAGGAACGGCTGATGTTAACATGGCCCGGAAGAGGAAGTGACCAAATACCGGGAAGTTCCGGTAAGCGCGATAATCCCCTATTGTCCAACCTCCTCCTTGGATCCTTTCTTCCATCCCCCATTGGAAGTTTTCCAACTGGGGGAGAACTCATCAGTCTTTGGGCCTTGTTTACTCATTTCCCCACCAAGACCTCCTCATGAGGCGTTATCTCCCTTTGTCTGTGGGAAGGTGTGATAACATCTCCACTTGTGCTCACAATGTCATAAACCCAACATTCTCCCAACATATATACATATATATATATATATATATATATATATATATATATATATATATAATGTATATATTGTATAGATAATTATATAATAATATAATAATAATAATCAAGCTTTTTTTGACTCAGGGAGATGCTAATCTTGTCCTCGTCTGGCTCACAGTAGAATGTAAACAGATGAAAAGCACAAATTTTTCTGCTACACTTGCATTATCGGCAGAGTAGGTGCTGAACGCACGCTTTCATCTGGTTTTGTCTGCCGCGGCTTCCGTAGTGTTGTGAACTCTCATGGACGTGCATCGGGGAAGTACGATGTTCTACTGTTTAGGCCAGTGGTGTCCAAAGTTGGTCCTCAAGGGTCGCTGTCCTGACGGTTTTCCATGCGTCCTTGCACCAACACAGCTGACTAAAATTAAATTAATCTAAAAGCGTATGAATTTGAGTCAGGTATGTGTTGGAGAAGGGAGACATGGAAAACCTGCAGGACCGGAGCTGGACACCCCTGGTTTAGGCTATAGAATCTACTAAATGATGTGGTTTCCAGTAAATTCTGGACGCTACCCACTCAGGACACTTGGATTACATTGGATGAGCAGTATGGAGGAATATTGACAAGTTTTTGTGGACTTTTATGGACCTTTTTGTTTCGAGCGCCGGTGAGCTCCATTATATGAAAGTGGGCGGATAACGAAAACCTCCCCGGATTTTCAGCTGCATTTGAGATACAGCCATGAAAAAAATTAAGAGACCACCCTTGTCATCAAAAATAATGGCTTGCAATCGAGTACCAACTGTGGTGTGACTCGTGACGACAAGAGACACAACAGAAAATCTAGAATGCCTAAAAGCTGTTTTTGGCAGTATAATGCCATAGTTATTGACGTAAGAACTTAACCAAAATCACTGATCTAGAAAAGCATGGAAAATGGCGAGATATCAGTTCTTAATTAAACTCTTATGAGCGATTTTTTGTTGTTATCATTAAGTTTGTCCAGACAAATGTACTTTTAGTACCAGGCATTAAAACGACAGAGAAATATGAAGAATCTAGGGTCGCTCCTCCTTTTTTTCCATGGCTTTATTAAAAAAGTGCTCCAGAGTCTTGCTCAGCATAACTATATTTCATGATGTCGCCCCGGAAGAGACACTGTTTCTGAAGGGTCACAGAATTGTTTGTAGCACCGGCAGCACTCATGTGGATGTTACTTGTAAACATTGATGGATAATCGGACTCCGATCAACGGGATAAAACGGACCAGCCTGTTATGGAGCTGTATGTGCTCGACCCAGAGTCTGATATGGAGTTTGAAGTACACGCAGTACCACAGAAGTACCACAGAGACCCCTGACAAGTAAGTAAATTAGCGAACAAATCATAGGCTAACAGTTAGCATTGAACTAAGAGATGTGTTTCACTCACCAGTGTTGTTGTCTGTCCATGCGCGTTTTTATAATAGGAACTGCGTCAGGTTTCAGAAGTAATCCCAGAGAAAAAAAACACTTTACTGCCCGAGATTTACGAAGTTCACAGACAAAGTTGAGGATTTTTTTCTGCTCCTGAAGTTATAATCCAACCACTTCTGGCAAGTCGATTCGTCCAGTACAACAAATAAACTCCCACGCTGAACGCAACCACATTTTCCCAACTTGCCGTCCTCTAGAGCTTAAAAAAAGTAATAATGAAAATAAAATTCTCCTAAACTCTGCTAGCTGATGGCTCCTTTCTCTCTGAGGAAATCTTCCTGCAGGCTGTTAGTTTCTTCCTCAGACAGTGTGTATAGGTTAGATTCTCTTGGAGTTTCTGTTGAACAAAGAGCTACGATGCTGCGCATGCGTGTTTGTCGCTTCGTGATTGGTGCCACCTCGTTGTGTATACCGGTGTCACTCAGTTACGTTTAGGAAGCTACAGCGTGACCTGAATATTCATATAAATTACTCAAATATGCACAAATGAAAAAAAAAAAAAACGACTTAAATGAAGTTTTTTATGAGGAAATAACACAGTAACATGCTGAAAAGCACTTAAAAGTCCATTTTTCATGATAGGGCTCCTTTAAAACTGTGTAATGCATGGCTCCTCGTTGTTAATCGTATATATATATATATATCAAACATACGCTCTGAGGTTTCTACTTATAGCCAACCCTATGTGAGTAATGGTCCTGCCCTGGCCACCCCAGTGAAAAAATTTTGGCTCCACCACTGATCAGAAGAAACAAGTATAATAGTGAAGCAGACATGGTGGAAAGCTGCAGATCAGATATTTTGGAAAATAATAGTTGGGAAGCAGACTTTCCTCACCTGCCATCTTTGATTTGGTTTCAGAGGCTGAAATGAAATAAAGATGAAGTTAATGACAATAATCAGCAGCATTTCCTGGTGTGCATGATCCTTGTTGTCAGACATGAGAGTGATTTCAGTGAATCTTGCAGCATGAAGACAAACATCCTCCTGTGAGTCCTCACCTGGTTCAGGTCTGGTTGAGTCTCAGCTCCTCTGTCTGTGTTGAAGCTGGTATTTATGGACACATTGACATGTCCGTCCTCACATGTAGGAGGAGACTGACACCAGCTCTGCATCAAGCAGCTGACAGGACAAGTTTTTCTTGTCATTTATTCCTGTTCAGTTAGTTCTTGTTAAGAACGTAAGAAACATAATCATTAAGTGGATGCTTTAGTCTGGGTTTGTATGGAGAGTATTTTGTTTAATCAAATAAAATAGATTTGAAACCAAAAAAGGATTTGAGAGCAAAAAAAGTAAGTAGCAAGTTAAAAAAAAAAAATTGAGATCAAAACAAAACAGGTTGCAATTGAAAAATAAAAATATGAAACAGCATATTTCTTCAACTTTAATCAAAAATGTTTGAAATGAAAAACAACTATTTTGCTAATAAATCAGTCTTTTTTATTTCAAGTTTTTTAAAAAATGGTTGCAAATCAGTCTTCTTTGCTTTCAAGTTAAAAACTTTTGGTTGCAAATCCTAAAGTTTTGCTTGTGAAATCAAGTGCAGTTGGTGGGCGGGGCCTACGCTGGTGGATAAGAGACGTGTTTCTATTGGTTGGTGTGACCTGGCTCCTCCCTTCCACATCACAGCTACTTCTCCATGTGCTGTGGTGCTTGGAGCTAAGCAGTTAGCCTGTAGCTCTGCAACGTTTCCCATAAATAGTAAATTGCGCTAAATATCGTTGGCTACAGCTGCTGTACATTCACATCATCACCACAATGAATTATAACGCTCGGCTGCTGCAAACACACTGATTATCAGCGACATGGCCGTCTCTGCTGGTCACGGTCTGAGCTCAGTAGCCACTGAGTGAGAAACATGTACAACGTAGGCTGTGATTACACATATGGTCATAATATCTGTATTTGTACCATAATATCACGGAGTGATCGGACTGTAGCCAATGTGAGAGCCTGGGAGTGGTAGTGGGCTGTATGAGATTGTGACCCCCCTAGACAGGGGTTTGATCGAGAAGCGGTGTGGCAGGTACTCGGACGCTGAGAGCATCAAGCGGGCAGGAGGGGCAGATCCTGGTCGGTGCGGAGTGGAGTCCGTCGTGGGGCCACGAGAGGACATCCAGGGCTGGGCATGGGAATGAACTGATACAGGAATAACATCCCATATTTGCTGTTTCCACATGTTTTTGCTTCTAAACCTCGGAGTTAAATCAGATAACTGGGTTTACCGAGGTCTTGTAAAGCTGGTCTGCAAGCAAGAAAAACCACATCCTTCCTCCGGAAGAAGCTAGAGTTATTTTATTCTTACTGACAGCATGCAGTGGAAATGCACCTGTCCTGTTTTATTCATGCATCGCAGCAGCAGAGCACGGCCTGCTGGGGCTTGTTGCTTCCAGTAACGTCCCTGCCAAGATAGAAAGTAAATAATCTGACATTTCTACTGAGGAAGCTGACAAATCTAACCTGTTCAGAACCTGTTGTGAAGAGTCAGGGAGCTGTGTTTGTTTGTGTTGCAGTTTACAGGTTCCTCGGTAACCTTTCCTTCTCAGCGAGCCAGCGTGAGAAGCTGCTGGAGGATCATCGTGGTTATGAATTCTTCGGATTGTCATCATACCTACAGAGTGGAGAGATTTTATCTTTCACTCAGCTATCTGTAACTTCCTTAAACATTTCTCTGGTATTCTGTTTTCATCTCGTCTCTAACTGAAAGTCCTAATTATACTCACCCTGCAGTTTCAGAGTCTTGGTGTTCTTTTTGGGGTGAGACTCAATTATAAAGATTAATCTAATTAATTAGAAACGTTGTCGTTAATTAATTGTAAGATAATATTTGCTCCAAAAAGCAACTTGCTTTTTCTTTTCAATTTAAAGGAGAACAGCGCAAGTTCCAGCTTTTTTCCAGAAGTTCGCCCCCTCTGGCGACAAGTGGACACACGCATGAGCTTCAGTTGACTGCGTTGGTCTCTAATTTAACCCAAATTACACTCAGTCTGAGCCCAGAGTTAGAGACACGATGTTTACTGAAGTAATAAAGTTATAAATCTGCAAGTTGTTTACGGTTTGATCGTTCAGTAAACTGACGGACTGTATGCTAACGGTAACATATGCAGCGGCCATCTTTCCTGTGAGTTTCCTCTCCTGCTGCTCATACTGTGTAACTTCTGGTGAAAATATAGCAGCTCTGAAAACCAGTAACAACAGAAACCAGACTGCAGCTCTTTGGTTATTGCTCCATTGTTCACTTACTGTGCACGAATAGTTCAGTAGTTGTGTCACAGGGTGAACAACCGGTGCTGCCAGAGACTGGACTCTGCCCACTAGCTTGGTTTTTAGCATGCTTTTTATGGTTTTTTGTGTGGTTTTAACCCTGTTTTTATTCCCAAGCTAGTGGGAGCTTTTAATGAACTGATTGGCAGCACCTGGGGAGAAGGACTCCTCCCCTGGCTTAATTGAAGGCTGGAAGGATAAAAGCTGGTGTGCGGACAATGGAGGAGGAGGGACTGAGAGCTGAGGAAGGAGACGGAGGACTGGGTCCAGGAGGCGCAGCCGGGGGAGGGCATGAGTCCCCCGGCTGGGGGACTTGAGGCAGCGGCGTGGCAGCGGCAACGGCGGAGACGTGGAAGAGTGGCCCGGGAGTCGGAGGGCGGCCACGGACCCTACGAAGGAGGGCCTATGGCCAGAGGCGCGGCCGCCCGGAGGAGTGACTGCCCGGGCCCGGGAGCAGTGGCGATGTCCCGGGGGAGCCTATGGCCAGGAGGGCGGCTGCCGGGGGGGGCCCCCGCCATGGACCCGGGACAGAGCAGAGAGAGACGCCGAGAGAGACGTCGGCCACTGCCAGCCCTGCAAGCCCTGCAAGCCCCTTTTAGCCCTTTTTATCCTTTTCCTTTTATAACTTTTAGTCGGACTTTTAGGATTATTTTATTACTTTTTAGTTTCGTAGTTTTATTTGTTTTATTTCTTTAATAAAGCTTTTATTTTATTTTAACCACTACCTGCTGGCGAGGCCTGTCTTTCTTTCCCCTCCTCCTGCAGTCGCCGGTATCGGCAAAGGACCACCCCCATGACAGTTGTAGTAGCTCGTAGTTTTCAGTCCTGGTCGGTTCATGTAAAATTGTAAATATGTTTTCCTTGTTGTGTTTTTCTTTTTTTTCCTTTTTGTTTACATTACATAGCATTGCATTATATTATCATTATATAAAAATGATGACCATGACACTTATTCTGACTCTTATTATAAAGCACGATAAGAAAACTAGCCTTTCATTGTGTTTATACTAGGGCTGTCAGGTGATTAAAAAATTAATCTAATTAATTACAGGATTCGTACTTATTTAATCTAATTAATCACATTTTAATCTACAATCTGCAGTCATGGGGAACAATGGTCCTGAAGGGCCGCAGTCCTTTAAGTTTACTTTCTTTAAAAACCAAAAATCAATGAGCCAAAAAAAAGCTGCTTATCAGTTAATTCATAAATCAATAATCAAGGAGACCTCTGTAAAATGGCAATGCAAGTCAACCTGAAATAAACATTTTACAGCCTGGTTTTAAAACTGTTTAATAGGTCAAGTTTACTGTTATGTATTCAACAAAAGCATTACAATGTTGGTGGCACTATTTTTCTGTTCTAGACACACTTGAAGCGAGGCTGTGTGCGCATTGATGTGACTCAGTGAAAAATGTAATAAAGAAGTGAAGTTATGGAAGATCCCGTGTTTTGACTACTTAATGTCCTCACAGAGGAATATAACAAACTGGCGACGAACGGATCCCCGATGTGCAATAGATGACAGAGAGGGGGGACTTCTCGCTAAGAAGAGACAGAAGTTACGCCACACCGTTGCACACCCCGTATGGATGCTAACTAACTGGCCGTTAAGCTAACAAACGGAGGAAAGGACTTGTGAGTAATATCCATCTTCTAAATAAGGCTTCTCAAAAGACCTCGGGAAAAATGTCTGGAGGTGTTGGACAAATGGACAGTTTTGATTACACCACAGAGGACTGGACAACTTATGTAGAGAGAGTTGAACAGTACTGTCTGGCTAACAAAGTCGAGGATGGATGTAAAGTTGTGTTACTGAGTGTAATGGGGGCAAAAACGTATAACCTGTTACGCAATCTCATAACACCAGTTAAGCCGGCTGAAAAAAGTTTCAGAGAGATCACAGATGTGCTTCAAAAGCATTTCAACCCGAAGCCACTGGTTATAGCCGAACGCTTTTGATTTCATAAACGAAATCAACTGAAGACTGAGTCCACGTCGGAGTACATCGCGGAGCTTCGGCGCTTGTCGGAGCATTGCCAGTTCGGGGAGGGGCTGTCGGATGCCCTGAGAGACCGCTTCGTCTGCGGGCTGCACAATGAGAGTACACAGAAACAGTGGCGGAGCCAGACTTTTATTGTTGGGGGGGCCAGGGGGGGGCCAAGGCTATCTCAGGGGGGTCCACTGTAAGACTGAAAACTAACACAGAAACGGTACTTTCAATCATATTTGTGATGGGCACTGATTAAAATTTTCATTCGCGATTAATTGCATGTTTGATGCTCAGTGTTTTTCTCCTTTAAAAGTGCTGCTATATGAAGAAAATGCTGCAACCATTGGTTTACCAGTTAAAAACTAACAAGACAGAAATCTGGGACTAGTCCTGGACTCAGACCTGAATTTCAGCATCACATTAAAGGACTGATGTCTCAGCAGGACTAAGAAAAATGTGTCCATGCATTCATCTTCAGTAGTCTACAAGTTCAGTAATGCTGTCCATACAGGTCTGCCTATAAAGTCCATCAGACAGCTGCATGTAAAGATACACAATAATTATCGGGTCGATAATTACCGGGCTGGATATCGGAATGACGTCATAATATCCTGTTAAGTCAGATATCATGACGACTCACCCCAATAACTTATGTCCCAGTAAAGTTGGAATTGTAAAGATTGGACATGCAGAAGTTGAAAATCCCACTTTTATGCTTTTCTCGCTGAGATATTGGGATTGGGGAAAGAAAGCTGCTGCTTCACACGGGAGGCCCCAGACTGCTTCCAAACCACTTTCCCCATCTTATTTAAGGCACAAACTAACCCATAAAGTTGGAATTTTATCGGTATCGGCCTTTAGGAGCTGAAATTGATCGGTTATCAGTATCAGTTTTAAAAAATGTTTATCGTGCATCCCTATTAAGATGAGTACATCGCCACCTACTACATAGTGCAAACTACTGTACAGGAATGACCGGGTGCTGTGACATGTCAGTCATCTGGGGGGGCCAATCCAATGTCAGGGGGGTCCAGTGCCCCCCTGGCCCCCCCTCTAGCTCCGCCTATGCACAGAAACGGCTCTTCACAGAGGATAATCTCACACTGAACCGTGCATTGGAGATGGCTATATCGATGAAGACAGCGGCAAAAGATGCAGGAGAGCTCCAAGGCAAATTCACGGAGGCGTGTTCTGTGAACAAGTTACTGAGGCAGCGCGATGATAAAACACAGGTCTGCTACAGATGCGGGAAAAAGTCACATGATGCTGCCAGCTGCTGGTTTAAGGATAAAGAATGTAGACAATGCAACAAAAAGGGGCACATACAGAAGATGTGCAAATCAAAGCAGTATGATAAAAAGAGAAATAAAAAGTGGAAAAGAGACAAGAAGCTGCATGAAGTAAATGACACGGACTCCAGTGACTCTCAAGAAGATGTGGCGTGCCTGGAGCTGTATACAATGCAGGAGAAAGATGATGAGGTGATATGGCTTACACCAAAAATACAGGGAGTTGAGTTACAGATGGAACTGGATACTGGATCAGCTCTCTCATTAATCTCATACGAAGACTACAAGGACAAATTTCCAAATCTGAAACTCAAACACACCTCAGTGAGACTTAAAACTTACACAGGTGAAAGAGTAACTCCCATGGGGAAACTAAAAGTGAAAGTGGAGTATGAGAAAAACAAATGCAATCTGGAACTTTATGTCTTGAAAAAGGGTGGTGTGCCATTATTTGGACGTGATTGGCTGAGACACAGCTCAACTGGAAAGACATAAAGTCAATGAGACAGGGAAAAAGCCTGGGAGGGACATTACATTGATGAAAAACTGAAACAGATACTAGATAAACATGCACAGGTGTTCAAAGATGGCATTGGCACTCTGAAAAATATTAAAGCGCAGATCACACTGGAAGACAATGCAAAGCCAGTGTTTCACAAGGCTCGTCCTGTCCCTTATGCTGTACGCCCCAAGGTAGAAGCAGAGCTTCAGCGCTTGGAAGAGCAAGAAATACTCACCAAGATAGAATGGTCAGACTGGGCTACACCAATAGTACCAGTTGGCAAGAAAACAAGTGACAGTGTACGACTCTGTGGTGATTTTAAGGTTTCTGTGAACCCAGTCCTCCACATAGACCAGTATCCACTTCCACGGATAGAAGATATATTTGCATCAGTGGCAGGTGGCAAGCACTTTTCAAAGATAGACCTTGCCCAAGCATATTTACAGATGAAAGTGGAAGAAGCGTCCAAGAAGTATCTGGTGATCAACACACAAGGGCCTATATCAGTACAACAGGCTTGTATTTGGCATCGCTAGTGCCCCAGCAGTATGGCAGCGTGCTATGGACCAGGTGCTGCAAGGCATTCCAGGTACGCAGTGCTTTTTGAACGACATAATCGTTACTGGCGTTGATGAGGAAACACATTTGGCTAACCTAGCAGCAGTATTGGCCAGGTTAGAAAAATATGGCCTAAGAGCAAACAAAAAGAAATGTGAGTTCTTTCAAGATGCCATTGAGTATTGCGGACACAAGCTCGACAGACATGGACTTCACAAAACCAAGGACAAAATAGAGGCAGTCCTGAATGCACCCAAGCCTGAAAATGTGAGTCAGCTGCGCTCATTCTTGGGCTTAGTTAACTATTATCACAAGTTTTTACCAAATCTCTCAACCGTCTTACACCCTCTTAACTGTGGGTTACCTCAGTACCCCAAACCTCGTGTTCGTGTTTTTCCTGTGTCTGTTGCTGTCTTGGACCATCGGCCGGTGTGCCGACTTCCTCCTGGTCTATGACCGCATGACTCTCATGGCTCTACGCTACAGTCTGGGCAGACCGGAATGTTATGAAAGAGGGGCGCTGCCGCCGCTGCTCTCTGGGATTCCCCACTGCCCCTTAGTTTTAACTGCAAACAACACACATCTTACACACAAGTCATGAGCGGGGGGGGGGGGGGGGGACAGGGTCCTTCATACCCGGTCTCCCGGGCGCTACTGGGGGGAGGGGGGACAGTGGCTGCTTCACGCGCAGGGGTTAGGCTGGCTGGTGCGGGGGATCTGCTGGCCTGGGGGAGCCTGGCTGCTGCGTCGGGGGTGGGGGATGGGGGGGGGTGGGGGGGGACGTGTTGGGGGCTTGGAACTCGCGGCTCCTTCCCGGCCCGAGCTACCACTCAGGAGGCACGAGGGCATGGGCAAGAGAGAGGTGGGTATGTGAGAATAATGAATGAGAGTGTGAAAGAGGAAATGTGGGAGGAGGAACTTGGGCTGGAAGAGGGAGGAGATGTGGGTAAGTGGTTGGAGGAAAGGGGGATGGAGGGAAGGAGTGGCAAGCTCGTGAGTGTCTAGTAGGGATGGTCGTGAGGGGCTGAAGGAAGGAAGGGCGGGAGTGTGATAGGTAGAGGGATGGGCGGGGCTGGGGATGGGGGGGGGACTGTATGGGGTATTGGGGGTATAGGGAGGTGGGGGCGTATGTGTGGGGGGGTGGGGAGGGGTTGGTGAGTTATGTGGGGGGAGTGATGTGTGTGTTAGAGGGTATGAGGAGGTGGGGGGTAGGTGTGGACGGTAGAGGGAGGAGAGTGTTGGGGGTGGAGAGAGGAGTGGTGTGGGTATGTAAGGTCGGAGAGCGGAGTGGGTGGGTGTATGCGTGTGTGTGGGGGGTACACTGAAGTGTTGGGTAGGGCAGGGCGGTGTGGGCGGAGGTTCGTATTCGGTTTCGTGCCGGGCATCTTGGTGTGGGTGCGGTGCGGTGTGGCTGCGGGTTGGTTGGGGGCCGGGCGCTTTGGTGGGGGGTGCGGTTTTGTTTGTGGCTTCCGGGGCTTTTTGTGCGGGGCGGGCGCAGGGGGGATCTGTATCTTGTATGTGGTTGCTCTTGCGGTGTTGATGTCTTGGGTGCCTGTGTCTCGATGGGGGGCGGTGGCGGTGTATCTTTCAGCCCTAGTGTTGGGGTAGGTGTGTGGGGAGTGTGTGTGTGAGCGTGGTGGCGGGGTAGGGGGTGGTAGAGGTGGTGGCGCCCTGGTGTAGGTGTATGGGGAGGGACTTTGGGGTGGGGGCTGGCCTGCCTTGGGGGCGTCGTCTGGGGGGTCCGGTCCTCCTGGGTTTCGGTTGGGCGCCGGGCGGGGGGGGGGGGGGGGGGGGGGGGCTGCTCCTGGGCGCTGGGCCCTGGGCCCGGCGCTGTCCCGCTCCGGGGGCGCCCGGCGCCCGGTGGGGTCGGCAGCTGCTGGTCGGGTCCGCTGGGGCCTGGGCCTCAGACTGCGGGGGTCGGCTGGGGCCGCCTTTGCGCCCTTCGGGGGATGCATGTCCGCCTTTGGGGGGGGTAGCTGGGATCTGGGCCTCTGGGTGGCTGCTGGGGGCCTGGGACGCGAGCCTTGCGGGCTTCCTCCTCCTTGCAGAGACGAGGCTGCATCTGCATGACTGTATCACCACGGAGCACCCTTTATTATGCATGTTGACACTGTGACACTGCTTCCCATTGCGATGACTAGGTTGTACCTCTTCTCTACTTCCCATTGCGATGACTAGGTTGTACCTCTTCTCTACTTCCCATTGCGCTGACTAGGTTGTACCTCTTCTCTGCGTAGTTCTGCGTGTGTTTGTATGATCTGAGGATATTTAAGCCACCTGCAGGTCCTCCTGTAGGGGATTGCTTGTTTTGTTTTCCAACAGAGACCTTGGTTGTTTAGGGATCGCTGTACAGATGTACCAGTGAACTGTGTAAGTGGATTCATGTTTTCTCTCCTCTCTCTCTTCCTCTTCCTTACTCCTCTCTCTCTGTTTCACTTTCTATCATTACCTCTGTTAACTTTCATTTCTCCCTTGTCAGGCCCAGCAGTATGAAATGGAATGCTGTAATAGACAAATGTTTAAATAAAGAAATAAAATGAATAAACATGATATCAAGTGGAGCCTTATATTCATAAAGCTCCGCTTGATAAAGCAAAACTGTTCAACAGAATAAAGCAATCAGATTTCCATTCTGCTTGCTTCGATGCTGGACAGGACAAGTAAAAAAAAAAAAAAAAAAAACTGTGGGTTACCTCAGTACCCCAAACCTCGTGTTCGTGTTTTTCCTGTGTCTGTTGCTGTCTTGGACCATCGGCCGGTGTGCCGACTTCCTCCTGGTCTATGACCGCATGACTCTCATGGCTCTACGCTACAGTCTGGGCAGACCGGAATGTTATGAAAGAGGGGCGCTGCCGCCGCTGCTCTCTGGGATTCCTGACTACCTCCGCTGTCATCCACCACCGCCGAAAAGCAGAAGACGCTACCGCCGGGGAAAGCGCGGTGGTAAGCGGGTGAAACTTCGCAGGCTGCTGGTGTGTTCCTCCTTGTCGCCACCGTCGGATCGTGGAGCCCTTTTTCTGGATCGCTGCTACTCCCACCTGGTTTCTGTTGTGGGTCCTGCTGAATGGGGGTTCTTCAGCCGCCCTCGCCACCCGCGGTCTCGGGGAGCTGATCTGGGAAACTTGCGGCCTCTTCCTCGGGTTCTCCTGAACTCCGGTGTTTCTCCGGACCCGGCTCTGGATACATCTGCTTCGTCATCATCAACAATTCATATCTGTCTGATCAACGCTAGATCTCTGGTAAACAAGACGTTTATCCTGAAGGAATTCTTCGCCTCAAACGGCCTGGATATCATCGCGGTCACTGAGACTTGGATGAATGTTGGTGAGTCCAGCGCTCTCGCGGATGTTTTGCCTCCTGACTGTGGCTACGTAAATTCTCCACGGACATCAGGCCGTGGAGGTGGAACAATGTCCATGTTTAGAAATTCTTACATGTGCAAGCAATGTCCACTGTCCTCTTATAGTAGTTTTGAGTATCACGCTTTTGTCTTAAGGTCTTCTCGCCCCATTTTGTGTGTAGTTATTTACCGTCCTCCTAAATATAATAATGTCTTCATGGATGAACTCGCTGAACTTTTGGGTATAGTTCTACCCAAATATGAGGGTATTTTATTGCTCGGTGACTTCAACATTCATGTCTGCTGTCCTGACAAACCGTTAGTAAGTGATTTCATTAACCTCATAGACTGTTTTGGCTTCACGCAACATGTGTCTGGCCCCACGCATGTTCTTGGTCATTCACTGGACTTGGCTCTGTCTTATGGTTTAAACATTGCTAACCTTAGGATTGAGGATGCTGTGTTCTCTGATCATTGTCCTGTCCTATTTGACATTTCTGTGCATGATGCTGTAATACCCATCCCTGCCTCTTTGCGTTCTGTTCGCATGATTAACCCTTCCACTGCTGCTCATTTTTCCTCTGTTTTTCTGGACTGTGCCATCCCAGATAGTCAGGACCCTGAAGGCCTTAGTTTGTGGTTTCATTCCACCTGTCAAACGATCCTGGACACAGTGGCTCCTTTAAAACGCAGGTCACTTAAAACTAATGCTCAGCCCTGGCTAGATGCCACCACTCGTGCCGCCAGGCAGCGGTGCAGGCAGGCAGAGAGAAGGTGGAAGAAGGATGGGCTTCAGATATCTCTCCAAATTTTTAGGGACTGTTGGTCATGCTATCAGGCAACAGTCAAAGAAGCTAAGTGTAATTGCTTATCACAAATTATCTCATCCAACCGCCAAAAGCCTCGAGTCCTGTTTCATACCATTGATGCTGCTCTCAGTCCTCCACATCTCCCAGCTGTTGCCCCTTCTGACCATAGCTGTGATGACTTTTTGAACTTTTTCATCAACAAAATAGCAGCTGTTAGAGCCTCAATATGTGTCCCCCTTTTAGTCTCCCCGACTGTGCTAGTCTCCTCTGCAGTCTCCTCCTCCTCTGAAAACCGTGTCTTTTCACATTTTGAGCCGTTAACCTTATCCGCCCTCTACAACCTTATGGGTTGTTTAAGGTCCTCCGGTTCTCCTGAGGACCTTTATTTATACACTTGGACCGGTTGTTCTTCACATTGTAAATGGCAGTATGTCCTCAGGTGTTGTCCCTCATGGTTTTAAATATGCAGTGGTTTCCCCCTTACTCAAGAAACCTGGTCTTGATCCCTCCGTGTTGTCCAATTTCAGACCCATCTCTCGACTCCCATTTGTCTCAAAGATCCTGGAGAAAGCTGTGTATCTCCAGTTGATGGAGTTTCTAACAGCTAATGGTGTTTTTGAGCCTTTTCAATCAGGTTTTAGACCTCTGCACAGTACAGAAACAGCCCTTTTGAAGGTTTTTAATGATATTCTTTTAGCAGCGGATTCTGGCAGCCATGTTGTTCTGATCTTACTGGATTTAACTGCAGCTTTCGACACAATCGACCACACCACTCTGCTGACACGCCTGGAGTCTATTCTGGGGCCTCTGCTCTTCTCCCTCTATCTGCTTCCCCTGGGGCAAATCTTCAGGAAACATAAATGTTCATTCCATCTGTATGCCGACGATACTCAGGTCTACGTCCCATTAAAACACACCAATCCCTCTGCATTAGCAGGTCTGCTAGCCTGTCTCGAGGATGTCAAAATCTGGATGTCTCTCAACTTTCTACACTTTAACGAAAATAAAACCGAGGTCATCGTCTTCAACCCCACTGCTCTCAAGCCTTTATCTGTTGATCTAGGTTCTCTGTCCAGTCATCTACATACTGCGGTCACAAATCTTGGTGTTCAGCTGGACAACTTCTTGAATCTTGATAAACAGATAAAAGCCACTGTTAAGGCCAGCTTTTTTCATCTGAGGCGTTTAGCAAAGGCTAAACATTTTTTAGCCCGGTGCGACCTGGAGACAGTCATCCATGCTTTTATAACCAGCCGGATTGATTATTGCAACGCACTACTCTTTGGCGTATCTCAGAAACACCTGTCTCGCCTCCAGTTGGTTCAAAATGCCGCAGCACGGCTGCTGACGGACACCAGGAAGAGAGAGCACATCTCCCCCATTCCGGCCTCTCTTCACTGGTTGCCTGTAACTTTTAGGGTTCAGTTTAAGATTCTTTTATATGTTTTTAAATCTTTAAATGCCCTAGCCCCCTCCTATCTCTCAGAGCTTCTCCATCCTCATGTTCCCACTCGCACTCTTCGGTCAGCTGAGTTGCTGCTGTTGGATGTACCAAGGTCTCGACGGAAGATGTGGGGGGATAAAGCATTTTCTGTGGCAGGCCCAAAGTTGTGGAACTCGCTGCCATTGCACATCAGACAGGCCTCGTCTCTGGCAGTTTTTAAATCCCTTCTTAAAACTCATCTGTTTGCCCTGGCATTCCATCCTTCATGAGCCATTTTTTTCTAATTTTGTCTGCTGTTTAAAGTCTTATTTTTTCTGATATTTATACTGTTTTTATTGTTCATTGTGTTGATTTGTTTTTATGTCTAATATTTGTTTTAATGTTCTCACTGTGAGATTCAATTTCTGTTTTACTTCTGTTCAGCGCTTTGTTATCGGTAGCTGCTGTGTTTAAAGCGCTATACAAATAAAGTTGACTTGACTTGACTAACTCTTTGTTGCAACAAAATGCCACCTGGAGGTGGACAAAAGAATGTGAGGAGGCATTCAGCAGTGCCAAGCGGCTCATTACATCAGAGGAGGTGTTAACACACCTTGACCCAGATCTTCCCCTTCGCCTTGCCTGCGATGCCTCACCGTATGGCATCGGTGCTGTGCTATCTCACAAAATGGCTGATGGATCTGAAACAACCTATTGCTTTTGCCTCCAGATCTCTAAATGCAGCTGAGCGGAATTATGCTCAGATCGACAGAGAAGCCCTCAGTCTAGTATGGGGAGTGAAGAAGTTCAACCAGTATTTATATGGGAAACACTTCACCCTAATTGTAAGGGGGTTTTGTGTGTACTATTGTCAATGTTGAAGATGAAATTATTTGGCCGCCTATTTAAGCTGTTAAATGAGAGCAACAAAAAGGGTGTGACCAAAAAAAGGAGGTACACAGGCAGCTAAAAGTTTAACAATTTATTTTAAAAAGAAAAGTAAAAAGTCCTAAGACCAAAAATAAAGACTTTAAAAACCTGGGCTGTAAAGAATAAAAGTTTCAAGAATAAAAAATAATAAAATCACTGCTGAGGGGGAGGGAAGCTGTCGGGTCAGGTGTGAGCTGGTCGGGATGGCGTCTTGAGGCTGCTCCTCCTCGGCTTGACTCCCGCCATCCTCTCCTAAGGCACACAACGAAACGAGCCAGCTACGCAGCACACCAAGTGACACACAGGATGTCGTCCGAGGGCTATTATCCCCACAGCACCGCAATGCTCACTTACAGGCGGGGCAGGGTTTTACCCCTGCCGCTTCTCGTGTTCCGCTCGCGGTGCTGCTTACGGCTTCCTCCAGCCTCCACGCCTGCTCCCGTCTCCACGCCCGGTCCGCTCCTCCCGGTCTCGGCCTGCCCGTCCTGCTGGAGAGACGCACACACACAGCCAGCCCGAGCAAAGCCACGACACGCCCTCGAGCCCAAGGCTCCTGTCTAACGAGCACCACTGCTTCCCAAGTACCGACTACTCACAGCCAAGGCAGGGTTTCCCCTGCCGCTGAGTGTCTTCCGCGTCGTGGTGCTCTGTCCGGGCGGTCAGCTGCCAGCTGGATCCTGTGGTGGTTTCTGCTCCCAGGCCTTCCCAAAACGCAGCGCCTCTGCCACTTGCTGTGCAACCCCTTATGTCTCATCCCTGTTGCCGCCGTAGCGCAGGTGTGCCGATTGGCAAGCAGGGGATTGGGCAGCACAGTCACGTGGTGAGGGTTGCTATGCCAACCGCTGAGGAGGCAGGACTCAAATGCAACAAAAACAAGAGAATACAAACCAAACCATGCAAAGAAAAACAATCGTGTCCTCCCCTTAGGCTGCATCACATAATTACAGACCACCGTCCACTCGTGTCCATCTTTAACCCTCAGAAAGGTATCCCGACTATGGCTGCTGCACGTTTATAGCGATGGGCTTTGTTTTCTTTTTTTTTTTTTTTTTTTTTTTCTACTTGTCCTGTCCAGCATCGAACCAAGCAGAATGGAAATCTGACTGCTTTATTCTGTTGAACAGTTTTGCTTTACCAAGCGGAGCTTTATGAACATAAGGCTCCACTTGATATCATGTTTATTCATTTTATTTCTTTATTTAAACATTTGTCTATTACACCATTCCATATCATACTGCTGGGCCTGACAAGGGAGAAATGAAAGTTAACAGAGGTAATGATAGAAAGTGAAACAGAGAGAAAGGAGTAAGGAAGAGGAAGAGAGAGAGGAGAGAAAACATGAATCCACTTACACAGTTCACTGGTACATCTGTACAGCGATCCCTAAACAACCAAGGTCTCTGTTGGAAAACAAAACAAGCAATCCCCTACAGGAGGACCTGCAGGTGGCTTAAATATCCTCAGATCATACAAACACACGCAGAACTACGCAGAGGAGAGGTAAAGAGGGGAAGAGAAGAGGTACAACCTAGTCATCGCAATGGGAAGCAGTGTCACAGTGTCAACATGCATAATAAAGGGTGCTCCGTGGTGATACAGTCATGCAGATGCAGCCTCGTCTCTGCAAGGAGGAGGAAGCCCGCAAGGCTCACGACCCAGGCCCCCAGCAGCCACCCAGAGGCCCAGATCCCAGCTACCCCCCCCCCCCCCCCCCCCCAAAGAGCGGACATGCATCCCCCGAAGGGCGGCAAAAGGCGGCCCCAGCCGGAGCCCCCTGTAGTCTGGGGGCCCAGGCCCCAGCGGACCAAGACCAGCAGCTGCCGACCCCACCGGGCGCCGGGCGTCCCCCGGAGCGGAGACAGCGCCGGGCCCAGGGCCCAAGCGCCCAGGAGCAGCCACCCCCCCCCCCCCGGACCCGGGCGGCCCAACTGAAACCCAGGAGGACCGGACCCCCCAGACGACGCCCCCCCAGGGCAGGCCAGCCCCCACCCCAACGTCCCTGCCCCACACACCTGACACCAGGGCGCCACCACCTCTACCACCCCCTACCCCGCCACCACGCTCACACACACACTCCCCACACACCTACCCCAACACTAGGGCTGAAAGATATACCGTCACCGCCCCCACATCGAGACACGGGCACCCAAGACATCAACACCGCAAGAGCAACCACACACAAGATACAGATCCCCCCGCGCCCGCCCCGCATACAAAGCCCCGGAAGCCACAAACAAAACCGCACCCCCCACCAAAGCGCCCGGCCCCCAACCAACCCGCAGCCACACCGCACCACACCGACACCGAGATGCCCGGCACAAACACCGAGATGCGAACCTCCGCCCACACCGCCCAGCCCTACCCAACACCTCCGTGTACCCCCCCCCCCACACACACACACACATACACCCACCCACTCCGCTCTCCGACCTTACATACCCACACTCACTTCTCCCTCCACCCCCAACACTCTCCTCCCTCTACCGTCCACACCTACCCCCACCTCCTCATACCCTCTAACACACACATGCACTCCCCCCACATAACTGCACCAACCCCTCCCCACCCCCCCACACATATGCCCCCACCTCCCTATACCCCCAATGCCCCATACAGTCCCCCCCTTACATGTCCAGCCCCGCCCATCCCTCTGACCTATCACACTCCCGCCCTTCCTTCCTTCAGCCCCTCATGACCATCCCTACTAGACACTCACGAGCATGCCACTCCTTCCTCCATCCCCCCTTTCCTCCAACCACTTACCCACATCTCCTCCCTCTTCCAGCCCAAGTTCCTCCCTCCCACATTTCCTCTTTCACACTCTCATTCATTATTCTCACATACCCACCTCGCTCTTGCCCATGCCCTCGTGCCTCCTGAGTGGTAGCTCGGGCCGGGGAAGGAGCCGTGAGCTCCAAACCCCCAACACGATCCTCTGGGTGCACACACCTACACAATTGAATTTAAAGGGACAAAACTGCATGGGAATGCAGATGGACTTTCCCGTCTTCCACAAATGCACAAGACTGAAAATATCATCGATCCTGCAACTGTGTTTCTTTTTGCACAAATGGAACCACTGCCTGTCACAAGTACTCAGGTGCAACAAGAAACTAACAGAGACCCAGTCTTATCCAAAGTCTATGATATGACACTGAATGGCTGGCCCAACTGCAGTGACACTCAGTTTTCTGCATACTCCATCCGCAAAGACCAACTGTCTATTTGCCAGGGCTGTGTCATGTGGGGGAACCGTGTTATCCTGCCACCCAAACTGCGCTCAAAGGTACTAGACTCACTACATGTTGGACATCTTGGCGTGGTGAAGATGAAAAGTCTGGCTAGGAGCTATGTTTGGTGGCCGGGCATAGACTGTGACATAGAGAACCTGGCTAAATCTTGCAGTGGTTGCCAGCAAACACTGCGTCAGCCTCAGGCAGCACCTGTGCACACTTGGGAGTGGCCATCCGTCCCATGGCAACGCATCCATATAGACTATGCTGGGCCATTTATGGACCAAATGTTCCTCATCGTTGTCGATGCTCACTCAAAGTGGCCAGAAATCTTTCCTGTAAAACAAGCGACAGCAGCCATCGCGGTTGACACTCTCCGGACACTGTTTGCACGCACAGGGCTGCCACAGCAGCTAGTGAGTGACAACGGCAGTCAGTTCACTGGAGAGGAGTTTCAACACTTCCTCAAGAGCAATGGTGTGCGACACATAACTTCAACTCCCCACCACCCTGCAACGAATGGACAGGCTGAACGTTTCATTCAATCTTTCAAGCAATCAATGAAAGCCAGCCGAAAGGAGGGAAAACCGCTTCAGACAAAAATCGACAACTTCTTGCTTGCATACAGGAACACTGCTCATGCGACGACTGGCAGCACACCTGCAATGCTCTTCATGGGACGAAATCTAAGATCGCGATTGGATCTGCTGAAACCAGACATTCGCAAACACGTCCAGGATAAAAAATCTTCCGCTGAGAAAGCACCAAAGACCAAAACAAGAACTTTTAATATTGGACAAAGTGTGTTTGTCAGAGACTACAGAGGCTCAAATCAGAAATGGCAGCGAGGAAAGATTTTATCATAATCTGGACTTCTGACATACACCATAGATGTTGGAGCCAACCTAGTCTGGCGTCGGCATGTTGACCAGATTCTAGATGCAGAGACTCATATGGTTCCAGCACGGCCTGAAGACACATCCACAACTCAGAAGTCAGATGAGTTTGCCTTCACCACATCACCTGAGACTCAGGGGTTGAGCAGTGTTGCTGATGCTCCACCAGTTGAGCCTTCTACACAGAGTCACACAGACTCTGATCAAACAGTCAGACGCTACCCTGAGAGAAATCGCAGAGCACCTCAGAGACTTGATTTGTAAAATTTTCAGTTCATGTTCTGAGAAACAAAAAGCAATATACAGTAAACTACAGTCAGAGAACTTGTATTTATGTTGTTAACCACTGAGTTTGTGCCATATTTCTGTTTTACGTGAACTACAGCATTTCACTGAACGTACCTTGCTGTTTATGTTAAATGTGGTACATCAAAGCTGGATGGGAGGAATTGATATGTATTCAACAAAAGCATTACAATGTTGGTGGCACTATTTTTCTGTTCTAGACACACACTTGAAGCGAGGCTGTGTGCGCATTGATCTGACTCTGTGAAAAATGTAATAAAGAAGTGAAGTTATGGAAGATCCCGTGTTTTGACTACTTAATGTCCTCACAGAGGAATATAACATTTACTGTCACATCAACTGTGAGGTGAGTGAATTTTTTTTTATAACTCTTCCGGTTAAATGTTATTTAATCTTGAAATGACACATAATTAGGCGTGTGCTCTGTTGATTGACAGGCAGCAGACCGGGTGCCGTCTTCTTCCGCTTATCCAGGATCGGGTCGCGGGGGCAGCTGCCTAAGCAGGGAAGCCCAGACTTCCCTCACCCCGGCCACAGCCACCAGCTCATCTGGGGGGATCCCAAGGCGTTCCCAGGCCAGCCGGGAGACGTAGTCCCTCCAGCATGATTCCCTCAAGCAGCTGATTAATCAGACAATAACTGCAACCGATGTAACTTGATGCGTTACCGGGTCGGGTTGTGAGCTAAACATAAACGGGTTGGGTTCAGAGCCCCCCCCAAACATCAGACATCATCAAAACATCAGACCACCGCAGCGATACCAGAGCACTAGTGATTTGCAAAATCCAGCTCACTATAGCGTAAGGAGGCGTCCCATAGATCATGGTTATTCTTACTCCCATGATCCAAGGCAGTATCATGATGATTTTGCTCATAGACTAGATGATCAAGAGAAGATGTCAACAAGACCAGCATGCTGTTCGTCTTCTGGAAGACAAAACAGTGAGAGTGAACATAGATGGAACATACAGGTATGCAACCCCCCTTTTACGTACTCATGACATGCCCACTCTCCACGCCCCTAAAGAAGCTGTTTTAGGTCTCTTGAGAAACACAGAAAAGAGGTTAGTGAAGAATTATAAGAGTATAGACATTTACAACGGGGAGATATCAAAACTGGAGAATGCAGGCTATGTCACTAGACTGAAACCAGAGGCTGTAGTACAAGCAGAGGAAGCCTGGTACATTCCCCATCATATAGTTGAGCACAATGGGAAACACAGGATTGTGTTTAATTGCTCATTTACATATAAAGGCCAGAGCTTGAATGATTACCTCCTACCAGGGCCCACATTAGGACCCACACTTTTGGGAGTTTTGCTGCGCTTCAGACAGCATAGTATTGCCATCTCAAGTGATGTTAAAGGTATGTTCCATCAGGTCCGCCTGCTCCCTGATGACAAGCCATTGTTGAGGTTTTTATGGAGAGATGTTAGAACGGAGCAACCCCCTGATGTGTTTGAATGGCAAGTTTTACCATTCGGCACAACCTGCAGCCCATGCTGTGCTGTTTATGCACTACAGCGACACACCAAGGAAAACACCAAACCCACAGAACAGGCGAGGACTGTTGTTGAGAACAGTTTTTATGTGGACAACTGTTTGTACAGCCTGAGCTCCATAAAGGCTGCAGCCGAGCTAGTGGACCGACTCCGCACACTTCTCCTCTCAGGTGGGTTTGAGCTGAGACAGTGGGCAAGTAATGTGCCTGATGTTATAGCACATCTGCCAGAAGAGGCCAAGAGTGGCAACAATGAACAGTGGCTGGCACAAAACCATTTACAACAACAAGAAATGGCACTTGGGCTCCGCTGGCACTGTGAGAGAGATGAGTTGGGTTATAGATACCGTTCAGTGCAAAATAACAAGCCCACAATGCGTCACATCTACAGAGTACTAGCAAAACAGTACGACCTTCTTGGCTTCATAATTCCATTCACCACAAGAGCCAAGATCATAGTCAGACACCTGTGGGACAAATGTAGAGAGTGGGATGATCCTCACCTACCTGATGACCTCCTGCAAGCATGGTGTAAGTGGGAAGGAGAATTAAGGTATCTGTCCCATGTAGTTATACCACGATGCTATAGTAGCCCAGAGATGGATGCTGAAGACAGCAGCAGAGAGATCCACATCTTCTGCGATGCATCTGAGCAAGCCTATGGTTCAGTTGCATACCTTCGCACAGAGAACATTCATGGACAAGTGGAAACTGCTTTCATCATTGCAAGGTCAAGAGTAGCTCCTAAAAGACAACTGTCTATTCCCAGACTAGAACTGTGTGCTGCACTGACTGGTGCTCAACTGGCCAAATTGCTAGTTTCTGAGCTAACAATAGACATCAAACAGGTTGTGCTGTGGAGTGACTCTACAACTGTGTTGAAGTGGATTCAGTCAGATTCATGCAGATTCAAAGTCTTTGTTGGAACAAGAGTAGCTGAGATCCAGGACCTCAGCAGCAACATGACATGGCGGTATGTGGATTCAGCAAACAATCCAGCAGATGATATAACGCGAGGAGTCTCTGCAATCATTAGCTGGAGAAAGCAGGTGGAGTTCAGGACCACCTTTCCTGTTACTCTCAAGATCAAGCTGGCCCATACTCCCTGAGCTGCATGACAAAAGTGACTGTGAGCTTAAAGGAGCAGTTTTTTGTGGCATGACAACATAGAATGTGAATTCCGTCCCAAAGTCAGAGGAGGTGCACTCCTTTCAGCAACTTATTGAGCTCTCAGCAGCTGCAAACCATGGAACACTTTCTCCTACACCTTCCCTTTCAGCTGATGATTATAAAGCAGCAGAACTGACAATACTGCAGCAAACACAGAAAGACTGCTTTCCTGAGGAATTCCACCTACTACAGTCTGGGAAAACTGTCTCACCTTCGAGCAGACTGGTGAAGTTAGCCCCAGAATATGATCGAGATATGAACATTATCAGAGTAGGTGGACGTCTCCGCCACAGTGACTATCTTGATGCACAAGAGAAGCACCCCATTGTATTGGATGGCAATCATCCTGTCACTAAACTGATCATGAAGGATTTTGATGAGAAGCTGCAGCATCCAGGTCAGGAAAGAGTGTTTGCAGAGTTGCGCAGACACTACTGGGTCATCAAAGGAAGAGAGGCAGTTAAACGACTACAAAGAGACTGTGCAAACTGTCAGAAATGGCGAGCAAAACCTGTACTTCCACAGATGGCAGATCTTCCTCCTGCGAGACTGCAAGTATTTAAACCTCCATTCTTTTCTTGTGGAGTTGATTGTTTTGGCCCATTTCTGGTAAGAAGTGGAAGAAGAAATGAAAAAAGATGGGGTGTTCTTTTCAAATGTCTCACAACACGTGCAGTCCATATTGACATCCTCTCCACCATCAATACAGATTCCTTCCTGATGGCACTAAGACGTCTCATATCACGAAGAGGAAAACCTTCAGAATTGCTGTCAGATTGTGGGACAAATTTCAAGGGAGGAGAACGAGAGTTGAGGGATGCTTTTGAAGAAATGTGCCCCACCTTACAAGATCAGTTAGCAAAACAACAAATAAAGTTCAGTTTCAACCCACCTGGCGCACCCCACTTTGGAGGAGTGTGGGAGCGTGAAATAAGGTCAGTCAAGACCAAGGGGCAAACTCCGCCTCAGAACGGTGAAGCTCTCTTCCGCATTGTATTTAGTGTAATCCTCCCTTCATCCGCTAGGGGCTGGCTCCAAGAGCGAGCAAATCCCCATAGACTCCCATGTTAAAAACGCCGACTTCACAGCAGAAATAAACAGGTTTACAGCCTGGTTCAAAAAATCATTTTAGGTTTATTAGGTCACGTTTACCTTCATGTCAACTGTGAGGGGGGTGAATTTTTTTATAACTCATTCGTTTAGATGTTATTTATTCTTCAAATTACACATAATTAAGGGCGTATCCTTATGATTGACATGCGGCAGACCGGAAGCTCCGCCTGCCGACCGGAGGCTCCTAGTTAGCTCCTTCTTTGCTCTTAATAAGGTCTCAGTTTGTTACAGAGTCGCACAACGGCGGTGTTTAGTCAGCGAATTGCAAGTCTAAGCATGTCTTACCTTAACCATGCCGCTTAGGGGGCTTATCTTTGTTAGCTCCTCTTAGTTTCGTGTTAGCTCAGTTAGCGTTTAGCCCACAGTACGTCAGCTGTCAATCATTTGTCCCGCGGCCGCGCTGTGCCCATTTTAGGATTTTCCTGGAGTGACGACGTACGTGACACGGCAAGATGGCGACGGTAAGACACGCCCAACTGGCTTCACATTTCTCTATTCAGAAGAGACCGGAAGCTACGTCCAGTAATTATATACAGTCTATGGTCAAGACGGCACTCAGAGTATCTGTTGGAGCTCAGTCACTGAAGAAGTCCTGAGAACTGTGCTGATCGAGATTGAAGGGATACTAAACTCAAAACCACTTGGCTATGTGTCATCTGATGTGGCAGATTTGGACCCGGTAACACCAAATTACCTCTTAATGGGGCGGCGAGATCCTGCACTGCCTCAGGTAATTTATCCGGAGTCTGACCTTTTGACCCGACGGCACTGGAAACACAGTCAGGCGATTGCAGAGCAGTTTTGGAATCACTTTGTGAAGAACTACCTCCCCAGTTTGCAGCCCCGACAGAAATGGGCACTCAAGACAGAAAATCTGCAACTGGGAACTGTTGTGATGATACTTGACAAGCAGTTACCTAGAGCACTTTGGCCCATTGGCAAGGTGGTCCACCTTATTCCTGGACCAGATGGAACTGTACGCACAGCTGAGATACAGGTCAATGGCAAGACTTACATAAGACCAGTGGCACGTCTTGTTCGCCTTCCAGCCATCCCAGATTAAGGAGGACAGGAGGACATTGATGTTTGGACTTAACTCACTTCATAGATATTTTGTATGACAAATTTGTCTTACAAATTTGGGGGCGGCTGTTGAAAATATCTGAAATGAATACATGTGTGCCCTATGATAATTCACTGAGTAGTTTTCTGAGTAATGTGCTGCATGATTGGCTCAGTGTGTATTCTGAGCAGCCAATGGTGGTCCACCTTTAAGCAGGTGCACCTTAGTTTGTTTGACAGCATGCTGGAGCAGCAGCTTCCTTCTTCTTCCATTGGTTTCTTTGTTCAAGCGTGAGTAAATGATACAAAGTAAGTTTTCTAGACATCCTTTCATAAAAAATGTATATTTGGGATGTATTAGTTCAATTTCAGTATGTTTAGCTCATGATTGAAGTTTGAGTGATTCAGTGATGATTTTCAATTAAGATAACTTCCCTAACTTTGTTAGTGGTACTATTGTCCAGTTAATCGCATTATTTCATTCATTAAGTGATACGTGAACTGGATGATTTGTGATGAATTTATAGTCATGGGGCCTTTGCTTCAGGCTTAGCATTAATTGTGTGAATCTTATATGGATATTTCACTGATTTGTATTTGTTGTGTCTTTATTATAGACCACGCTTGTCACCTGATTAAAGCAAGTTAAAAGAAAATCAATGCTTTCTTCATCCTTAACCGGATGCCCGTGGTCGCTGTGTATACTGGAACCTTATGAGTTAAAGAATCCTCAGAACACATATATTTTGATCCAAAAACGGCGAATTTCACCGAAAAGCGACGAGTTTGCAGGTATGTCAGAAGATACAGGACTCTGCTTTGAGCAGAGGGAGATGCTGTGCTGCTACCAACGCAGCAACGTAGCATCAACAAGCTAGAAAAAGCTTAGAAATATATCCAGGGATCAAAATAGAGGAAAGACAGGTAGAGAAGCCGTCTGTGTGCTGTGGGGGTGTAAGGGGGGTTGAACACGACAGTGAAAGGACGCCACTAGGGGGAGCCCCGAGCTGAAGTTACTGAGTTCTGCTTTAAATCCATTTGTTTGAAAACCCAGACCTGACTGCACAGAAGTTACTACTCAGCTACGCAGCTGAATCAGACAGGGAGGGGGAGCGCGAACGGTGCTTAGACCGTTAGGAGAGAGGAGGGGGAGGCTGTTTACCTGATAGTGTGCTCTTATTGGATCAATTGAACTACGTAGAATGATAGAACTACGTAGAATGTAGTGATGTGTCGTTCACAAACGATTCGTTCAATATGAACTAATCTTTTATATGACTCGGGAGTAATGAGTCCTCTCAGTTGACAAACTGGGGGACTCACTAAGTGATCACCTCTTTTTCCAGGTTTTCAGAGGTTTTACACCTTCATTAAACCAGACTCAAACCACATTTATTCAGACTGGCCTTTAAAACCCAGTAATGTGATATATTTTCATATTTAATTTGTTTTTACTGGTATTTGCTTATTTTCTTCATATTGTTTTATTCTCTTTCTATGATGTTTTTATGGAAAGCACTTTGGTCACCTTGTGTGCTGGAAAGGGCTTTACAAATAAAATTGATTGATTGATGTTGTCAAACTTTCAGCGTGCTCAGCTTCTGCAGAGAAGCTTGTCATGCTTTCTGCCTTCCACAGAAATGTTGCTCCCTGAAATGAAAGCACTCCTTCATGATGACGTGCAGCTACGTGGGAAAAACAAAGCACCTCCAAAGAACGGATGAGGTAACTTTGATCACTGAAACTGAAACTATTGTGTCCTGCATGGCAGCACTTTGTTTTTGCTGTGATGGAGCTGCGTCAGAGAGGAGACTGCAGACAAATCTGGCTGAAAGGGGCGACAATTTTATGGCCCTTTTCAGGTCTTGCAACGCTGCTGACAAGCTATTTTTGGTCTGCCTGTTTTTTTTTTCTTTCTAATTTTGTTTTGTTGTGTAAAAAATGTATGTAGAAAGTCAATCCTCTTAGGGAGATGGAGAAAGTTCCACAAAGTCAACTATCACTGCAGCCTCCACCAGTCGGGGCTTTATGGCAGAGCGGCCTGATGGAAGCCTCTCCTCAGTACATATGAAAGCCCGCATAGAGTTTGCCAAAAAAAAAAAAACCACATGAAGGACTCCCAGATAGAAAAATAAGATTCTCTGGTCTGATGAGACCAAGATTGAACTTTTTGGAGTTAATTCTAAGCGGTATGTGTGGAGAAAACCAGGCACCTGCACCTGCTCTAAAAATATACTAAATGGCGTAGTTTCGAGTAAATTATGGACGCTACCCACTCAGGACATTTGGATTACATTGGATGAGCAGTATGGAGGAATATGACAAGTTTTTGTGGACTTTTAGGGACCTTGTTGGCTCGGGTTCAATCGAACTCCATTATATGAAAGTTGGGGGAAAACAAGAAGTCGTCCTGATCTCTGGCTGCATTTGAGATATTAAAAAAGTGCTCCAGAGTCTTGCTCAGCATGAAGGTAAGTGGAAAATAAAGTTACATCATTCTGTGGGTGAACTATTTCTTTAAACCCAACTGAGCATCTCTGGAGAGACCTGAAAATGGCTGAACACCACCGTTCACCATCCAACCTGACAGAACTGGAGAGGATCTGCAAGGAAGAAACGCAGAAGATCCCAAATCCAGGTGTGAAACATTTGTTGCATCATTTCCAAGAAGACTCATGGCTGTACGAGCTCAGAAGTACTTCTACTCAGTACTGAGCAAAGTACTGAATATTTATGACCATGTCATATTTCACTTTTTCTTTTTTAATAAATTTGCAAAAATTTCTATTTCTGTTTTTTCCTGTCAAGATGAGGTGCTGAGTGACATTAATGGGAATAAAATTAACTTTTTTTTATTTTAGCAAATGTCTGCAATGAAACGAAGAATGAAAAGTTTAAAGGGGCTGAATACTTTCCATACCCACTGTATCTCACTGAAATGTTTCTCTTTAGGTAATTTTGTCTTATTTTGATGAGATATTTTGATTAGAAATTAGAAACATATTCTTGGTAATATTTGAGTTTTTGCAGTGAAATAATCTGAGATCAGCTAAAGATTCAGTCCGGACATGTGAAAATGAATTAATACAGGATGATTCTTCATGTTTATGGTTTCTGTTCCAACCATACTAAGTGTGAAAGAGGGATTTTTTTTCTCCTTTTGTAAGAGATGCGACAACCTCCCCCCGTCTGAAATATCCTCCCCATGCTGTCCGACAGTCACGTCAAGCTGAAGCTGCCAGAAGCAGAAAAACTTTTTCTTTCTTTTTCTTTAAGCAGAAATTTTTCTTTAAGTTTTGACGTTCTGGCTCAGAAAAGTCTTTCCAATGACGGAGACTGAAGTGAGTTTTTGGCTGTTCGGATTGCTGCGTCTGCTCGCTGTTATGGTAGAGAGAGCTGGTGGCTGGGGGCGGACATAAACGAAGCGCACTAGCTGGACAAGTTCGCAACGTGGAGACTGAATAACGGAGGATTCGCGGATTTGCCTTTTGTAAGTTCTGAACGCTGTGAGATGTGTAAGTGTTTAGGTATGAAAGCGTGTTGTGACGTGATTAATGAACTTGTGCTGGACTGTAGTAGACTGAATGTTGTTTACCTGTTAAGGTGAAACACAGAGGACAGTAATCTGGTAAATGTTGGCTAAATATAAAAACATAAATGCTTTGCTTGAAGAATAAATTTAAAACAAATAAAGAAATAGAACTTTTTAGATGGGGCTGGAAATAAATTTTTTTTTTTTATTTATTAAGGTTTGGGTAGCATACACATGGATAAATAGGGGGAGATGTGGAAAGGTGGATACACACCAATAAGTCCATCAAATCAAATTGTGAAGAGGATTTGTGAAAGTTTTGGTATAACTTAGTTAAGCTTATATTTATCTGAGTAGAATAACTTGTGGCTGCAACACGTTTGTGTTCCTCTGTTGCTGAGTAGATATCAGTCTGTTCATAAATAGTCTGTCAGGTTTGTGAACATCAGCCTTACAGTATGAACACAGGCTGATTTTGTGCCTGTTTAAAACACCTACATGGTTTATTACTGGGGGACAGTCCCGTCCAACATCGGGCTTGCGAGTGAG
This sequence comes from Atherinomorus stipes, assembly GCA_023101725.1. Lineage (NCBI taxonomy): Eukaryota > Metazoa > Chordata > Actinopteri > Atheriniformes > Atherinidae > Atherinomorus > Atherinomorus stipes. The sequence goes on from JALJCO010004593.1 coordinate 134,415, forward strand.
AGGTGAAACAATCAGAACCAGGTTCGGCGGCGGGGGGCAGGTCCAGCTGAGTTGCTGAGGAGTAACTGCACGCTCCGACTGCAGACGGACGACTCACGCGATGTTTGTGATATGTGGTCTGGTCACGTTTTCGGTGCGTGCAGGCGCAGTTAAGTTGGACAAAGTTTCTAACCAGCATGCAACATTCCAGGACCACAATCCTTCACTTCCAGCCGAGTTGCGCTGCAGATAGCCAAAGTCGAACGAGCCTTTTCTCTGCAGGTGGTCTCTTCAGGTCCAGCATCATCAAGCAGAACCTCATCACCCGCTTCGTCCCTTTCCTGCCGCTGAGCCGGTGCCACGTGGAGCGCTGCGTTCGCTCGCAGCTCTGCCAGCGGGGCAGCTGCAGCCGGCAGGACGTGGTGGAGGCGGTCGGGGAACACATGACCTACGCGCCTGTCCCGGGAAAGTACTTCTCCACCACGGGCTGTAAAGCTGTCTCTGCCAAAATCAACTTCTTCCTGTGAGCTGAGGCCGACAGCTGCTGAAGGGTACACTTACGTTCCTCTCAGGATGGGGGGGCATGTTTTCATTTTTATCTTATGGGGGAGTTTTCAGCATTTTAAGCCTTTATTGAAGGCAGCTAGAGGGAAACACGGGCCCAGACTCCTGCCATGACGTACAGCCAGAACTCAGCGGGGTGACTCTGCTCATGAGCCGGAGTCCTGCCAACATGAACCTGCATTTGGAATCAGGCGGACCTGAAGTTGGAACCGCCTGCAATCAAGTCAGTATTGTGCCATCAGTGTTTCCCAGAAGCCATTGCTGCTACCTCTGACCCAGCTCTAGTTTTAGTTCCAGACCTTCAGGTTGGTAAGCATCGTGTCAGTACGAACCATCCTTTCACCTTCATGCTGTTGGAGCTTCTCAGTTTTACCTGGAGCAGATGGAGGGTCCATCCCTCGCTCATCAGCAGTGGAGAGCAGCTTCCACTCGGATTTATCTTCATTTTCTTCGTCCAGATTTTTCGTTAAAGGGATCAGAGATTCAGAATGTCTCAAAGAAATATTTATTTTGAACGTTTTATTGTTTTAATTAATGAAAGCAAATCTTCAAAGGACATGCCTCCTGGAAAGGTTTTTAAAAAACAGATCAAATGTATCTGTGATGGACGATGATGCGTAATTTGTCTTTTTATGAAGAGGATTGAATAATAATATGACATTGTGAAGCTAATTACGCTTTACTATTTATTTAAAATGATCTTAGTTTGCCAAATGATTTGAAGAGTGAATCAGACTTGGAAATCATTGAGCTTTGCAGGTGTCCAGCATCATGTGGTACTGGGGGAGCACATCACTAACTCTGCCACCAGGTGGCAGCAGAGACGTCACTTATCCAGGAGTGATGGAGGTGAAGCAGAGTTCACCTGCAGATCACTGCTTTTTATTCACTTTCCTCCATGAAAGTATGTTTTGTTCCTGATGTTTAGTTTGTTTTCTGATCACCAACAACTGTGTTCACATAAAAACACTCCAAGTGCATTTTATGGAGAATAAAACGGACCTGATGGTTTTTTGGGTCGGTGTGATTCTGATGGACTATTGCCATAAGATTGAACTGTTTACAAACCTTTGTTTGTAGAACATTCATTATTTTTGTTTTAAATGAACTTGGTTAAATGTGGTGGAAGTCAGCTGAGTTTACATGCCTTGGCAAAAAACTCTGTTTGTGAATCCAAATATTCGCTATTAAAACGTGACACAACCGTCTCCCTCTCTGCTCTGACGAGTCCCTCCAGAGTGAGCCTCCTGTACATGTCCGGACCTCAGGAAAAGCACCGAGTGCTGCCGCCGTGCTGCCATGTTGGATGATACCATCTCCATGAAAAGCAGTTTGTATTTAACGCAGAAGTTTTGTTTTGTTACCAAACATTAGTTGGACCCCCCTGTGAGCTCAGAGCAGCTTGAAGTTGCTTATTTGTGGTGATCTGTCCTTATTTACAGACATTTACTTGCTACGGTGTCTCATAACAGCAGAATTCCCACACGTCCTGGAAAACCAGGAAAATGATTGAATATTTTCCAGTCATGGAAAACACATGGAAAATGAGAAAAAGAGAAAGGAGTGAGAATAGAGTTAAAAAATAGTTTATGTTGTGGATTACTGATATGTAAATAAAAAAAAAAAAAAAGGAAATTTAAAAGGGGGGAATTAAAGCACCTAAAAAAAAGGGGGGGGGGGAAAAAGGGGTGGGAAAATATATATAATTAAATAAAAAAGGGGGGAAAAAAAAAAAGAAAAAAAGGGAAAAAAAAAAAAAAAAAAAAAAAAAAAAAAAAAAAGAAAAGAAAAGGGCGGAAAAATTTTTTTAAATAATAAAAAAAAAAAAAAAAAAAAAAAAAAAAGAAAAAAAAAAGGGGGGGGGGGGGGGGGGGGGGGGAGAAGAAAGGGAGGGGGAGGGGGGGGAATAAATAAAATAAAAAAAAAAAAAAAAAAAAAAAAAAAAAAAAAATTAACAATAAAGAGAAAAAAAAAAAAAAAAAAAAAAAAAAATATAACTTCATCTGACACCACAAGCACCATAAATGAACAAAACAACACAAAACACACCCAAACCCCGATTAAATGTCCTGCAAACGCTGGAGTTGTCCTGGAAAATGATTTTTCCTCCCTCTCGTTGCCGCTTCGTCTTTGCTTCATCTTTGCTTCGTCTGTGCTTCATCGTCATTTGTCGCAGTTTTGTCACAAATTTCTCGCAAAATTGTCGCATTTCATCGCCGGTACGTCGCCATTTTGTCGCTGTTTTCAATTGTATCTACCTGCGGCTTGCAACCAAGGGGGGTGTCCTAGAGTGGGCGTGTCCTGTAGTGGGTGGGTCTTGTTAGGTTTAGGGGAAGGGTCAGGGGTAGGCTTACATCTTACCGTGCGCTCTCAGGTCTGGTGGGCGTGTCGTCGAGAGGGCTGCGCGAGGTTTCCCACATCACATTATATTGGACATACGCTGATGTGATTCAATGGATCTAAATGTCTTCTGAAGGAATTGAAGTTGCACCAAAACTGTCTGGGGGGTAAATGAACGTATTTCATGCTAGAAAATACAGGGAGTGCATGAATTATTAGGCAAATGAGTATTTTGACCACATCATCCTCTTTATGCATGTTGTCTTACTCCAAGCTGTATAGGCCCAAAGCTACTACCAATTAAGCATATCAGGTGATGTGCATCTCTGTAATAAGAGGGGGTGTGGTCTAATGACATCAACACCCTATATCAGGTGTATTAGGCAAACAGAATTATTAGGCAACTTCCTTTCCTTTGGCAAAATGGGTCAGAAGAGGGACGTGACAGACTCTGAAAAGGCAAAAATAGTGAGATATCTTGCAGAGGGATGCAGCACTCTGGAAAAATTGCCAAGCTTCTGAAGCATGATCATCCAACAATAGAGCCTGACCGATATGTCAGCCGGCCGATATATCGGGCCGATTTTGGCGTCTGGCTCATTAATCGGCATCGGCCATTTTTTTTAAAGTACTTTAATAAATATTTTATACTTTAGCAGCAAAATGTGGCCGATATGAAAATTCTAGTTTTGCTTCAAACGGCAAAAAGAAACTTCTGCTGCGCGCTTCTGCTCTTTTTTTTTTTTTTTTTTTTTTATTTATTATTATTGTTTTGTTTTTTTTTTATATTATATATTATATATTTTTTTATTTATTTTTTATCTTAACCCACGGCCCCCTTCCTGAGAGCTGCTCATTGCTGCTCCGTGCCTCCTGCCCCCTCCCATATGTTTTGTATTTTGGAAAAATTAAAAAAAAAAAAAAAAAAAAAAAAAAAAAAAAAAAAAACATCAGAGAGCATTGCTTTCTCTGCACCCCCTCACAAGGGAGAAAAATAGATGTAGCACACACACGCGCTATGCAGGCAGAGAAGAGAGCAGCTGCTGCAGACGTTTAGTTAACCCCTGGTAAGCTGTGACCTCTCTCTAAAACTACATAAAACTACACTTTGGTGCTCCGTGACAACAAACGTCCTCGTGGAAACACGCTGTTAGAGCGCATTAAGGAGAGCAGGCGAGTTTTAAATGCGCTAGTTTTAGCAACAATATTAGCATTTTAACAGTGCAACTAGTTGCCTCTTTGAGAAATAAACAAGAGATGCAGCTGCTAAATCCGTCATCTACTATGTAGCTAATGTCAGACTGTTAAACAGCAGTAAACGCTGTGTTTTTTAGGGTTTTTTTTGTATTTATTCATTCATTTCAGGCAGTACATCCACATATCTCCACAGAACATAAAAGGATGACCACTTAGCATGGCCACCCAGAGCCCAATCCCAACCCCCCACCCCCCAAAAAAAAAACACAACAATTGTGGCCATCACTATATCACAAAACAAACAAGTATGTTTAACATGCCTGAAAGGGAGTGGGAAGAAGCGAACTTATTAAATCCCACCCCCATTTCTCTATATGAAACTCAAATCAAAAATCATGCTTCCTTCAAACCAATAAGATAAAGCAAACTATTGACCACATTTGGAGCAATAAACCATAGAAACTACTCAAATTACTAGGTTAGAAGCGTTACCATAGGCAACAATAACCATTACATTACGACAATAATCCATACCAACAATGGTAACAACTCATCACACATATTAACGATAATAAGAGAAGACAATAAGTCACAAAGGTAACAGATAATGTACCAACAATGGTAAGGGACAGTATACCAAAGACGGTAATGAAAAAAAAAAAAAAAAAAAAAAGAGTACATTAACACTAGAACTGCTGTCGAATCAAGATCCACTCTCTATATATTGTGACCAAACCATACGTTTATATAACAGTTTATATCGGTGAATATTTTGACATTGCTTGTGATGTATTTCCAGTTTATTCCAAAGTTTAGCCCCACATACCGACAGACAAAAACTTTTACGAGTAGTTCTAACTTTAGGTATGATGAAATTCCCATATCCTCTCAAACCATGAGCTCTTTCTTTTATTTTGAAGAGCTTCTGCAGGTTAGTCGGTAATAAGTTATTAAATGCTTTGTATAAAAATATTAATGTGACATATTCAACCAGGTCATAAAATTTTAGCAACTTTGATTGGGCAAACAGATCATGAGTATGTTCAAGGAATCCAGCTTTATATATGATCCTCACTGCTCGTTTTCGTAGTGTAACTAATGGATTTATTGTACACTGATAGGTGTTTCCCCATACTTCAACACAATACATAAAGTATGGTAATACTAAAGTGCAGTATAAAATAAGGAGCGTATTCACATCTAAGTAATGTTTCACTTTGTTCATGATTGAGAGGCTTTTGGAAATCTTTGTTTTTATATGTCTCATGTGGGCTTTCCAGGATAATTTGTTGTCAATTTTAACTTCTAAAAATATATTTTCATTTACATTTTCAATGTGTATGCCTTCAATAACAATATCTGGTTCCAAATTTGTTTTAAAAATTACCAAACATCATTACTTTAGTTTTATTTATATTTAATGATAACTTATTCATGTCCATCCATTTTTTTTTATTTCATTAAGTTCCTTATTCACAGTACTTACCAGTTCATTATAATTATCACTACTATAAAATAGGTTTGTATCATCTGCGAAAAGTGTAGGTTTTAGTGATTTAGGCACATTAAAAATATCATTAATATATATATTAAACAATTTCAGCCCCAATACAGACCCCTGGGGTACACCACAAACAATGCCAAGTTGATTAGACATATGCTGCTTCATTTTAACAAACTTGTAAGTTGCCTATTTGTGACACAAACGAGATAAATGCAACTGTTAACTTCCATCTCCTGTTATCTAATATAAAATTATTATATTGTGTCCCTCTATACTTCATACCATGCAGGTTTTAATGGGACTCGTAAATTCAGAAGTTTAAGTTTTCATTAAACTAATTAAAAAGCTCCAACTAATGTATTTATTTGTAATTCTGTTTAGATGTTTTAAAAGCTGCAACATTGCTCTTAAATCTAGTTTAGTCCCTTGTGTTAAATGGAAGATGGAACTTTTTGAAGCTTAAAGATGACAAATTTATATTTCTAAGGTGTTTTAGTGAATGAGTCTTTAAAAATGTATCATTTAAAAACACCTTCCATTAGTCTGTGTGTAATCACTGTAAGCTGTTTGCAGCCAGTTGTTTTCATTTTGAAATGGTCATCTATAGTATTGAAATCTAATTACTAAAATACACTAAATGTATATATATTCATTCCCAGGAAGAGGAAAAGAGTAAGGTGTGGAGCCACTTCACAAAGATTTAACAGGTGTTAGATGCAACATCTGCAGTGTGAACGTTAACCTGGGCTGCAGCAACAGTAAGGCAGAAAACGCAACAAATTTGTGTCAACACCTAAAACATCATCACAGATTCTGGAGTGTTCTGATTCTTAGTGTTGAATCACATTTTGGTCATTATAAGAATTTAAATTGGACGAGACAGTATGTATGTCCTGTATGTCCATGTTCATTTTTTAAATATCCTGGCTGATGTATATCGGCTGATATCGGGTTTTTTAAAGCCCCCAATATCGGAATCGGCCTCAAAAATCCCATATCGGTCGGGCTCTATCCAACAATCAAGTGTTTCATTCAAAATAGTCAACAGGGTCGCAAGAAACATGTGGAAAAACCAAGGCGCAAAATAACTGCCCATGAACTGAGAAAAGTCAAGCGTGCAGCTGCCAAGATGCCACTTGCCAGCAGTTTTGCCATATTTCCGAGCTGCAACATCACTGGAGTGCCCAAAAGCACAAGGTGTGCAAGACTCAGAGACATGGCCAAAGTAAGAAAGGCTGAAAAACCACCACCACTGAACAAGACACACAAGCTGAAACGTCGAGACTGGGCCAAGAAATATCTCAGAATGATTTTTCTAAGGTTTTATGGACTGATGAAATGAGAGTGAGTCTTGATGGGCCAGATGGATGGGCCCGTGGCTGGATCGGTAAAGGCCAGAGAGCTCCAGTCCAACTCAGACGCCAGCAAGGTGGAGGTGGGGTACTGGTATGGGCTGGTATCATCAAAGATGAGCTTGTGGGGGACTTCCGGTTGGAACACCACCATGACGGCCGCATAGCGAGAGAGCTCCCGACTGAAACCGAGCAATTAAGAGAAATTTCCCCATACAAACCAAGATAATCATCCCACAAAGACGTAGAGAAGGGGAAGAGAGGTCACTATACCACTGTAAGCAATAAACGTCGTCCGAAGACAGGTGGGTGGAAAAGACGAGGAGTAGCGACACTAGCAGCTAACAGGCTAGCAAGCAAACAACGTGAAGAAATGGCCGACTTGGATCTGATTCTGCAAGAATTAAGAGGGTTTCGCCAAGAAAATAAAGAACAGTTAGAGACTATAAAAGAAGAAATTGCAAAAGTGAATACCAGATTGGATGAGGCAGAAGGAAGAATCCAGAAACCGAAGAGAGAATCCTAAACACAGAAGAAGTCATCACCGCCATGCTAAAGCTGCATACCAAGCTGGAGGACAAGATGGTGGATCTGGAAAGTCGCTCCAGGCGCGAGAACATAAGGATTTATGGGGTACCGGAGGGGTCCGAGAAGGAGTCGACAACAATGGTCTCATTTGTGGAAAACTTACTCCGCGAGGGTCTCGAGTTAAATGATGATATGTCCGATCTGCATATCGAAAGAGCCCATCGGTCGGTGGGACCGCAGCCGCCGGCGGATGCTCCGCCGCGTTCCATCATAATCGAGTTGTTAAGCTTTAAAACTAAAGAGTCATTACTCCGTAAGGCATGGCGGGAGAGGGGTTTTACGTGGCAAGAGAACCATATAAATCTAGATCACGACTACCCACCTCTAATACTAAAAAAAAGAAGAGAATACTCGGAGATCCGCAAAGTGCTGAAGGAAAATAAAGTTCCGTTTCAGACCCTCTTCCCTGCCAGACTACGCGTGAGACACGAAGATGGAACCAAAACCTACGATACTATAGAGGAGGCATCTGAAGACTTGCTGAGAAGAGGTTACACAGTGACAGCAATCCAACCTCCAGAAACACTCATGGAGAGGTGCAGCAGCTGTCCTGGAGGAGAGTGGACAGACGGGCGACGAAGAGCACGTTCAAAACCGGACGGGATTTAACCTACAAGGAGAAGCTTCGAGCCTCAGGAGATGATCATCGGCGCCTTCCGGATACGAAGGTCGTAAACCAACTGCTTCAGGACGACGGAACCAATTGAGAAATAACTTGAAGTAAGGAGGTAATTCGTGGTGGAGAACTAATAATAGACTGGCTCGTTCGGGACCGCTTGGCTTTTTTTTCTCTCTCTTATTTTTTTCCTCCCTTTTTCGCCATGCGCCGGTGCAGGTAAGGGCCTCTCCTCTGGACTCAACAGGGAGACTTTTCCCTTCGAGCGGTTCTTGGAAGCTCAACAGGGTCGGGTTAATAGACCCCTACATAGGAAGTCATATGGACTTATTGTGTTCAGTTTGATGTTTATTTCCATATCAGTTGTTGTTTATTCCCTGCTGGTTCTTGCAGGGAAGGGGAAATGCACCAAGTTCTTTGAGTCTGTAGAGGGAAGAATCACATAAATGAACAGTTTTTTGAAAATTGCATCATTTAATATAAATGGAGTACTTAATCCGGTCAAAAGGGGGAAAATCTTGTCAAAATTAAAGAGGGATAAAATTCAAGTTGCTTTCTTACAGGAATCACACCTGAACGATTCTGAACATGCCAAATTAAATAAATCTGGATTTAAACATGTTTACTTTTCCTCCCACGGGTCGGGGAGGCGGAGAGGAGTGGCGACTTTGATTTCCAGTGCAGTAAATTACGAACATATATCAGATTTTAAGGATAAAGAAGGTAGATTTGTCATGGTTATAGGTAAAATAGAAGGAATTGTTGTAAGTCTACTTAACGTGTATGTTCCTCCGGGCAGTGATTGGTCTTTTTATAATTATCTAGTTGATTTAATGACAACTAAAAGTCAAGGGATTTTATTATGTGGCGGAGATTTTAATATTCGATTAAATCCTAAAATTGACTCGTCAAACGGGAAATCTGACATAAAAAACATCAGCAGAAGATTAAATACTAGTATGCGTGAAGTTGGGATTATAGACGTGTGGAGAGAGATGAATCCGACGAGCAGAGACTATACTCATTATTCATCCGCTCACAAGGTTTATTCGCGTATAGATTATTTTTTTATGCTGAAAGGAGATCTTTTCAGGGTGGATAACTGTGAAATAGGACCCAGTACTATTTCAGACCATGGTCCTATTTATATGTCCCTTTATTTGAAAGACAAGAGGAAGTCCACTCTCTGGAGACTGAACTCAAATATCCTTAACAATGTAGTTATTAAAAATAAATTGAAAAGCGAAATCAGATCATATTTACAAAATAATGACAATGAGGAAGTGACCCCACCTATACTTTGGGATGCATTAAAAGCGGTGATTAGGGGTAAAATTATATCCATCTCCTCACATGAGAAAAAAATAAAAGAACAAAAACTTAGAAAATTAGAATTAGACTTGAAAAGGTTACAGACAGACCATGCAAAGTCCCCCAAAAAAGACAGTGAAGGTAAGATTATTAAACTAAAAAAAATGATAGATGAAATAAACATGCAAGAAATTCAAAGAAAACTTCTTTTTACAAAACAACAATATTATGAGGTAGGTGGAAAATCGCTGAAACTTTTGTCGTATAGATTACGAAAACAACAAGCAGAGAGAACGATTCATAAAATCAGAAATCCAGTAACAAATGAAATAGAAACTAATCTGGAAAAAAATCAAGGAGTGCTTCCAGAAATATTATAAAACGTTATATTCCCAACCACAAACAAGTGATGATAACCAGATGGATGCCTTTCTGGCTCAGATAAATCTTCCAAAGATCACTGATGAACAAAATGAAAAATTAATATCCGAAATAACAAATGAAGAAATCCAATCAGCAATCAGAAGAACAAAAGGGGGAAGTCTCCAGGGACGGACGGTTTTCCAATTGAATGGTACAAGTCAATGCAAGAACAGTTACTTCCAACATTATCGAGAACATTTAATTGGGTTCTGCAAAATAAGAATACCCCCCTTCATGGAGGGAGGCGACAATTTCAATCATACCCAAAGAGGGGAAAGATAAATTGGAATGTGGGAATTATCGCCCGGTAAGCCTTCTAAATAATGATTATAAATTATTCACGAATATATTATGTAAAAGAATAGAACAGATATTACCAGGATTAATTCACGAGGACCAGACTGGCTTTGTCAGAGGAAGACAGACCCAAGATAACATCAGGAAAACACTGCACGTTATGAAACAAGTCACGCAACAAAAACTGGAGACACTGATAATAAGCTTAGATGCAGAGAAAGCATTTGATTCAGTGCGGTGGGCATTTTTATATAAAGTACTTTCAAAATTTGGGTTCCACACAACAATAATTGCCACTTTTACAGCACTGTATAATAAACCAACAGCTAGAATTAAAATCAACGGAGATTTGACAGATTCATTTATTCTGGAAAGAGGAACGAGACAGGGATGCTGTGCGTCGCCGCTCCTCTTCGACTTATTCATTGAACCCATGAGTCAATGGATTAGGCAGAGGTCAGATATAAAGGGGGTAATGATGACATCCGGGGAGCAGAAATTAGCCTTGTTTGCTGACGATTTATTGATAAGTATAACACAACCTACACAGACACTCCCAAAACTGATGAGATTGATGGAGGAATTTGGCTCTATTTCAGGTTACAAAATCAATATTGATAAAACCCAGGTTTTGACATTTAACTATGATCCTCCATATTCAATTAAGTCCAGGTATACTTGGAAATGGAATGCTGAGTCAATTAAATATTTAGGTGTCTCTCTACCAAGGGACTTCTCGCAACTTTACAATATCAATTATGGTCCACTAAACTTAAAGATAAAGTCCGACATGCAGAGATGGAATGTTATTCCTTTCTTAGGTTTGAGTTCTCGGATAGAGTCAATCAGGATGAATATTCTCCCACGAATGATGTACCTTTTTCAGTGCCTACCAGTTGAAATACCATCAAAACAGTTCTTAGAATGGGACAGAATAATAGCAAGGTATTTGTGGCAAGGGAAAAGGGCTAGAATTAAATTTAAAACGCTGCAATTGAGGAAAGAAAAAGGTGGAATGGGCCTTCCCTGCCTACGGGAATATTACCATGCAGCCCAACTCAGACCTTTAATATGTTTAAGTTCACCAACATACACTGCAGCATGGAAGAAAATAGAGGGCACAACGATTAAGGGAATCCCGATAATGGCTTTATTAGGTGATAATAAATTACAACAAAAACTGGAGATCCCAGAAGACTCTATAACAGGCAGTTTCATGAAGTCCTGGCAGGAAATAGTCAAAATTTGTAGACTAAGAGACGCATCCAAGTTCATGAGGTGGTGTGCCTATGATCTGGACTTTGCACCAAGCAAAATTGATGGCAGATTTAAGACCTGGATCTCGAAAGGCCTAACCACCTATTATTCATTTACCCAAAAAGGGACATTTAAAAGTTTTGAAACCCTCCAGAAAGAACATGGACTGGGAAAAGATGACTTCTTTAGGTACCTGCAAGTGAGGCATTATTTTAACAAAAATGCTAAAGAAGTATTAGAAAAAGGTGTACCAGAGTTCATGGAAGTATTTTTGTCTTTAACAAAGTCCAGATTTTGCAACAAAACTATCTCTAAGCTATATAAGGCCATACAGTTATCCAAACAAGAAGATACACATTACATAAAAAAGAAATGGGAAAAGGAGTTAAGGGTGATGATCACACAGGAGAACTGGGAGAAAATATGCCAACAACAATGGTTCTCAACTGGGTCAAACACATGGCGGGAGTTCTGTTGGAAAAATGTGGTAAGATTTTTTAAAACACCTGTTCAGAAACGACATCAAGGCAGCGGAGATGCTTGTTGGAGACTCTGTGGATCTAATGGAGCTAACCATTTCCACATTTTTTGGGACTGCAAGGCAATACAACCATATTGGAAAGGGGTTCAGAAGCATATAGAAAATGTATTTAATGTAGATATTCCATTTAACTGTGAAACGTTGTACTTGGGCAATCTAAGGTGTGAAAAATTGAACATGAAGGATAAAAAACTGCTAGCTATACTACTGGCAGCCAGTAAAAAATCAGTCACAAGGAAGTGGTTAAAAGTGGAACCACCTACCATTGATGAATGGATTGAAATCATCTATCGGATTTATGTCATGGAGAAGATTTCTTTTTCACTCAAAGTTGAAAAAGAAAAATTTTATGAAGTTTGGTCTAAATGGACTGAGTATGTGAAACCAGTCAGATCGGATTTCATTTGACTACATGCGATTTGTATGAATCTTCCCCGCTTCTTTTTTTTTATTTTCTTTTTAAAGAAAATGTTTAGTGTTTGTCATGATGCACTCCCCTGTTCTGTTCTATTGTAGTTGTTCCCAACTGAAAGGATAAGTAGTCCATAAAAGAAAATCCTAGAAGGGCAGAATGGACAAAATCATCAGAATGTTCTGTATCCATCCTTATATGTACTTAAATAAGTTATGGCTGTAAGTGATGTAACAGATGGAAATTTGCCTTTCTCAATAAAAAGATAATTATAAAAAAAAAAAAGATGAGCTTGTGGGGCCTTTTTGGGTTGAGGATGGAGTCAAGCTCAACTCCCAGTCCTACTGCCAGTTTCTGGAAGACACCTTCTTCAAGCAGTGGTACAGGAAGAAGTCTGCATCCTTCAAGAAAAACATGATTTTCATGCAGGACAATGCTCCATCACACGCATCTAAGTACTCCACAGCGTGGCTGCAAGAAAGGGTCTAAAAGAAGAAAAACTAATGACATGGCCTCCTTGTTCACCTGATCTGAACCCCATAGAGAACCTGTGGTCCCTCATCAAATGTGAGATTTACAAGGAGGGAAAACAGTCCACCTCTCTGAACAGTGTCTGGGAGGCTGTGGTTGCTGCTGCACGCAATGTTGATGGTGAACAGATTAAAACACTGACAGGATCCATGGATGGCAGCTTTTGCGTGTCTTTGCAAAGAAAAGTGGCTATACTGGTCACTGATTTGTTTTTGTTTTGCTTATGAATGTCAGAAATGTGTATTTGTGAATGTTGAGCTGTTATATTGGTTTCCCTGGTGAAAATAAATAATTGAAATGGTATATATTTGTTTATTGTTAAGTTGCCTAATAACTATGTTTGCCTAATAAACCTGATATAGGGTGTTGATGTCATTAGACCACACCCCTTCTCATTACAGAGATGCACATCACCTGATATGCTTAATTGGTAGTAGCTTTGGGCCAATACAGTTTGGAGTAAGACAACATGCATAAAGAGGATGATGTGGTCAAAATACTCATTTGCCTAATAATGCTGCACTCCCTGTATGTATATATATATATATATATATATATATATATATATATATATATATATATATATATATATATATATGTGTTGTGTGTATTCTATGTGTACACATAGTGTGGGTACTGCAAGTATTATGACCGCTTTAAACTTTTCACTCTTTGTTTCATTGCAGCCATTTGCTAAAATCAAAAGAGGTTAATTGTATTTCTCATTAATGTCACTCAGCACCCCATCTTGACTGAAAAACAGAAATGTAGAAATTTTAGCAAATTCATTAAAGAAGAAGACTGAAATATCACCTTTGGGCCTGAGCACCGAAGGTGAAGTGTTACTTCTTGTTCTTGGGCCAAATGAATGGTATTTTTGGAGGCCTGAACATGCTGGAAACTCACCAGATTTTGGTGATAAAGTTTTACTGCTTCCAACTCATTATTATTGTCATCTTCATTATTACTTGCAAAATGCACGACATTTTTAACTGCATCCCACGTCAATGTCAAATGCTTTTAGAAGGAAGGGCACCGCAGGGAATTGAACCCCGTCCCAGTACTGAGAGTACCATACCAGTGCCTTTGGCTCATTTTTGCAAGACATGACTATGAAAAGCCAAACCTACATGGAGAGCAGCTTTTTGGTGTCAACATTTTATATTAATTCATGTTCAACTAAGTTTTCTGTGATGTTTTTTGGAAAAACAAGTTCAATATTGATGGCATTAATTGATAAAAAGGTGACAGCAACTTCTCATGAATGTGGTCTTAATGCAGGAAACGAAACCTTGACCATTCTTTTTAAAACATTACATGCACATAATCCAACAGTTTCCAAATAAAACACATTTACAATAAAGCAGTCTTGGAAAACATTTAAATATCTTCCAGTCATCCTGAAAAGCAAACTATGAACTATTTTTATGGAACTGAGGGAAGGTGGTTTCAAATGACACACAGAAGAGGAATATTTCCGTTTTGATATGTATCCTACACTCATCATGAGCTTGGATGCTTTCCTAGACTGCCCGTCTGGTCTGAATATTAGAATCTACTTAAAAGTACAAATTACTGCCTCATGGTCACTAAAAGAAGTTGCTGCAACTGTTGCCTCTACTTGATAAAATGTGGTCTTCACAGTCTCTCATAAACTGAGAGATGACTTCAAAACGTCCTGGTTCAAATCCCCGAGCCTTTTGTCCTCCCAGACTCAGAGGCAGTGGGGCAATGGTTGGGTGATGCAGGGCGTGTCCACACAGTGGACCTGCACATCACACCTCTGGGGACCACTGCAACTCCCAGATCCCCTGTCGATTTGCCTGGGGTTGCAAAACACCCAGTGACCGTGTGTGGCCGCGTGGAGGCCCGACAGGAGTCTTGGTGATGGAGAGGCGAGATACTGGCAGGAGAAGATTCTCCGTTCACCACGAGGGCGAGCCAGCGGCAGCAAGCTGGAAGCAAGAGGGTTCCAAGCAGATGCTGAGTCAGCATCACCTTGCCTCTAGTTCCTGCAAAGCTGCACGAGACGCTTCACACCACCCTGTGTGCAACGCACACACACACACACCCACCCCCCACCCCCCTCTGTCATTCCACACACACACACACCCCTCCCTCTACCACCCCCACCCACCCCCTCCTGGATGCAGCAGACAGGCGTCCCCTGTCTGCTGCATCCAGACAGAGAGAAGACAGGACGGGCATCGGGTGTCCCACCCCCCCTCCACACACACTCACACTCACACACACCCAACCCTTCTTCCCACCCCCGCACACACACACACATTCACACACACCCGCCCCTCCTGGATGCAGCAGAGCAGGCGCCCCCAGAGCCAGCAGATCTCCAGCAACACAGCCAGCCATCACACCAGGTCTATGGAGCAGCCACCTCCCCCCGGCCCCGCCCCCGGTAGCCCCCAAGAAACAGGAGTGGAGAAGACCCTGTTGCCCCCTCTCCTCCCCCGTGGAACAGAGCGGAGGGGGAGAGGGGTCTAGGGATTAAGACCAGAGGGAATTCCCAATAAAAATAATAAAATAATAAATAATAAACTGTATTAAAAATGCACTTTACATTAAAAGAAATCTCAAAGTGCTTCAGGATAAAAACAGAATAAAAAACAGGCAGACATTAAAAAAAATTCCCTCTGGAAGAAGAGCCACTGAGGCATTAAGCACCCCTGTTCCCCGGGACCCCCCACAGGGCAGGACGAGGAGGAGCAGCCGCCTCCATGACCAGGCACATGGAGACCGCAGCCGAAGGACTGCTGCTGACCCCCGAAGACACCCCCCCACCACATGCCAGGAGGAAGACGGGCATCCCCCCCTCCACACACACACCCCCACACATACACCCCCCCATTGACCTGCAGGCTTGCCTTCTGTTCCTAAAACCGTCTCCGGTTTAGAGAGGTCCTCAGAGTAGCGGTGTAGATTTTTTTCCCAAGACCTCTGACCCTGAGTGTAACTTTAGAGTGGGCGTGCGCTGCAGGTCCACAGACCTCCTGTGGTTGGACGTCTCTTTCTTGAGCCCAAACTTGTGGCTGTGAGCTTTGACTTTGCTGGTGGACTGTAGAGACCGGGTCCACGGGTGGCAGTAAAACCTTTCTCTTCAGAGAGGTCCTGATAGTGGCGGTGTAGACTTTTTTACCAAGGCCTCTCACGCTGACGGTGGTTCTTGTGTCAGACTGGTCTGCGTTCACCACGGGTCCACAGGCCTCCTGTGGTTGGACGTCCTCTTGTGCCGGGACTTCTGGCTGAGTGGACTCTGCTTTACGTACTTCACCATTGTCATGAATGAAGACATAAGAGGCAATGTCCACGTCTTCAGGAGGCCCCAATTCCTCCTCCACAATGTCGCTCCACAGTCTTGATGCTGTGGTCTTGTTCAGGTCCATTGCTGTGGTCTTGTTCAGGTCTTGTTGACGTGTGAGTGAATAGATTTGAAAATGTCTTTAGAGACACTGGAGACAACTGCTTTCTAACAGGCTGTTTTCACAAATGACAAATGTCAGAATGTTCCGTCTATTCACTAAATTCTCTGCCTTTGATGTATAAATTCTTTTGTCTACGTCACCAGTCCTTTCATAGGCCTGTTGCTTGGCAACAAAAGGCAGCGCCATCGGTCGAACCCCGCGCATCACGCATGCGCGCAAGGCCTCAAAAGACATCACTGCGTTTCCATGGACCCACATGTACCGATTGCTCTTTCGGAATGAAAATGATCCATGTAAACACCTCTTTCCGAATGAAAAGTGCTGAACCGAGTGAATTTTCATTCGGTTTCACGGGGGGAGAATATTCCTTTCCCCAAACCGAACGGGGTATCATGTAAACGCTGAACCGGAAAGTTGTGAGGTTGCGCTCTTACTGCGCATGCTTCCACAAGACGTCAACGTGCAACGAGTGACGTTTCCTCACTTTGACAGATGGCTGTGAACAACGTCATTCCCTGGACAGCAACAGAAAGTTTGTTTTTTATTCAAATGCTGTCTCTACGCCTTTTTCTCTCGGTTGTCTGCAGTGGGAGCTCATGAGGATCAGCTGCTGCTGGATCAGCAGCGCGCGCATCAGCAGGTAACGTTAGCTAGCTAGCGTTAGCATAGCAACCTTCAGCCAGTAACTGATGCGCGAGCTGCTTACTTTACTGTCCTACTTTTACTTTGTCCAGGCAGAGCGACGGAATGACGTTTAGATAAAGATCAGTGGAGCTACAAAATACTGATAGATACGGTTCTTTCTTTCTTTTTCTGTCTTTCTTTATATATCTCATGAAAAATAACTGAAATCATATAACTGGCGGGGATTCCGCCTTACCTGTGCCGGATCTCGGCCCTACCCTCTCGGCGGAAACGTCCACGTCGCCGCGGCTGTCGTGGTGGTTCGGCTGGTTAAGCTGAAGCTCTGGCTGTCCCGCTCTTCGTCCACTTCCCGGACAGGATCTGGATCACTGCATCCCAACACGGTGTCCCGACGCTTCCTCGACCCCATCGCCACCTGTTTGGTGCCCATCGCCGGATTTCTGAAGGGGCTCTGTCCTCGCGTCTCTCAGCGCGGGGTGGATCATCGGCTCCTGAGGGTGTTGCTCCGGGCTTCCCGACCAACCGGACTGCAGTCCCCAGCGCCTTCTCGGATTGGCTTGGTGAACGCCAGATCCCTGGCAAACCAAACTTTCATCCTGAGGGATTTCTTCAGCTCCCGCGTCCTGGATTTCCTCTGTGTGACGGAGACTTGGATCGGTGCCGGTGAGTCCAGCGCTCTGCTCGAGCTTTTACCCTCCGATTGTTGTTACTTTAACTCCCCACGGACATCAGGTCGTGGAGGAGGGACGGCGGTGGTTTTTAAGTCTGTTTTTAAATGCAAACAGCCTCCATTTCATCCTCACTTCCCAGCTTTGAAGTGACTTTATTTGAGGGGGGCCGCTCCAACCCGGTGCTGTGCGCCGTCATTTAGCGACCACCCAAATCCAATAAAGACTTTGTAAATGACTTCTCTGATCTGCTGGCTGAAATGATGCCAAAGTATGACCGTGCGATCTTTGTTGGAGACTTTAACATTCATGTGTGTGTCCTGATAAGCCGCTGGTGAAGGACTTTCTAAGTCTTATTGACTCTTTTAACTTGGTGCAGTGTGTGTCTGGTCCCACACATGAACAAGGACACAAGTTAGACCTCGTCCTTTCATCCGGTTTATCTGTGTGTAACTCGGAGACCTGTGATGACGTCATTTCTTTTTTTTTTTTTTTTTTTTTTTTTTTTTTTTTTTTTTTTTACTTGTCCTGTCCAGCATCGAAGCAAGCAGAATGGAAATCTGATTGCTTTATTCTGTTGAACAGTTTTGCTTTATCAAGCGGAGCTTTATGAATGTAAGGCTCCACTTGATATCATGTTTATTCATTTTATTTCTTTATTTAAACATTTGTCTATTACACCATTCCATTTCATACTGCTGGGCCTGACAAGGGAGAAATGAAAGTTAACAGAGGTAATGATAGAAAGTGAAACAGAGAGAGAGGGGTAAGGAAGAGGAAGAGAGAGAGGAGAGAAAACATGAATCCACTTACACAGTTCACTGGTACATCTGTACCGCGATCCCTAAACAACCAAGGTCTCTGTTGGAAAACAAAACAAGCAATCCCCTACAGGAGGACCTGCAGGTGGCTTAAATATCCTCAGATCATACAAACACACGCAGAACTACGCAGAGAAGAGGTACAACCTAGTCAGCGCAATGGGAAGTAGGGAAGAGGTACAACCTAGTCATCGCAATGGGAAGTAGTGTCACAGTGTCAACATGCATAATAAAGGGTGCTCCGTGGTGATACAGTCATGCAGATGCAGCCTCGTCTCCGCAAGGAGGAGGAACCCCGCAGGGCTCACGACCCAGGCCCCCAGCAGCCACCCAGAGGCCCAGATCCCAGCTACCCCCCCCCCCAAAGAGCGGACATGCATCCCCCCGAAGGGCGGCAAAAGGCGGCCCCAGCCGGAGCCCCCCGCAGTCTGGAGGCCCAGGCCCCAGCGGACC
Organism: Atherinomorus stipes; assembly: GCA_023101725.1. NCBI lineage: Eukaryota > Metazoa > Chordata > Actinopteri > Atheriniformes > Atherinidae > Atherinomorus > Atherinomorus stipes. The sequence goes on from JALJCO010004593.1 coordinate 153,354, forward strand.
AAGACCAGCAGCTGCCGACCCCACCGGGCGCCGGGCGTCCCCCCGGAGCGGAGACAGCGCCGGGCCCAGGGCCCAAGCGCCCAGGAGCAGCCACCCCCCCCCGGACCCGGGCGGCCCAACCGAAACCCAGGAGGACCGGACCCCCCAGACGACGCCCCCCAGGGCAGGCCAGCCCCCCACCCCAAAGTCCCTGTCCCATACACCTGACACCAGGGCGCCACCACCTCTACCACCCCCTACCCCGCCACCACGCTCACACACACCTACCCCAACACTAGGGCTGAAAGATATACCGCCACCGCCCCCGCATCGAGACACAGGCACCCAAGACATCAATACCGCAAGAGCAACCACATACAGGATACAGATCCCCCCTGCGCCCGCCCCGCACAAAAAGCCCCGGAAGCCACAAACAAAACCGCACCCCCCGCCAAAGCGCCCGGCCCCCAACCAACCCGCAGCCACACCGCACCACACCGACACCAAGATGCCCGGCACGGATACCGAGATACGAACCTCCGCCCACACCGCCCAGCCCTACCCAACACCTCCGTGTACCCCCCCCCACACACACATACACCCACCCACTCCGCTCTCCGACCTTACATACCCACACTCACTCCTCTCTCCACCCCCAACACTCTCCTCCCTCTACCGTCCACACCTACCCCCACCTCCTCATACCCTCTAACACACACATGCACTCCCCCCACATAACTGCACCAACCCCTCCCCCACCCCCCCCACACATACGCCCCCACCTCCCTATACCCCCAATACCCCATACAGTCCCCCCTTACATGTCCAGCCCCGCCCATCCCTCTGACCTATCACACTCCCGCCCTTCCTTCCTTCAGCCCCTCATGACCATCCCTAATAATCAAATCAAATCAAGCTTTATTTATGAAGCACTTTTCATACCATTAAAAAGCAACACAAAGTGCTTGACATAGTAAAAACAAAATGTGAATTCAAATAAAAACAAGCCTTCACACATCCAGATTCAACACAAAACACACACATGCACACACCCAACCCCCTCCCAATTCCACACCTAGCTACAAACCCCCAACTCCTCTCTTCTAAGTGAACAGGTATAAAAACAGTAACTGTAAAAACCATCTGGCATGACACTGCTGTGAGGAAACGATATCTTGGGGATCCATTCGCACCAGGAGCCAGCCCCCCCTAGCCACATAAGGCCCAGCTGCAGGGACCCCCAGATCATGACAGGCCAGGGTCCACACCACAGCCGCAGGGCTGCAGTGCAGGACCCCAGACACCAAGAAAAGGGCATCCACCACAGCCGTTACCCCCAGACCGAGCAGGCAAAACTCCTGGAGCGAAGGATCCCCATGAGGAAACACTGGGGGAAGTTAAAATTTTTAGAGTTAAACCAAAAATAAATAGATAAATAAATAAATCAAATAAAAGCTAGATAATAAAATACACATAAAAGGAATTAATACAAATAGAATCAATTTGAATATCGCAAAACCAAAGTTAAAAATAAATAAATAGATAAATAAAAATCAAATCAAATAAATTAAAAGAATCATTTAAAAATGAGACAAAATTCAATTAAAAGCTAAGCTAAAAAGGTAGGTCTTGAGCCTCTTCTTAAAAACATCAACAGTCTCTGCAGCCCTGAGGTTCTCTGGCAGGCTGTTCCACAGACGAGGACCATAATGGTGGAATGAGGCCTCACCGTGAGTTTTAGTTCTCACTCTAGGAACAATTAAAAGGCCGGTGCCAGAGGACCTCAGGGTCCGCGAGGGTTCATAGTTTAAAAGCAGGTCTGATAAATAAGAAGGCCCAAGACCATTAAGACATTTATAAACCACTAAGAGAACCTTAAAATCAATCCTGAAATGCACGGGGAGCCAATGCAGCGATTTTAAAACTGGTGTAATGTGTTCCCGCCCTCTGGTCCTCGTCAGAACTCGTGCCGCTGAGTTCTGCAGTAACTGTAAGCTGGAAACAGACTTTTTAGGAAGACCAGAGAGCAGGGCATTGCAGTAGTCTATTCTACTGGAAATAAAAGCATGCATCAGCACCTCCGTGCTGGCAAGAGAGAGAAATGGGCGGACTCTGGCGATATTTTTAAGATGATAAAATCCTGTCTTTGTGACATTTTTGATATGTGGAATAAAATTCAGCTCAGAGTCAAAAAGAACACCCAAGTTTCTGACACATTGAGAAGGATTAAAATTCTGTAATTTTGGTAAAATGATCTCTCTCTTGTCTTCAGGACCGATGATTAAAACTTCAGTTTTGTCCTGGTTGAGCTGTAAGAAGTTCTCTGCCATCCATGACTTTATATCTAAAATACAGTTTAAAAGGGTGTTAACTGGCTCCAGGTCATCAGGAGACACGGCGATGTAAAGTTGAGTATCATCAGCATAGCTGTGAAAGTCAATGCCGTGTCTCCTGATGACGTCCCCAAGTGGTAACATGTACAGGTTAAAAAGTATTGGGCCTAAAATTGATCCTTGGGGAACCCCACTCTTCATTTTATGGATTTCTGAGGAGCATGTATCCATACTTACAAAAAACTGTCGATCTGTGAGATAGGAATAAAACCATTTTAAAACAGTTCCTGAGAGGCCCACCAGACTTCTGAGTCTGTCTAATAAAATCTGGTGATCTACTGTGTCAAAGGCGGCACTGAGATCCAGTAGAACCAGAACAAAAAGTTTCTGTGAGTCCATGTTACATCTGAGATCATTGACAATCTTTAAAAGGGCCGTCTCAGTACTGTGGTTTGTCCTAAAACCAGATTGATATTTTTTTCTAAAATGTTGTATTTATTTAAAAACTCGTGTAATTGAATAAAAACAACTTTTTCGATTATTTTACTTAAAAACGGTAAGTTGGATACAGGTCTGTAATTATCCAGAGCGTTAGGGTCTAAATTGCTCTTCTTCAGAAGGGGCCTCACCACCGCTGTTTTGCAGGCGGATGGGAAGACACCCGTCTGAAGAGAGCAATTTACAATATTTAAAAGCTCAGACTCAAAGAAACCATAAAATGTCTTTAAAAGCGATGTGGGAATGGGGTCTAAAAGGCAGGTTGTTGGGTTTAGCTGGGAGAAAACTCTACCAAGCAACTTCGCATCAACCAGGACAAAACTTTCCAGTGTTTCCTCGGGTAAAAATAATACTTCAGATCTGTTAAAAATTGAATTTTGTTGAAATAAAAGATTGGATCTAATACCATCTATCTTACTTCTGAAATGGCCAGCAAAGTCCTCACATGCAGCATTGGATGCTCGCAAGGAGGACTTGTTAAAATCAGTGTTTATTAAAAGATCAATGGTTTTAAAAAGGAATTTGGGATTATTTTTATTTTGTGAGATGAGATTTGAGAAATGGAGGGTTCTTGCCTGTTTTATTGAATTGTTGTAAATTTTCTGGTGTTCCTTAAAAATTTCTAAATGAATGGTTAATTTTGTTTTCCTCCATTTTCTTTCGGCTCTCCGGCACTGTCTTTTCATTTCTTTAATTCTTTCATTTCTCCACGGAGGTATGCTTTTGTTTTTAATCAGCTTGGTTTTAAGTGGAGCTGCAGCATCAATGGCAGACTTCACTTTGCTGTTAAAATGATCAACAATAAAATCACATGATGCTGGTAAAACCTGTGGTGGAGTTTGCCGTAAAATGTCAATAAAATTTTCAGCCACTTCAGAAGTAATATATCGTTTCCTCACAGTTCTCACCGGAGCCTCCTGCTGGTTAAAACTGGCGATGTTAAAAAATACACAGTAGTGGTCTGACACAGCCAGGTCAACAACAGAGGACACACCAGTGGACAGGCCATAGGTTATGACCAGGTCCAGGGTGTGTCCTCTGTTGTGAGTTGGCTGTGTGACGTGCTGTTTAAAACCCATGCTGTTTAAAAGGTTTAAAAACTCACTGGCGTGGGGATCAGCGGAGTTATCAATATGCAGGTTAAATTCACCAGTCAGTAAAATCTTGTTGTATTTAATGTGTATGGTTGATAAAAACTCTGAAAATTCTTGAATAAAACAGGAAGGAGGATTTGGTGGTCTATAAACTGTAATGGATAAAATAGGCGGGTTGCTAAAAACAAATGAATGATGTTCAAATGAAGAATAGTTTGTAAGAGTTATTGGTTGTGTTGATATTAACTGTTTAGCTATTGATGCTGTTCCTCCACCTCTCTTACCTCCCCTGATAGAAAATAAAAAATTAAAATCCGGTGGGGAAGCCTCGGTGAGAATAACTGGTGCATCAGTGCCAAGCCAGGTTTCAGTTAAAAAGAGACAGTCAATGTTATTATCTAAAATCAGATCATTAATGATAAAAGACTTGTTGGACAGTGATCTGACATTTAAAACAGCCATTTTGAATGATGCGGGTGAGTCCAGTTGTGGGATTGATGATGAAAGTTCTGTAACAGGAGTTATGTGTATTGGATGGAGACATCTGACAGAATTATGAGGATATGAATGGGGATGTTGATCATTTCTGCTAGTGATGTGTACCGGTATATGACGAGAGAGAGAAGAGGTTTTAACTGGAGAGGATGTGATTTGGCTGGACCATCAATCGGAAAAAGCTTTGCTTTAATAGACACTCACGAGCATGCCACTCCTTCCTCCATCCCCCTTTCCTCCAACCACTTACCCACATCTCCTCCCCTCTTCCAGCCCAAGTTCCTCCCTCCCACATTTCCTCTTTCACACTCTCATTCATTATTCTCACATACCCACCTCTCTCTTGCCCATGCCCTCGTGCCTCTTGAGTGGTAGCCCGGGCCGGGGAAGGAGCCGCGAGCTCCAAGCCCCCAACACGTTCCCCCCACCACCACCCCCATCCCCCACCCCCGGACGCAGCAGGCCAGGCGTCCCCCAGGCCAGCAGGTCCCCCGCAATGCAGCCAGCCTTAACCACTGGCACGTGAAGTAGCCACTGTCCCCCCTCCCCCCCAGTAGCGCCCGGGAGACCGGGGTATGAAAGGACCCTGTCCCCCCCCCACCCCCGCTCATGACTGTGTGTGTAAGATGTGTGTTGTTTGCAGTTAAAACTAAGGGGCAGTGCCAAGTCATGCCGGGAGTGGGGTCGCGTAGGGGGCATGACCCCCCCAACCGGCCCCTCCCTCCTTCCACACACTATATGGCCCGCCCCTCAGAAGTGGTTGTGAGCTGTTGTTATTTTATGTGTTTAGGTGTCTAAGTGTGGTTAAAACTGGGGAGCAGGCTGCCTCTAGACGTGGCAAGCAAAGGCACTTTGGTGCCCTCCCTCACCACGCCCGCTTGACACGCACCCTCCCCAAAACCCTACGTGTGTGTGTGTGAGGTAGAGCAGGGGGGGGGGGGGGGGGTCTTGGGAAAGGAGACCAGGGGGGTATGAATTCCCCCTGGAAGGAGAGCCGTTACCGGCATTAGGTACCCCTGCCTCCCGGGATCCCCCCAGGGCAGAAGGGGCAGGCATGGCCGCCCCCACGGCCCGGCGTCCGGCGTTCACCACAGAGGGCCAGCCTCGGCCCCTGGGGGCGCTCGACCACACCAGGCCAGGGAGGGGGGAAAAGGGACGGGAGCGGAAAGGGTCGGCGGAGGGGCCAGAGTCACCGGCCCAACATCCCCAGGCCTCGCAAACCCCCAAGAGGCACGCAGAGCTGCTATTTTTTTTTTTTTTTTTTTTTTCTCCCCTTTCCTCCCCCCCCCCCCAACCCGACACACACAAACCCCACCAATGCACCACCACCCCCGCACCCAAACACCCATCATCCATGCACCCCCACCCACCCACCCATCTCCACACACCCCCACAGGCAGCCACACACACACACAACCGCATTCACGCCCCCCCCCCTCCAGTCACACACCCACCCACACATACCAAGGACGGGGGCCACGGGGCCACCAGCCCCCCCCCACGCCACAAGCCCACCGCCCCCAGCCCCCGGACCACGCGAGACCAACCCGCACGAGACCACCAGCGCAGGCCAGCCCCAACCGACACAGCGGCCGGGCGGGACAGGCACCGGGCGCGGAAAAGACCCGGCCACCCCGCAACCCCCCACCTCCACACACTAGAGCTGAACGATATGGACAAAACCCCACACCCCGACAGCCACGCCAGACACCCCAACATCGATACGACACGACATGACCACGGGTCCGCCGAAAACCAAGCACCCCGGCGGAAAGCGCAGCTCCGTCCGCTACCCCCAGAGCCCCACACGCAGGACAAGCACAGGGGAAATCCACACCCCCCACATAGCCGCTCCCGCGACACCAACATCCCGGATGCCCACATCCCGACACAGACACGACAACGATACATCCCCCAGCCCCACCACACACACACCCCCACCAGCACACACTCCCGCACGCACACAGCAGAGGCGCCCCGGCCCCCGGCGCAGTGACTAGACGTCACCAGGTCGTGAGGACCGGCCAAATCCAGAGGAGGCACGTCCCGCCGGCCCGCCCCCCCCCAGCGCCAAGCCGGGTCCCCCGGCCCCGGAGGCAGGGGCCACCCCGGAGCACCGGGGCCCAGGACCCCCCCGCCCCCCCGCCCCGGGACGACCCCCGGCCACCCGGCGCCAGCCGACAGCCACCGGCCAGGGCCCCACCAGCGACCCGCCCACCGCCGCAGAGCAGCCCCGACCGCTGACCCCCATGCCCCCCATCGGGCTGGATACAGCCCCGCCCCAGCGGCGAGGCAGCCCAGACCCCCCCCCCCAAGTCAACCGCCAGGGATCCATAGCCATCAAGCACTCGCCGGCACCCAACCCCCACATCGCCGAGGCGGCTCTCCTACACCAACGTTAAGTGATGGAGCTAATCACAGGGGACCAGAGGGAGTGGAATTCATCTAACTGGTTCTTAGAGGAGGCAGACATCGTCTCAATACTGATATGGTCTACTAAGAAATTCCTAAACTGGCTAATGCTCAGATTATTTTTGGATTTCCAGTTTACCAAGATAGTTTTCTTTGCAATACATAATACAGTAAGTATCATATGTGCATAGTTGGTTACCGTGTTGATCTCATCCAAGTCCCCCAGTAAACACAGTGTGGGGCTTGCAGGAAAGTTACACCTGAGCCACGTTGACATGTCATCACACACCTGAAGCCAAAACCTCTGGACAGGTGGACAAGACCACAAGGCGTGAAGATAATTGTCTGTTGTATTCTCATTGCAGTGCAAACAAATATTTGAAGGTGACAGACCCATCTTGAACATCCTCTGTCCTGTGTAATGTACTCTGTGTAAAACCTTGAATTGTATCAACTGTATATTTGAGTTTTTAGTCATTAGGAACGTGTTTAAACATATCTGTGTCCATGTGTTTTGGTTAAGGGTTCTGGACAAGTCAGCCTCCCACTTCGAAGTTGGAAGGGAAATTGAATCATCCAGTTTTAATAATAATCTATATATTTTCGACAGTAGTTTGGGGATAGAGAGATTCAGGAATTCTGCTACCCTGACCGGAGTCTGCAAGATCAGTTGGTTAGAGGTATATTTTTTGCTTAATATAGATTTAAGTTGATGGTATTCTAAGAATTTAGTACTACTGATCCCGTATTGTAAGGTAAGTGTATTAAATGACAGGAATTTTCCATTTTCAATGATATGTTGTAATTGTTTTACTCCTTTATCCTTCCAATGCACAAAATTAATCATTTTCTTGTTTTGTAAAATATCCAGGTTATTCGTTGACGTCATTTCTGATCATATGCCTTTTAGATCTGATTGGCCATAGTAAACCATCAGGTTCTCCTCATGATGTTCTCCCCCAGTTTCCTGAGAAAAAGTTTTTTCTACTATAGGACAGTCGGTTCTGGCCGTTATTAACAGCAGTCTCTCCTCCCACATGTGGCCAGTAGCCACCTGTCTGAGACCACCTTGCAGCCACCAACCCCCCAGTTCTCCCTCCCCCTTTTCTCTTCTTTCCTTTTTAAACGATTTCAATGGGGATTTTAAATGCCTTGAATATTATAATGCAGTCCTCTAAGCAGGACAGACGGCAGGCGTCACATGACAGATTTCTCATTCCAGCTGGAAGTGACTTGTGATCAGACTTGGACTTGAGGTCAAAGACGTGAGATGTAGGTTTTGCTTTTCCTAGTCATGTCTCTCAAAAACAAGCCAAAAGCACTGGTATGGTGCTCTCAGTAATGGGACGGGGTTCAATTCCCTGCAGTGCTGCTAAAAGGATGTGACTGACATGGACAGCAATTAAAAATGTTGAGCATTTTGCAGTAATAATAAAGATGGTAGTCCAAGCAGAGGGGGGGTAGCGGACCAGACTCTGTCCTGGACTTCCTGGAGTCTGCTCTGCCCCACCGAAGGCTCACAACACACACCAGCAAGCGTGATGGTGACGTCACCAGTTCATCCTTCTCACCAGTGCCCCCCCCCCGCCCCCCTCATGGATGTGATAATGACCACTAGAGGTTACATTTCCTACAAGCTAATGATCATCCATCTGCCCGCGGGCACACACACTTCTGGAAAATGTCCTGTGGACAAAAAGGACTTTCAAAAGGATTTTCATCATATAACATTTTATAATATCAAATCTAGAATTTCATCATATAAAAGGATTTTCTTCTAAAGTATTGCTGGCAGATGAATGTTGGTCCGTATGAAGATGTCATTTGAACTCATTTCTAGTCTAATATGAAATGTTCTGGAACAATCCAGGCTGCACGCTGCCAACAAGATGATTCCTGAACATCAGAAATGAGGCAGTTAGATCTGAAATAAGCAGCATCACTGCTGTGTAACTTCCTAAGTTCTGATCTGGTTCATGTGCAGGTTATCAACGTCTACTTTACAGACCGCTGGAAGAGAGAAAACCACATCATGAACTGGGATGAAGCTGAGGTCATTCACACCATCGCTGGATCAGGGAGGCCGTCCAGATCAGGAGGCGGGCCCCGGGGACCATCAACAGGGATGAGGGATCACATGATCCCACACCTGGGATGCTGTCCTCCGCAGGGTGCCAGACGGGGGGGCACAGTCGTCCCCGCTGTCTGGAAAACCTGCAGAAAACAGCTGATGAGACGCGTCACAACATCACGTGGAGCTAAAGAGAACGTCTCTGTCTGAGAGTTCGATTCCCAGTTAAAGCTTTTCTCATTTTCCTGCCAGTCGTAGCTGGTTCCCATCATGCTGGGGGGGTCAGTGAGGGGGCATCTAGTTCTGCTGAAGGATGTTTTATTCATTCAAAGGGAACTTGCAGTGAAAAACAAATCATCTTTTTTGTGCTTGAGGGCAAATATTTAGTTGTATGTAGTAACGTCAGACTGAAAAATCAGATGGAAGATCCTGTTATTTTATCTGAGGCTGCATCAGGATGAAAACATGTCATTCAGTGAGTGGATCAGATTTGTAGCTTTCAGTTACATCATCGTTTTAGCTCAGAGCATAATTATCCAACCCCCCATCTTCATCATCTCCCCCCAACTGCTCCAAATGATGCTGCATTCACTGTCCCAGGAAACGTAGACGCTCCTCTGGTCTTATTTATTCCCTCTCATCTGCAGTTATATCGTTTATCTAACTGAGCCCCGACTAGAAATTCCCATGGGCCGTTCCACTGAATCGCTGCCATTTGCTTGTTGCAAGTCGACTAACTTGAATGAAGTTTTAACGTATATTTATTATAGTAACACACATATTTTACTATTTAAAATGTGTATTGGTTCATCCAGTCCTGTTACCAAAACTCATGTAATATTTAAAAAGCATATTTAAAAGCAAATCAACTACTTCTTTTGATTTCCTCTTAAAAAGTCTGTATTTTAATGGAATGGTGAGTTATGTGTTCAAATAGTTAAATGTCTATTACTAAAAAAATAATATTTTATAACAAAGTTATTTTATTTCCAAATATCACAGACTTTATTTATTGTTTAAAGGAGACCCAAAGTGTAATTTTCTCAAATCTTCATGTCATTGATCAAACTATTGGATATATGATGGGCCAAACATAAATAAAAAATAAGTTTGTGTTTTTATTGATTTTACATAAAACAATAAAGTAACAGGAATGAAGCAGGGGTGAAAGGAAAGAGCAAAGGGTAACAGGGATGAACATGAACTTTAGGAACATATGCCACGTGTGTACAGTGTGTATGCATATAAGTGTGTATGTGAATGTGTGTGAAAACAAACTTGTGTGTTCCTGTTGAATTTATTTCTGAAGGTTATCTCATGTTTTCTGGCTTCTTCTCTGCCCTTCAATACGTTGCCAAGAAAAACTTGTGCATAAAATCTAATTAAACTTTGTAAAGTTAAAACATATTGCTGGTAAATTTTCAATTGTTTTGTAGTGCATTGCAATTGTAGAAGCCAATTAGTGCAAAATTGATATAAGGCAGGAAATGATGTTTGCGGGGGTGTGTGTTTCACCGGAAAGGCAAATCGGTTTTGACCGCTTGGCCGGGAATTGCTGTCACAACAGTATGCCGTTTTATGATTTTTTGCTGAAGGAGTCAAAGAAGAATAAATTGGCTTTTAATAATAATAATAATAATACATTTTATTTATAGAGCGCTTTTACAGAAGCTCAAAGACGCTTTACACAAGTAATAAAAGAACAGGCAAGTAAAATTTACAACAAACATTTGATTAAAATACAATAAAACTACAAATAAACAAATTAACTGCAAGAACAGCGTCTGGACATTTTACTTTACCATCTCATCCGGCAAATGCGTGTCAACCAAAAGATGCCGGTCTAAAAACACTCCAGTGGCTTTTAGCGTAGGCTTAGCCCCTTCAATGTAAGTCAAAACCGTCCCAAGTGAAAATCATGGAAACGACATCAAATCAAAGCTGAAGCAACCATCTTAGATTACTGGTTTACTGGACCACAATCCACAAAGGATTACCTGATTATACTAATGTGGCATAGAGGAACGTGGGGGCGTGGCTGGCTGTCACCTGTTAACACCCGTTTCACGTGGAGACGACGCGCACCGGCAGGAGAGGTGAGGAGCGTTGGCATAGTGGAGGCGGCGTGCGGGAGAGGCGTCGGCAGCGGATGATCGGTGTGAGGATCACGCCTGGAATGATGTTGCCATATTGGTGCGGGCAATAGGAAAGATGTCGCCGGCGAGCTTGGGTTTGTCGTCCAGGTCAGCTCCAGAGGAACGAGCAGGAGGATCGCCGTGTAAATGAACCTGAGGAGCTTCAGCGGCTTGGTTTCGCAGGTGTGGTACAGTTTGGATAACAAGCTTTCTCCATTCAGAGGTATGTGTAGCGCTACACTCATGCCATGGCCATTTAAAATTATCAATGCGTAATTCCAGTGCACTGGTTGCCGTTTGACATTTAAAAAAACAAAAAACAAAAACAAAAACGCATCAAGTGACTTTGCGATCAAATTACTTTTCTTTAACTGGAATTGGGATCTACTCGATCATGGAAGACTCTGTTGCGCACACGGACGCTGACTCAATATTAAAAGAACACCTTAATGAAGAAGAGACTGTTAGGAGTCAGACTGAAACCCAAGTGAGTAAACGAGTGGTTAAACTTACTGCCAAAGCAATGGCTGAGAAGTTTGAAAAATTGCAATATGTTAGAAAGGCTAAACTGAAAAAGGCTGGTAATTTAAGAGAAACTATCAAAGGTTTAATGGAAATGGGAAATATTTCTGAAGTGAAAAAAATCTTTAAGTGTTCTTTGTGGATTGTGTGATGAAATACATGGTGTCCACAAAACTATCATGGGTTTATTACCACAAGAAGAAAGGGAAAGGCATGAAACCTGGTTTAAAGCAAGGATGATGTTTAACACAGATGTTGTTGAAAATGCTAAGCTTTGGATGGTACAAAATCAAACATAATGCCGAAAATGAGGGTATTGGTGAAACCAAAAATGATTGCCATGATAACATCAATCCTAATGACAATATTTCCAATGTGGGTAAAACCATAACGAGTGTGGCCAGTTCAAGAACAAGTACTTCCTCTGCTAGAATAAAGGCTGCTGCAGAGAAAGCAGCTCTTTTAGCTCGAATGGCAGCTTTGAAGGAGCGTCATGCATTGGAGGAACAAGAGCTTCTGCTAATAAAGAGGAAGGAGGAGCTTCAATTGGAAACAGAGCTTGCTGCAGCAACAGCCAAACTGGACATTTCAGTTCATGGAGGACCAGCGTTCAACTGCAAAATCCGATGGCATGAACTCTTATTTGGAGAAGGAAAGGAGGTCATTAACATCAATTCCACTCAATCCCAAAGCAAAGGAGTACAAACCACAACATGGACAAGATGACACCTATTGTCTGTCAATGGAACTCAACAAGCAGCCATCAGTGGACACCAGACCAAAGCAGTCAAACCCAGATTTAACACCATGTAACACAACACATCGGGGACAGGAACCAATGCATACAGCTCAGAGTAAAAGAACTCAATATCAAGCATATGATCAAGCCTTACCCAGCAGCATGTTCACTATCATGGAGAAACAGAATAAGATTATGGAAGCAGTCGTGCACCAACAGCGTCGTTTAACTCTTCCACCACGTGACATTCCTGTTTTTGATGGAGACCCATTGCAATATCACCATTTTATAAAAGCATTTGAGCAAGGTGTGGAAAAAAAGGCCAACAAAGCAGACTGTATGTATTATATGGAGCAATTTACAAGAGGACAGCCAAGGGAACTGGTCCATAGCTGCCAACATATGGCTCCTGACAGTGGATACAGCATGGCCAAACAACTTCTAAAGGAACACTTTGGAAATGAGTATAAGCTTGCTTATGCATATATGGATAAAGCGTTTGCATGGCATACAATAAAATCCGAGGATGCCAAATCACTTCAAGCATATGCTTTATATTTGTGTGGATGTTGCAATGTGATGCAAGAGCTTGACTATATGGAGGAATTGAACATTGCATCAAACATAAAAATGATGGTCTCTAAGTTGCCTTTCAAGTTGAAGGAAGGATGGAGGACAAAGGCCTATGACATTATGGAGCAATTTAACCGGAGGGCTCACTTGCATGATCTGGTGACATATTTGGAACGACGTGCGGATTCTTCTAGATCCCATTTATGGAGACATTGAGCATGCACATCCCAAAGGAAACAGTTCAAGGGGATCTATACCCAAACCACAACGTTCTGGAGGAGTAAAGGGAAGCTTCACCACGACAGTGAAACCAGTGAACTCTGACAAGCGTATGTTGGATGGCTCACACAGGGGAAGTGTGTGCTGCTGCTGTTCACAGCATACTCATCGCCTGGAAAACTGCCAACAGTTCAAGAGTAAAAAACAGAGATAAGATGTCTTTTCTGAAGGAAAAAAGGAGTTTGTTTCGGCTGCCTGTGTACTGGACACATGAGTCGCAACTGTACTAATCGTCTGAACTGTCAAACCTGTGGTCAGCAACATCCAACCGTGCTTCATATCAATCCAACCAACAACCAACCATTGCAACTACCTGTCAACCTTATATCCACTACAACACATACATGTGGTCTTACAGGGGCCGGAAAAGATTGTTTGCTATCCATCGTTCCAGTTCGCATCAGGTCCACAACTGGAAATGAAGAGGTGCAAACTTATGCATTCCTTGATCCTGGTAGTTCTGCTACATTCTGCACAGAACAGCTTATGCAGAAACTGAAGGTCACAGGAAAACAAACTCGGTTTCTGTTGACAACCATGGGACAAGAAAAGGTGGTTCCAGCACACCTGTTGTTTGGCTTGGAAGTAGCAGGCTTGAATTCCAACACTTTTCACCTGCTTCCAGAGGTTTTAACACAGAAACAAATGCCAGTATCCGAGTCTAATATTGCTACGGCTGCAGATCTGAAAAGATTTCCATACTTGTCAAAGATTACCATTCCCAACATCGATGCTACTGTTGAGCTGTTGATAGGAACAAACGCACCCAAGCTATTGGAGCCCTGGGAGGTAATCAACAGTTGATCGGATGGCCCCTATGCTATAAGGACAGTATTAGGATGGGTCATCAATGGACCATTACATGGAATTGGCAGGAGCAAAACAGCAGTAGTGAACAGGATTTCTGTCACAAGTCTGGAGCTAATGCTACAAAGTCAATACAACCACGACTTCAATGAAAAAACCTCAGCAGGGAAAGAGATGTCCAGAGCGGATTTGAAATTTATGGACATTATGGACTCTACTGCACATCTTCAGGAAAACAAATATGTTCTTAACTTACCCCTCAGAAATTCTGCAGCTACATTACCCAATAACTTTTCTGTGGCAAAGCAGAGGATTCTTGGCTTGAGGAAGAAGTTATTGAGCAACCCGCAAATTTTTGCCAAGAGTATGTGTCCTACCTGGAAAATGTAATTGATCAAGGGTACGCAGAAAAGGTGCCAGACGTGGAGTTGGAAGGAAAAACGGGAAAAGTGTGGTGTATAGCCCACATCATGGTGTCTACCATCCGAGAAAAGGGACTCTACAAGTGGTTTTTGATTGTGGAGCCACTTTTAAAGGAAGATCTCTGAACAAGGAATTACTACTAGGTCCAAACCTCACCAGCTCTCTGCTTGGAGTACTTGTCAGGTTTAGATAGAGGCCAATAGCATGTATGGGGGACATACATGCTATGTTTCATCAGGTGAAGGTTGGGGAGCACCATCAAGATCTTCTTTGCTTCCTCTGGTGGCAAGATGGAGACCTAAATAAGGAAACTCAGAACTTCAGGATGACAGTTAATTTATTTGGCGCTGTGTCATCACCCAGTTGTGCCAGCTATGCACTGAGGAAGGCTACTGAAGACAACAAAGCTGATTTCTCAGATGATGTTGTACAAGCAGTAAAACAGAATTTCTATGTGGATGACTGCCTGATCAGCTTTGGGTCAGAAGAAGAAGCAAAACAGGTGATGAAGGATCTTGGAGTTCTCTGCAAGCAAGGTGGCTTTACTCTAGAGAAGTGGATCAGCAATAATCGAGAGGTTTTGCAGATCATTCCAGAAGATCTGTGGGCAAAGGATCTAAAAGAGCTTAACCTGGATCGGGACAACCTTCCAATGGAGAGAGCTCTGGGGCTACTCTGGTGTGTGGAATCTGATAGCTTCAAGTTCAAGACTGAGATAAAACAACAGTATCTCACCAGGCGTGGTATGCTATCAGTAACCAGCTCTGTGTATGACCCTTTGGGAATTCTTGCACCTGTCACTCTCTTTGCCAAGATATTGCAACAGGAACTCTGCAAAAGAAAATGTGGATGGGATGAGGCTTTACCTCCAGACATTTTGAAAAAAATGGAATTCCTGGACTGGAGAACTTGTGCTCTTGACATCATTTCAGTTGAGCAGATGTATTCGACCAAAGGACTTTGGAGAGTCTATTCATGCAGAGTTGCATCATTTTGCTGATGCTAGCAAAGATGGCTATGGAACTGTGTCGTACATTCAGCTGAAGAACTCCCAGAATGAAATCCACGTTGCATTCCTATTGGGCAAGGCACGAGTTGCTCCACTGAAGTCGATCACAATCCCTCGAATGGAGTTATCAACTGCTGTCCTGGCTGCTCGAGTGGATGCCCTGTTGAAAGCAGAGCTGCAACTTCAGATCGATGATTTTGTGTTCTGGACCGACAGTACATCAGTGCTGAAGTACATCTACAATGAAGACACATGATTTCAAGTATTTGTGGCAAATAGAATCTCCGCCATAAGAGAAGCTTCCCATCCTTCTCAATGGAGACATATTTCCTCGAAAGAAAATCCAGCTGATGCTGCGTCCAGAGGAATGAGGATGTCGGACTTCATTGAACATCACATCTGGCTTGAAGGTCCCAAGTTTCTATGGAAATCTGAACAGGAATGGCCACAAACTTCCTTTGATCCCTTTCTGGAAGCTGACGATCCTGAGGTCCACAAAGCTGCAGTTGTGAATCTGACATCTGATGATGCATTAAATCCATCCGATCGGCTCGTCAGTTACTTCTCTGATGGGCAAAAGCTGAAGAGATCAGTTGCTTGGTTTCTCAAGCTGAAATCCATCTTACTCAAGCGTTGTGGAAGGAGGATTATCAGCGATTCTTCCCAGGATGACTCGGATAAGAAATCTGTTCTGACCTTAAAGGATCTGTCACAGGCAGAGTTTGCCATTGTACGCTACTGTCAGCAACAGCAGTTCAAGAAGGAAGTGGGTGGATTGGCTGAGAAGGGAGTAATCGGCAAACAAAGCTCCATTTATAAGCTGGATCCAACTTGGGAGGACAACCTTCGACGAGTTGGAGGAAGACTGAGTAAAGGAGCCATGCCACTGCAAGAAAAACATCCCATCATACTTGGCAAAAATCAACACATAACCAAGCTCATCCTCAGGCACACTCATGAAACATTAGGTCACATTGGACGCAATCATACTCTGGCTGTTGTGAGGAGAAAGTTTTGGATTCTACATGGAAACTGCTATGAGAAAGGTGATTTCTGAATGCAAGTTTTGCAGATGCCACAATGCAAGACCAGTGGATCAGAGGATGGCAGACCTCCCAAAGCAGAGAATTACTCCTGATTTGCCTCCATTTACCAATGTTGGAGTTAACTATTTTGGGCCTATTGAGATGAAAATAGGAAGAGCAACACACAAATGCTATGGTGTCATTTTTACCTGTTTGGCAAGTAGAGCTGTACATCTGGAAGTTGCACATTCTCTAGATACTGATGACTGCATAAATGCTCTGCGTCGCTTCATCAGCAAGAGAGGTCAACTTGTTCACATTAGGTCAGACAATGGAACAAACTTTGTGGGAGCTGCAAGAGAACTGAAGGAAGCTTTGGGTGCATTGAACCATGAGAAAATTCAAAAGGCTTTTTTTCCATCTGGAGTAGAATGGAGTTTTAACCCACCAGCTGGACCTCATCATGGTGGCATCTGGGAGTGTATCATACGCATATTAAGCTCAGTTTTGCAACAACAATCTTTGGATATGGATGGACTTACCACAGTCATGTTTCTGGAAGCGATGGGCCACGGAATACTTACCACTGCTCCAAGAAAAACAAAAGTGGAACCAAACTAAAAGAAACTTTGTCATCGGGGACATTGTCATGATAGTTGACTCTTTAGCACCACGAGGCTCTTGGTGTTTGGGAAGGATCTTAGAAGTGATGCCTGACAAAAGGGGTTTTGTTCGCACTGTAAGGCTGCTGACAAAGAATGGTATTTTTGAGCGCCCCATCACCAAATTATGTCTTTTGCAAGAAATGTAACTTGTGGTATTGGTTTGAATGTATGTGGCTTGTAAACCAATATGTTGAGAATTGTTATGTCTGACAATAAGGGGCCGGTATGTAGAAGCCAATTAGTGCAAAATTGATATAAGGCAGGAAATGATGTTTGTGGGTGTGTGTGTTTCACCGGAAAGGCTAATCAGTTTTGACCGCTTGGCCAGGAAATGCTGTCACAACAGTATGCCGTTTTATGATTTTTTGCTGAAGGAGTCAAAGAAGAATAAATTGGCTTTTAAAGGTGCCATGACATCAAATTTCACTTTTCTGGGGTTTTGGGTGTATAATATGATCTGTTGTGCACTGATGAGGCCATGTGAATGTCCAGAGTGAGAATCAAAGTTCCTGTTTATGGTCTGTCAGCTTTGTCTCTCTGCTCAGAAACGGTTGAATCAGACAGCAGGCTATCATTCTACGTAGTTCTATCATTCTACGTAATTTAATTGCTCCAATAAGAGCACACTATCAAGTAAACAGCAACCCCCCCCCCCCTCTCTCTCTCTCCCTCTCCAACCGGTCTATGCACCGTCCGCTCCCCCCCTCCCTTCCTCCCCTCCCTGTCTGATTCAGCTGTGTGTATGGAGCTAGTAGTAACTTCTGTGCAGTCAGGTCTGGGTTTTCAAACAAATGGATTTAAAAGAAAACTTCTGCAGTAACACTGAGGGAGGGGGCCACAACCTTGCCATTACCTGTAAGTTTATTTTGTTTTCTAAATGCTGTCTTTTCTGATAAACGTAGCTCACTGTCTGAAGTGCCCATGTTGCTAGCAGTTAGCCTTTAGCAAAGTCCGACCGCAGCTTGACCTAGATTCTCCAAATAAGGTCATAGCCAAATAAGGTGTAGCCAATCAAAATGAAGTCAACGTGGTCTCCGGGTAAAGCTCCATATCATCACCGGACCCAACTGTATTACTGAGGAAGTGAGGTCTGGCGTTTCAAAACAATACTCCGCTGTAAAAAATGCCGTTTTTTTCTTTGGAGTATTTACATATGCAGTAATGCCAACAACATAAATTAGTTTTTAACTGCTATGTCATCACTCCTTTAACTGCAAGAACAACGTCTGGACATTCTACTTTACCATCTCATCCGGCAAATGCGTGTCAACCAAAAGATTCCAGTCTAAAAACACTCCAGTGGCTTTAAGCATAGGCTTAGCCCCTTCAATGTAAGTTCATAGTATTCAACATTTCTGGGTTCAAGGAATTTCCACTGGACTAAGTCTTTTCAACCACAATTCAAAAGCAATATTTCACTTCACTAAATTATAATTAAGAACATTATTTAATTTGAATAACTTGTTTTTAAAAGGCAGAATTTGTAAGTTTAAGGTGATTCTTTCCAACACCAGCAGTAATGAGCAAAAACACAACCGCCACCTCCACATACCACCACAGGGTGGCAGGAATGAGCAATACTTTTTCTTTTTCTTCTTCTCTTCTCTTTTTTTCTTTTTCTTCTTCTACTTGTCCTGTCCAGCATCATAGCAAGCAAAATGGAAATCTGATTGCTTTATTGTGTTGAACAGTTTTGCTTTGACAAGCGGAGCTTTATGAACACAAGGCTCCACTTGATATCCTGTTTATTCATTTTATTTCTTTGTTTAAAGAGGCCCTATTATGCTATTTCGACTTTTTTTTTAGCTATTCACAGTGTAATAGTGTTGAAAGCTCATTCAGACAAGTGATCCTTCTTTCACATAAACTCATGTCTGAGATGTCTAGCGTGCCTCTCCATTCAGTTTCAATGGTGGTAGAAACGGTAGGTTTCAGAGTTTTTTTCACATCACTTTTTCACTGACGTCACAGGGGGAGGAGCTCAGTGATTGGATAACTTCTCTACGCTGTGCGCGTTCATGAGAATCGAGGCAGCTCACCTTTCCTGAAGTGGTTAGAAGTCTAGGAGTTATCGCGGCGCATTTTTCATCAAAAAGATGTCTCACAAGAAGTGTTTCTTCGGCTGTGTCGGAAAGTTACACTTGTTCAAATTCCCAAATGAAACTACGGCCCGACAGCAATGGATGGAGTTTGTTTTCGGGAACCAGACGCAGAGTTGTTCCAATGTGTTTGTTTGTGATCGACATTTCACCGACGACTGCTGGCTGAATAAGGGCCAGTACGATGGCGGATTTGCAAACAAGCTTTTGCTGAAACAAGGGTCTGTCCCCTCAATCAAGGAGAACCGCGTTTCTGATCCGGAGCCACACGCTGTAAGTAATACTGAAAAAAACTGTGAGAAGAAATAACTTACACTGACTTCATAAACGGAATGTCTAGGCTACATACACCTGGTAATTAGCCGAGCTAAATGATAGCTGATAGCTGTGGACGGGGGAGGCTAACAGACGTAGCCATCAGGTTATAAATACCCATGTGATTACCAAGCTAAACGATAGCTGTGGACAGGGGGACGCTAACAGACGTAGCCATCAGGTTATAAATATCCAGGTGATTACCAAGCTAAACGATAGCTGTGGACAGGGGGACGCTAACAGACGTAGCCATCAGGTTATAAATATCCAGGTGATTACCAAGCTAAACGATAGCTGTGGACACCCAGATACAGATGTAATCAGATGCTACAGATGAAATCACAACATAAAGACTTGCAGATGATCAGGCAGTGGAAACCAAGGGTGTGGATGGAGAGATGTCTCGGACATAATCACAAGCTAAAAAGTTGCAGGTGGTCAGCCAGGTGAAACAATAGATGTAGGCTATATAACTATTCTCATTTCTGAAGGCCCCTGTCCCATCTCTTGAGAAAAGTTTATTTTTCTCTCTAATTAGACAATCGGTATGTAGTATGGCTTTGCCCTTCTCCTGACTGCAATTATGTCATTTTGTCGTAAAGGCATTTATCCACACTATGTAACAGCTCAGCTTTTACTAAATGTGAAACTTTATCATTTGCAGAGCACTTCAGGGCTACCTAGTGGCCAAGAAACAAAAAAAATATGCAGACAGTGGATGCCAGACTGAACCACCTCATACTGTGTCTGTTGCCTCTCAACATTCTGTGGCGAAAAAGTCAGTCGGCACCCAGTGCTCAAACCTGGCATTATTTACATCTACAGCAACACAGCTGTCACTGGGTACACTCAGAGCCCATGTACGCAGCAAAGGTATTTTTTTTTTTTTATTTCATTTATAATGTTTTGGTTGTAGTGTTGTTGCAAACTATTCTGAATAAAGTTTGCCTAATTGTGTTTATTAGGATCCCAGGCTACTGCTGTGACTGCAAGTGTTGGTACAGAGACAGAACACATGGACATTTCTGAACAATTTTCATCGACACCAGTCAAGGCATCCACATCAGGAATAAGACCAGCAAAACGGCTGCGCATTGAGTTGGAGGAGGAGGAGGGAGATGATGACGGTGCAGACACTTCCTTTCTTTCGACAACCTTTCAATCTAAAGACTCTACCTACATTCCTGGTGACTCTGTCACTGAGACATCAGAATTGAGGTAATTTATTTATATATATATATATATATATATATATATATATATATATACTTATATGTGTGTGTGTGTATATAATATAAAAACATTACATGTGATTTTCTTTATATTGCTACTGTTTTTGCCTTTTCAGCGGGATGGAGTCCACGTCTGATTATGGGGATGCAAAATACATTGTTTTTGAAAGCTCGCTAAAGGAGCTTTTTGAAAAATGTCCTGTTTGCAAACATCCGTGTGAAGTCCAGAGACGAAGACTTGGTACCTTTGTGTCATTCAGTCAGGTGTGCCTGAATTGTCAATACAGTAAAAAATGGCAGAGCCAGCCTGTGAAAGGAAGCACTCCAGTTGGGAATCTTCAATTGTCTGCTGCAGTGTACTTCACAGGCGGCTCATTTACTAAAATGGAAAAGGTACGTATTACAATAGGAAAGACACATTGATGTTTTCCTACTTGCACAGTAGAATTAAACTTGCATTCTGCTTTTAGATCTGCAAAGCCCTGGGTCTGCAAATCCACCAGTACGATACTTTCAGAAGGCATGCCCGGATGTTTCTGGAACCAGCAATTTATCATAAGTGGAAGATGGACCAACAAAATTTGTTTGATGAACTTCGACCACATGGACAAATTCCTGTGGGGGGTGACATGAGAGCTGATTCACCAGGTGAGTTTGGTTTTGAAAAATCTTCTGGTTAAATATTCATTATGAATTCAGATGTGATGCCAATATATTTTTTTCTGTCTTAAGGGCATTCAGCTAAATTTGGTTCATACACACTGATGCACCTTGATAGCAACAAGATTCTGGATGTACAGCTTGTACAGGTACACCTCAAATATAATCCTTCTAGCAGTTTATGTTCTCTGTGCATTTGCTATAATTTTTTTCAATCCTTTTCTTTTTTTTGTTATAGAGCAATGAAGTTGGTGGCAGCGTGTATATGGAAAAAGAAGGACTAAAAAGAGGTCTTGACCTTTTAGAATCAAATAATTTGGAAGTGGACTACATTGTCACCGACCGTCATACACAGGTGCAGAAATATTTGAGAGAGCGACAGGTACTCCAGTACTATGATGTCTGGCACTTTGAGAAAGGTTAGTAAAAACGGATATGCTCTTATATTGTACCGATCTGTCTTTTGTGTGTGTGTGCCTTTTGGTCATAATAAATGATTAGCACATGTGAAAATGATTACAAACATGTGTTAAAATGTACCATTCACAGGTTTATCCAAGAAGTTGGATAAGGTGGCCCGGAACAAGGAATGCCAGGTGTTGAGAAAGTGGTTGCCGAGCATTAAAAACCACATGTACTGGACAGCAACATCCTCCACGACTGGACCTGAGAAATTGGCCAAGTGGAATTCCATTATTAATCACCTTCAGAATGTCCATGTCCACGAAGACCCACTGTTCCCCAAATGTGTTCATCCTGTGAGAGTTTCCAGGGACCCGAATAAATGGTTTCCACCAGGTTAGTCATCATACATTTTTTTTAATTGCACACTAGCTTGCAAAAGTATTAGTTTGTTGCGATATGCAACAATCCACTAAATATTTGTTTTTATGTTTTGTTTTGTTTTGTTTGTTTTTTTTGTCACATTAGGTTCCATGGCTCTGTACAAAGTCGAGAAGCTGCTTACAAACAAAAGAGTTCTGCGTGATGTGGAAAAGCTGAGTCATAACCAGCAAACATCAGCTTTGGAGGCATTCCACAGTGTAATACTTCGTTTTGCACCGAAGAATGTGGTTTTCCCATTTATTGGAATGCTCTGCAGGTAACATATTAGTTTGAAAAAATATTGATACCAAATTATTACTGTCTCTGGGAAATAGATTATTGTTGTGACAAAGTTTTTGTTCATGCCATCAACACAAAACTAATACTGTATTACATTTTTAGGCTTTATCTGGCAGCAATGCATTTCAATGAGAATGCAGGACGTCAGCAGGCAAAGACTTTGAAGGGTAAAGCTGTGTTTAAAGTTGTTTATCCGAAGTCAAAGAAGGGACAAGCTGCTGCAAAACCTGTAAAAACTAAACCAACATTTGGTAAGAAAAGAACCTTTTTATTGTAAATAATTTTGACAAACACTAAATGTGGCATTATGACAACTTCTTTTAAAACTCCAGTCTTGTAAACATTAATTTAACCATGTAAACTGTACAAAAAAATTTAAGTGCAGTCATAAAAAATATATTACACTCCTTTTCTTTTCTATATCAGGATATGTCAGTGCACTGATGAGGCTCGTCTTCACTGAGGTCTTCCCTGACCCTGCTACATTTGTGGAGGAGCTGAAGAAGGTTCCGGTTCCAGAGGACCTCAGTGCTCAGTACGAGAGGCCATCAAAGGAAGAGGTCATTGCGAGGCACGTCTCACGCTTCAGTCAAGGACCGGCCGGAACCCAGTGTAGCTCCCCTCCACATCAGGAAACTCCTGGCGTATCCGACCAACAACACACGACGGGATGACCACCCTGATGTGTCGGCCAAGGTATCCCCAGCACCAGCTAACAAAGCTGCGGTATGCAAGATACCGACAACGTCTGCAGGAGAAGAACAGATTTTTATTGCCATCTTAGACAATAGCCCACTTTGTACATTTTACCCACAGGGCTCCTTTTGTTTATTTGCACAGATTTATTTTTGTATTTTCATACTGTTACTTTGAATTTAATTTGAAAATGCAATAAAATGTTTGACAAGGCTGACTGGTTTCACTGTTGTGAAGAAAGGTAAAACCATGATTATGTAATAACTCACTCTGCCTCAGTTCTTCTCCTGACTGGTCCATAGTCAGCCCTGTATATGTTGTTTATGTTTTGCAATGTGTAGATGTTTAGGCAGTTTGCTTCCAGTCCTGGATGGTCAGTCATACAAATGGGAGGGTTATGGATCTGGCTCATTCGTCTTCTCACCTAAGATGTATTTCAGGCAACAAAAAAAGAGCAAGTCAGAAACTAAATATCAAAGTCAACTTTATTGTCAAATGTGCCACGTTAGACATACAACACAGATGAAATTACAGTCCTCTTAAACATACGGTGCATATATTAATATATAATATACTAAAGATGAAAAATATAGGAGTCCACTCAGATTAGAAATCTAAGCACGAAACTAAATTCTAAAAGATTTACTAATGGGGTGATAGACAACGTGAACAGTATTGCAATCCTAATGTGGGAAGGTAGTGCAAATATTACAGTGCAATGACAATGTAAACAAGGCAACTGTAGCATCTAACAGTAAGTTTTAGCAGTATAACAGTACAGTGGTCCTGATGGACCATCATAAAGATATGATTGTGATAATTTTGCATATTTGTGTAATAATTGCCAGCATGTTTTTTATTGTCAAAATATGATTTTGAATTGGAATGCACAGTAATTGCATTATGTCAACAAAAGACAGTGGTTGATCGTTTTGCACCCCTAACAAAGATAAGTTGATCAAGATTGTAAAGAACTTCACGCAACTATAACAGTGCATTAAAAGTCAACAGGCATCATTACCTTATCTATCTCTTGACAGCAGACGTTTTCCACTTCTGTTGGCATTGTGGTACATTTTCCACATGTACACCTATCAACAGGGGCAAGTATGTACAAAAGGCAAGTTAAAGATGGTAAACATCGGCGTAGCGCATTCGATGGTAAGAATCGTATTTACCAAACAGATACGTCCTGCTGCAGTCTTTGCGGCACGTCGGCGAGTTGTTCAGCTTGAGAATCGGGGTCCGACTCAGGCTCAAACATGTATGGTTGGATGTTTTGTGTAGCCATGGTTGACAAAAAAAATTATATATATATAAACCTCTGTTTGTTTACTAGTAATGCCGGTGTCTCTATGGCGAGAATGTATGGGCGCGCTCCCGACAACTGCTACCAGCAGTTAACCAATCAGAGGCATCCTGCATCATTGTAGGGGCGGGGCTTAATGCGGAAGAGCCTCATTCTGCCTGTCTCGAAAGGGGCTTCTATTTGGGCTGAAGGAGACGACCGAGATGTAATGAAAAACGGTGTTTGAGAAAAAGAGCTTGATGAATTTCTGTCATTGTGGACTTGCGTACGAAGGCAAAGACATCCAAAATGTGTAGAGTAGAGCCACTTTAAATATTTTAATGGATTTAAATGAGCAGACATGTTTTATAGCCTAAACAGTGATGTAGAAAAATGAAAGTTAACAGAGGTAATGATAGAAAGTGGAACAGAGAGAGAGGAGTGAGGGAAGGGGAAGAGAGAGAGGGAGAGGGGGAGAAAACATGAATCCACTTACACAGTTCACTGGTACATCTGTACAGCGATCCCTAAACAACATTCCAAGGTCTCAGTCGGAAAACAAAACAAGCAATCCCCTACAGGAGGACCTGCAGATGGCTCGAGTATCCTCAGATCATACAAACACACGCAGAACCACGCAAAGAAGAGGTAAAACCTAGTTAGCGCAACGCAAAGCAGCGTCACAGTGTCAACATGCATAGTAATGAGCAATACTAACACCCTGCATTCCAGCTAGGGATTGGGCATATCAGTACCCTGGAGTTGATACTTCAATACCAGTCAAGCAACATACTGGATTCAATACTGTTTTGAGTATGTAGATACCACTGTACAGATACAAAACATGCACGTTGTTTCCACTTTGAGTCTTAGTCAATGAAATAACGTGAAAGCAGCCAGATTCTAGCTTGATGTCACATCACATGATGGTAGCAGATGTCATGATGCGGCTACTGTTGGTATTTAGTGCTTTAATGCAGGTTATTACACACTGTTTTGGTGAATTACGCTTTATATTTGAACATTTTCCACTGAAATCCTAACCTGTTAGATTTGACAAGTTTTTAATTTTATTTACTCAAATGGTTTTAGAAGCATTTCTTTCCAGTAATTCTGTTTAAGTTTTACTTAGATGTCCCTTGCATTCAAGATACTGTAAACTGTACAATCATGTGATAACAAAAAAGTACTGGTAAAAAAGTACCATAAACTACTGGTATCGTATTGACAGCAAAAATTTCCCTATCACCCATCTGTAATTCCAGCTGTTGGTTGTGGAATTAAATGAAAATTTTGAACATCGTAGTAAAATATGGTAGTAGTATGATGGTCTGGAGCTGTTTTGCTGGAAAACAACACACACACACACACACACACACACACACGAGAGTCAGTCTAGATGGCTCAACTTATTTCCACACATGTACAATGGCGCCCACAATGTGCGGCCATGGCCCCCCTGAACAATATTTTTTCATTTATATAATCTTTTATGTACTATTAACAAGGCGCAGCATTGTTTGATTTGCTTGAATGTCAAAGTCTTTATAAGCTAATAAAAATAGAATTACACTCAAACATTTGAAGTTGAAGTTTTGTGAAGTCATTTGTTTGACACACACACACACACATGTACACACACATACAGAACAATGGAGGAAGTTGAGCTCGTGATTTACCTGCTGTTTGTTTTGCTGGCAGATGTGTAGAAAACACCCAATAACTACAGCAAGCCAAATCTGAACTCGTAGGACAATACTCCTTCAGGACATTTAGTTGTTCATCTACTTAAATTATTGGTGAAATAATGTCTAAGAGGCCCATTCATTCTGCCCCTCCGCTGTCATTATTTTAGGCGTTTTCGTACTGTAGGAACCTTCTGGAGTTCCTAGAACCTTTTTAGCTCCTACTCTGAGGCAGGGTCTTTTCGGGGTTCCATAGGAACTGAAATGCGTAGATGTTTGGTGATTGGTAAAACTGGCAAGCCGCGCCCCTTGCGTGATCTCCGCTTCTTCCAGCCCCGGCATATTTAAAAAGTCCCACAGCTGTTTACTGAGATGGTAACAAGAACTATTACAGTAGGAATGTACCAATTCATTATCAAATCTATCACAATGGTGCACGTCCTGAATCCAGAACTATTCTGAAATGTCCAAAAACAATTATTTTATACTAATTTAATGACCCAAATACAGCTGCAATGTGTGTGGCAGTAGAATCTGCGGCTGCCGGACCGTCCACTTCCGTCCACTAAAATGTCCCTGCATACTTCAGCGAAAGGTAAACAAGACGTTAGTTAGGGGGGCTGTTCCGTTACGTGATACAAATGGCCGTGATGATGGAAAGCTGGTAAGCTAGCTTTATAATAGCTTTGAATAAAAGAGATGAGAAACCTCAGTTTTATATCAGATCATCTGGGGCATAAATTTGTCACTGTCACAGACAAGGAACATGGTTCCTACAGTATCAAGGTCCTCCCTCATGTGCCAACGCAAACTGATGAAGGTAGTTCTGATAATTAAACTCGGGATGCATAGTTATAGGAACTGCCTTCTCAGAACCTCTGTGCGAATGTGCCTATGGATATACGCGGATCTACGACTAATCTAAATATTGTCCAAAGGAGTCAGAGTGATGGAGAAATGTTACTGATGAGCAGTGTTGTATAGTAACTAAGTAAAAATACCACTTAAGTAAAGTAACAAAGTATTTTTTTATATTTGTACTTTACTACTTCTATTTCTGATTACTTTTACTTCACTACATTTTCCGAGAAAAATCAATACTTTTACTCCATTACATTTACCTGAGCATCTTAGTTACTCGTTACAAAATAACAAGGGACGTAACAGCCAATGGACAATCTTTCTTATGTTGTAGTGGGACTATCAGCCACTTGTAGCAGCTTTGTGCAGCCGTTCTGAAGCTAAACACACCTTTACCTGCCTCAGCAGCAGGTGAAAGGCTGTTTAGCATCGTTGGTCTGGTCTTCAGCCCAAGAAGAGCTAGATTAAGTTGTCACCATTTTGAGAAACAACTTCTCTTGAGGTTGAACAAAACGTTTTTTCTGGCTTCAGTAATGACTGGATTGACAGTTCAAGTGCTGTCAGCAATGCAGTCATGTTAAAGTTTAACCAATCAAGTTCTTTGTTTGCTTGCGTCACCTCCGAGAACCAAGAGTTTATTAGGAATGATTTTTTATTGACTGCATGTGGGTATGAATGTTAGTAGGCATGCATGCAGGTCTGCAAGGATGTTTGTGTGTACAGTATTTTTCTACATGGTTAGGTTTATGTAAGGAGGTATTGAAACTCCTTTACACTTTGCAAATTAAAACTTAAAAACTAAATTAAACAGAAATAAAGAAAATGTTAAACTCAAATTTCTGATTGTGTTTTATTGACAGTACTTTTTACTTTTGATACTTAAGTACAGTAAATACTAGCTACTTTTTTACTTTTACTCAAGTAATATTCTAGCAGGCAACTTTCACTTTTACTTGAGTCATTTTCCAGAAAGGTACTTTTACTTTTACTCAAGTATGGCTTTTGGGTACTTTATACAACACTGCTGATGAGTAAATACACGTATAAACTCCTAGAAATAAGGTCCAGGTTGAAAGAAACAGGAGCTATCCTTTAATAACCCTTGGCCACCCCTAACACGATCTATGCAGGCACCCCTGCACATGGAGAGTTGAGCTGAAGCCGTTTTAACTGTGGAATAAAAATGAAAGCTCTGAACAAGCTCAAGATCCAAATTCAGCCAGAGCTGCGGGTCAGGATGAAAGCAGAGCCGATAACCAGAGATGTACACAAAAGTTATTTTATTGAGGTCAGACTGTGTTACAATAAGATCTGTGATAAAGCAGCTGTCTGACAGACATGACTGCAGGGATGGATGAAGGTGGGGATCGGGGGGGGGTTCAGGCTGCCTGGTGTTCCTGACCACCTCGTAAGGACAACGTCCAACCCTGGAGCAAGGCATTTCCATGATTCATCTTGTAGGCAGCATGTCTGTCTGAAGCAGACACTGTTGGATGAGGAGCACAGCGGCTTTAGAAACACTTGCGATGGACGATGGTTGGACCAGACTCGTCGTACTCCTGCTTGCTGATCCACATCTGCTGGAAGGTGGAGAGGGAGGCCAAGATGGAGCCGCCGGTCCAGGCCGAGTACTTCCTGTCTGGAGGAGCGATGATCTGAAAGCAGACGGAGAAAACGTTGAAGACGGAAGCTTCATTTACAAGCCTGAGCACAACAATCTGTGGAAAAGCATCCATGGTGCACGTTCTGGTCTAGAGTTGGCCAGGGTTCCCACCAGGGACGGACTGGGACAAAAAAGCAGCCCTGGACTTTGGCTCAGCCCGGCCCACAACAACTGATGCACAGAAATTCAACACACTACCTGGCAAGAATACTATACTGTCTAAATCAGGGCTGTCCAATTTGGGGCCCGGGGGCCAAAGTTGGCCTGTGAGTGATTATTTTTGGCCCGCCGTCCATTTTCTTCTTCTTTTTTTTTTATCAAAGAAAATTATGATTTTTCCAGCAATGTGAAAAGTTCATTTGATAATTATTAACTGTTGAATTTCCCTTCCTGACCACGGATGAACACTGCATTACATTATGGGCAGGGCGGCACTGTGCTTTGTCCATCAACTCAGATCTGGAAGCCCATGATAAGAGAATAACTGCTGTCCAAAATAAAACCTCATACAAAGTGATGTGAAAAACAAATAATGAACACAATAAAGAACAGTGTTCATTCATTTTCCACATTACTTTTTTTATGAGATTTTACTTTGAACAATTACACTATGGGCAAAGCATATTTGATTTGTTACACTGCAACATGAATTTATAGTTTTGGCCCGCGATCATCTACCCCAAGTATTTTTGGCCCTTCAATGTAAAAAATTTGGACACCTCTGGTCTAAATTATACCAATAGCACTGGCCTCATCTAAAATACTAGATGTTGTGTTGTGAGTATTGTAGGGATAGTATGGGTAACTGGGACACTTTCTGAAAATGTAATCTCAACATAATTTCTGATTATGAACCAAACATCCACACAGAACTTTTTTGTTTTAATTTCATGCTGCCTTATGATGAGCTCAATGGTGATTTTTTGTAACAGAAGTAAACACATGTAAAGATAAAGCTTAACTGTCCCACTTTACCCATACTCACCCTATAGGGTTTCTTGAACTTGAATACTCACAAATAAAATGAAGCTGTATTCACACTAGTCCCTCTGACTGAGCCAGTACAAAACATCCATCTGAAATGCATAACACATACTCTTTGGCTTATCATAAATCAGTATCACCAGAATATCACCATAATTAATCCACAATTTGGGGGCCATGTGTCCAGCTGGCTATATCTGACTTTGATGCTTCAGCACAACCTCTGTCCACATTGCTGCTTTCATGTTCCTCAACCCTTGGACTGTTAGAGTTCCAGTCCTGTATTCCACTTATGAAGGGATTGTTTATAGTTTGTTTGGCAAATGCTAAACATACTGCACAATACCATGTATGGTTTTCTTCACAGTATGAGTCAGTTTTGGTTCTTGCCATCTTTGTGTTTAAAAACCCTCTGTACTGACAGGTACTGTACTTTGTGATAAGAAAAAACATCTAGGCTGTAACTATCTGGTAGTAAGTTACGGTAAAGTTGAGCTGGGGAGGCTGTCATACATGGCCCTTGGTCTAAACTCAACCTCAATAAACAATAATAATAATAATGGATTAGATTTATATCACACTTTTTTTTCCTATCAAGGAACTCAAAGCGCTCACAGTAGGTCCATTATTTATTCACTCCTCAGTTATACTTTGTGATGCCCAAAGCACTTTGGGCATCCAGCTGGATGTAGATATATGTGCTATATAAATGAAATAAATGAATGGTAAGCTATGTATGTAGCCACAGCTGCCCTGGGGCAGACTGACGGAAGCGTGGCAGCCATTTCGCGCCTACGGCCCCTCCAACCACCACCGGAACATTCATACAAGGCAAGGGGGGTTAAGTGTCTTGCCCAAGGACACAACGACATATGGCTGGGGGGACCGGGATTCAAACCGCCGATCCTTTGATCATTGGCCGACCTGCTCTGCCACAAATGGGAAACAGACTTTAAGAGATGGTTTATGTATTTAGTTGATAACAGCAACTATGATCTTGCTATTATATAACATTTTTTTATACAACTATAACTATAATGTATTCCAAGTCATTTATTATTATAACAATATTACTTAATACTTTTTATATTACTTAATATATTACTTAATCTCTATCAGTTCATACAGTAGGTAAATAATGTTACTGCCCGAATAATACACCATTTTAAGGAAAAAATCTTGATTAAAAATGTAACTTCTTTATTCATAGACTAGTTTGCAAGTAGCTATTGACTGTTAAAACTTTGAAAAGTAAAAGTCCAACAGTGCTGCCAGTTTTTACTAGTCTGTCTTTTTATTTAATATTTCTGCTGCATGTGACATTTTACAGCTTAAACGTTTCAAATTAAGCTGTTTTAACTTCTGCAATAATCATTTCATTTAGTTTTTTCCATTGTATGAAGCAACACAAACTGGGTAGCCCTTTCTTTTCCAAGAAGTGTAACAACCAGAATAACATCAGCCCAAGCATGTCGCTCTTTCTATGGTTCCATTCTTACTTGCTCTGCATCTGTTTGTAGAACTTCCACCAGCTCTCTCCGTTCCTCATCATCACATGTGGTGGGGGCGCTTCTCACTTCTTGAACACGGCTTCATCTACATAGACTTGTGCTGCAGTGGCGCTGCTGCTGCTCTGGCTGTGTTTCTGTTTGTCCCACTTCTGAACATTTCAGTGAGTTTGCAGCATTTGGCATTTTCATCCTCAAAATGTGGCTTATTTCCCCTTCGCCTTCTCAGCACCACCCTTTTCTTTACGTGTTTCATTATCCTTATTCAAATAGCTTTCCTACTATCTTTCTCTTATTAGTGTTTTCTTCTTACGCTCCACAATTGGTGCGCACTGTTCTTCTTTGGATGGCATCCAACTTTAAGTGCATTACTGCCACCTAAAGGACTGAGGTGTGAAACTGTAGATAAATGGGAAAAACACTGATCACTATGTAGCCTGATGTGGCCAGCTATCAGCAGCTACGTGACAGCCGGCCGCCAACTTCCATAGCGGCTGATGCAACTACATGAGACGCTGGCCGCCGGCTGTCCTGACCTGAAGCACTGGCCGTTCTGTGATTCTCCAGAACTCACAGATGGACAGTCCACCCCTGGTTCCCACTCTTTTCAAGTTATTTTCCAGGACATGAAATGAAAAATACTTAATCCGAGAAGGGAAATCAGGACTTTTCCAGCTGCTACAGTACAAGTCAAGTTATCACAACACAGACGAATAAATTCCACCCCAAGTTTTGGGAGAAGTGTTCTACAATTTTATATTTTGTGCAGAGATGAAGTAGTGATTAACAGAGACGAAGCAGAGAAGCTTCAGCTCAATGTTGCCATTTAAAGGCAGCTGGAAACATACAAGTGTTAAATGTTTAAGCTGTTTGCGATCAGTCACAATGGAGAGAAGCGGAGGGAGGAAGAATAATTTTCCAGGACATTTTCCTCTCATTTTCTATGACTGGAAAAATGTTGAATCAATTTCCAGGTTTTGTGTGGAAACCCCGTTGCCATGGTAACCATTGCGTGAACATTGAGGAAATATTGCACCTTGATTTTCATGGTGGACGGGGCCAGGGCAGTGATCTCCTTCTGCATGCGGTCGGCGATGCCGGGGCACATGGTGGTACCTCCAGACAGCACGATGTTGGCGTACAGGTCCATCTGGATGTCCTCTTTACACTTCATGATGCTGTTATAGATGGTCTCATGAACGCCAGCCAACTCCATTCCTGGAAACGGGAGAGAGCAGGTCAGCTGCAGACTCACCAACGCATTCAAGAGGAAGACAGGAAACATGTGGAGCAAAGACCAATAATTCCAAGTTTTCACTTTAGACCGGACCAAGGGACTCCAGCTCCAGTCCCACAGGTCTGAGACGTTTCCCAGAACACCAGATTCAAATGGAAAACTGTTGGCCAGGCATGTTGACGGGGGCCCTGTCCCAAAACCCACCCTAAATCCTACAGTACACACCGGTATGAAGTGCGCACTTGGCAGAAGTGCACATTGAGTGTGCAGGTTAGTGCGGGAAAATGGCAGAATTGGGACAGTGATGGTTCCTCCATCACTTTATGTCATTGCTTCCAAACTCGGCCTCATCTCTGTTCCTGGTGAAGAGACGTCATTTTCAGACCTAAACTGAATAAAGTTCATTTCATCTGTTCTTGTAAAATGCATGTTACGAAATCCACGTGTTTAATAAATGAATTATTGAACTTAATTTCTGTAGGTGTCTGTATAATTTCACCAGTACAGGTTAAATAACTGTTACATTCTAAACTAAATGTATAATAATAATTAAATTGTCTGCTCTGTGACTGTTATTGTTAGCATAGAATGTCCATAAATGTCTACGTCCATAAAAACATGTCTGTCAGGTAAACAGGTCTCCCTTGTTAAAGACGCTGCGTCTCAATGGGACTTTCCTCTGTAAATAAAGTTTAGAGCTGTATCATGCTTTTCAAATGTTCCAAAAGTCAAATATAGGCATTTATAAGCTAGATATGTTCCCATCGTTACTATAGAAACTAATTTGGTGTTAAATATTAGTTTTTCTATGCGTCTAATTTCCAACACGGAAGTAAGATGGCTGACTGTACTGAACTGCGGAGCTCTCGACCAATTGCAGCATGTTTTACGCCCATTTGATGACGTCACCCTGCAAGAGACACTTATTCTGAAGGGTCACAGAATTGTCTGTTAGCACCGGCAGCTCTCATGTGGACGTTAGTAGTAAACATTGATGGATAATTACTCCGATCGACGGGATAAAACAGACCAGCCTGTTATGGAGCTGTATGCGCTCGACCCAGAGTCTGATATGGAGTTTGAAGTACACACAGTACCACAGAAGTACCACAGAGACCCCTGACAAGTGAGTAACTTAGCGAACAAATCATAGCCTAACAGTTAGCATTGAGCTGAGAGATGTGTTGACTCACCAGTGTTGTTGTCTGTCCATGCACGTTTTTATAGCAGGAACTGCGTCAGGTTTCAGAAGTAATCCCAGAGAAAAAAACACTTTACTGCCCGAGATTCATGAAGTTGTCAGGAGTGAAGTTCACACACAAAGTTGAGTTTTTTTTTTCCCTGCTCCTGAAGTTAAAATCCAACCACTTCTGGCAAGTCGATTCATCCAGTACAACAAATACACTCCCACGCTGAACATAACCACGCTGAACGTAACTGCATTTTCCCCAACTTGCTGTCCTCTAGAGCTTAAAAAAAAGAAGAAAAAAAAAGGAAGAAAATTCTCCTGAAATCTGGATCAAACGTCTGTTAGCTGATGGCTGCTTGTCTCTGAGGAAATCTTCCTGCAGGTGTTAGTTTCTTCCTCAGAGAGTGTGTATAGGATTCTCCGAGTTTCTGTTCAACAGAGGGCGTCTTGCTACGATACTGCACATGCGTGTTTGGACTTTCGTGATTGGTGCCACGTTCATACGTAACGGGGTGGGTAGTCAGCCGTTTGCAGGGAGGTAGTGCTTGGTTTAAATATTCATGTAGATTACTCAAATATGCATGAATGAAGAAAAATAACGATTTAAATCATTTCTTGATAAGGAAATAACACACTGACATGCTGAAAAGCTCTTAAAAGTCCATTTTTCATGATAGGGCTCCTTTAAACTAAAATTAAATAACTACTTATATCAGTAAACTGATAACTTTCATTACTAATATGCTTTGAATTTTAATATTCAAAGCATATTTCAAAGTAACAGGGCAAACTTCAGTAATTATTTCACCTACAGCAGTAAAAGATGAAATATTTCAATATTTACATCTGAAATGGAATTTTTTCACCACAGGCAGGAGCTCATCACCAAACATGGACATGTTCCGCCTTTAAGGTTCAACACATCACACGCAGCAATGAATTATGGGCAATATGCTTCGGTGAAGTCTGCATTTATGTGGAGTTCACCGAAGTGTGGATTAAGGTGCAAAGGGGGGGGTGGCAGACCTCCGCCCTGAAGAATTGGCACACACTACGCACTTCAACCCCTCAATGGGAGCGCACATTCTAGGGGCGCAAAGGTGGAAGTGCAGGTGTTGGGACAGGGCCCCAGTCACCAATTCATCTGCTCCAGAAAGCCAATGCTCAAACAATTTACTGGATCCAACACCCACAGAATGATGTTCCTTCATTTTCTACTCAACCTCATGCAAGACTTTGGAGCACTTTAATATCAAATGCAGCCGGAGATCCGGGGAGGGGGGGGGGGGGCGGTTATCCGACTGTCATA
Source organism: Atherinomorus stipes (assembly GCA_023101725.1). Lineage (NCBI taxonomy): Eukaryota > Metazoa > Chordata > Actinopteri > Atheriniformes > Atherinidae > Atherinomorus > Atherinomorus stipes. The sequence goes on from JALJCO010004593.1 coordinate 188,264, forward strand.
TACAGTAATGGAGGTGAGCAGTGCTTGAAACAAAAAGGTTCATAAAAGTCCACAAAAACTTATCAATATTCCTCCATACTGCTCGTCCATTGTAATCCAAGTGTCCTGAGTGGGTAGCGTCCAGAATTTACTGGAAACCACATCATTTAGTAGATTTTTATAGCATAAACAGTAGAACACCGTACTTCCAATGCGTAGCAGTTTACATTTTGCTAAAAGCGACCGAGCTGCAGCCAAACACAAGCGGCACATTCTGACAGAGGTTCTAGGAAAACAGCTCCTATAACTCCCCGTCTGGAGTTTAGTTATCAGAACTACCTTCCCCATCAGTTTGTGTTGGCACATGAGGGAGGACCTTGATAGGAACCATGTTTGACATAATCGTCTGTGACAGACAAATTTATGCCCCAAATGATCTGATACAAAACTGAGGTTTCTCATCTCTTCTGTTCAAAGCGATTATAAAAGCTAGCTTCCCAGCTTTCCATCATCATGGTAATTTGTATTACATAACGGAACAGCCCACCATTGGGAAGCTGCCCTACTAACGTCTTGTTTACCTTTTTGTTGAAGCACACCCGGACATTTTAGTGGACGGAAATGGACGGTCCAGCAGCTGCAGATTCTACTGCTCTAATATGTCATTTAAATGCTGATAAAGCCTTGTTCTTAGACTAAAATTCAGAAACTGGATTAGTTTGAATCATAAAAACGCATATTTTTAAAGTTGTACTTCTATGGTCATTTCATTAATATTTCTGTGTTCTCCATTATTATTGAATGCATTCTGCATCATTTCTATTTAAAAAAAACCTTCTGATATCTTTGTATCCAGCTGTATTTGTATACTAGAAGAGAGGCTTGTGGTCCAACGGCAGCTTTTCCGGGTCCTTCTCATGAATTTCCGTCTGATTGGCTGCCTCCCATCAGTGTATGAAGGAAGCTCCGCCCTCCGCTCTTATTTTGTTACAGACAGGAAATAGAGCCGACAAACAAGTTTGTTCCGCCATGCTAACAAACAGTTAGCTAATTAGCTTCTCAACTCCGAAGCTACAGTCGTGCTGTCTTTACTTCTAGTGTGTAGTGGAGGGTTACCTGCCTTCCAATGGACAGATAGAAACCCCACGTGGGATACGCTATTTGCAATGTGACGTAGAAGTGCAAGGCTGTTCCCGATTCGCTCTTTTCTTCGTATTGTTTCTTTGATGAGAAAGCACAGCCGACTGGGGGGAACGCAACGCTAGCAAGTCAGCATGTGTAAGTAAACAAAGGGAAACACTCCGTATTTCAGAAGGAGCAAGTTAAATGGGTTTTCAGTGGAAGGAGGCCTTTAAGCAAAAATGGAATAATAAATGATGACGAATGATGAACGCTGAATGATGAACATTGAATGATGGACATCAAACTAGAAAACTGCAACATTTATATTTTTTATAGGGGTGGAAGAGTGTGTGTGTGTGCACATGTATGTGTGCTCACCTGCTGCACAGACTGCAACAGGCGAGCTTCTAGGAGCTTTGAAATGCTTATTGCAAAACCTTAAAGGAGCTGTATCATGCTTTTCAAACGTTCCAAAAGTGAAATACAGGCATTTATAAGCTAGATATGTTCCCATCGCTACTATAGAAACTAATTTGGTGTAACTATTAGTTTTTCTATGCGTCTAATTTCCAACACGGAAGTAAGATGGCTGACTGTACGGAACCACGAAGCTCTCGACCAATTGCAGCAGTTTTACACCCATTTTATGACGTCGCCCCGGAAGAGACACTTATTCTGAAGGGTCACAGAATTGTTCTTAACACCGGCACCGGTAGCTCACATGGATGTTACTTGTAAACATTGATGGATAATCGGACTCCGATCGACGGGATAAAACGGAGCAGCCTGTTATGGAGCTGTATGCGCTCGACCCAGAGTCTGATATGGAGTTTGAAGTACACGCAGTACCACAGAAGTACCACAGAGACCCCTGACAAGTAAGTAAATTAGCAAACAAATCATAGGCTAAAGGCCCTTTCAGATAGAACGCGTTTTTCGCGGCGTTCACCGCGGGGTAGGGCGCAGAGTCGGCGAAAGACCACAGGGGCAGCAAGCACGTCAGGCACGCGTTGCTAAGCGACAGACCAGGAAGTGTTTTCTCCCCGGTGTGGGTACCGGTGCGGCACGCTTCGTTGTGAGAGATGTAGCTCTTATGGTCGCAGCAAAGAGCTTTTCTTCTGAGGAGGAGAAGATCAGCAGCAGATAAAAGGGTGGGGGTCCACCTGATCCTGATAACAAGGCAGAACTTGGGGGGGGGGGGTTCAGGCTCGTCCGGGAGCTGCATTCTTTCACACAGACCGCTTCCAGCTTTCCTTCAGGCTGAATAAGGACCACTTTTTTTCCCTGAAATGGCCTCTCCTATTGGATGCGCTAGGATGTCGTCACAGCGCGCTGCGCCCGAATTGAAAAATGTTCAATTCGAGCGCAGCGGCGTCAGCGCCACCGCGGCGGCATGCGCCCATCTTGCGCGCCGCGGAGCTCCGCGGCAATGCGGAACGCGCTGCCGCGGCGGTACCACATACACAATGAATGGGTTTGCCGCCGTCCTCCTGCGCTTGCCGCGTTCTATCTGAAAGGGCCTTAACAGTTAGCATTGAGCCGAGAGACATTTTCACTCACCGGTGCCGTTGTCTGTCCATGCGCATTTTTATAGTAGGAACTGTGTCAGGTTTCAGAAGTAATCCCCGTGAAAAAAACACTTTACTGCCCGGGATTCATGAAGTTGTCAGGAGTGAAGTTCACACACAAAGTTGAGGACTTTTTTCTGCTCCTGAAGTTATAATCCAACCACTTCTGGCAAGTTGATCCGTCCAGTACAACAAATAAACTCCCACGCTGAACGCAACCACATTTTCCCAACTTGCCGTCCTCTAGAGCTTAAAAAAAAAACAAAATAAAATTCTGCTGAACTCTGGATGAAACGTCTGTTAGCTGATGGCTGTTTGTCTCTGAGGAAATCTTCCTGCAGGCTGTAGTTTCTTCTTCAGAAAGTGTGTATAGGTTAGATTCTCTTGGAGTTTCTGTTTAACAAAGAGGGCATCTTGCTACGATGTTTTTGACACTTCATGATTGGTGACACCTCGTTGCATATACTGTACCAGTGTCAGTCAGTTATGTTTAGGAAGCTACAGCTTGGCCTGAATATTCATATAAATTACGCAAATATGCACAAATGAAGAAAAAAAGACTTAAATTAAGTTTTTTATGAGGAAATAACATAGTGACATGCTGAAAAGCACTTAAAAGTCCATTTTTCATGATAGGGCTCCTTTAAAGGGACTAGAGGCAGGAATTTTAAAAAACAAACAAACATGCATGTTCATTTTTTATACTAATGTGTGATGAAGCGCTAAATACCAAAAATAACGTTTCCACCCACGTTTTTCTCCGTTGCCTTGAACAGGCTGTGTGCTGCAAAATGCGCTGCAATTTGGTGGCCGAATTTCCCGCGCTGCCCTGCGGACGTGACGTCAAATGACGCTACATCTGCAGTTTTGATACAGGTAGAAGACGGTTGCGGTAAATTCAAACACTGTAAGTGATAGTTACAGATTCTTCTGCCGTCAGCAAACGATCCAGATCAACTGAAAGATACTAAAAAGTGGAACTACGAAGAAAAAGGTTAGTAAACAACATTATAGCTTCAGTTTGTGCTCCCGTGACGGCTTTGCTCATGGCTGCAGTTACCTAAAGCGCCAGTCGCGAGTTTCATTTCTTAATCTTGCCTCAAGTCCCTTTAAAGTCCTTTTGTTTTAGAATATTTACAGTTCTGGACATTCAAATGTGAAATAAAAGCTGAATTGTTGCATTTGAAAGGATGTACTTGGATTATTATGATATATGAAATGAAATGAAAAATACTTTATTCATCCCCGAAGGGAAATTCCGTATTGTAAAAGCTCACTTTTTTTTTTTTTTTTAAATAAACAAAAAAGTCAGTCAGTCTTGTTCTTTAGGGTGATGGTTGCTGGCAGGAATGAATTTCTGTATCTCTCCGTCCTACAGCGAACTTGACGCAGCCTCCCACTGAACACACTCTGTTGATTCTTCACCGTGTTGTGGAGAGGATGGGAAGTGTCCTCCATCATCTTCATCAGCTTGTGCAGCATTCTTTTTTGAACGATCAGCTCCAGCGGCTCCAGAGTGATCCCCAGCACAGAACCAGCTTTCTTGATCAGCTTGTTTAGTTTCTTCAAGTCTCTGGTTCTGATGCTGCTGCCCCAGCAGATGCTGCAAAGCTAACTGCACTTTCCACAACAGACTTGTAGAAGATCTGCAGCATCTTGGTGCAGACGTTGAATGATCTCAGCTTCCTTAAGAAGTAGAGTCTGCTCTGACCTTTCTTGTAGATGTAGTCACTGTTGCATTTCCAATCGAGTCTGTTGTCCAGCTGAACTCCAAGGTATTTGTAGTTCTCCTCCACCTCCTCTTCCAGGATGTAGACAGGACTATGCTGCTTATTCTTGCTCCTCCTGAAGTCAACAATCATCTCTTTAGTCTTGCTGGTATTTAAGATGAGCTGATTGTTACTGCACCATTTCACAAACTGATTGAAAAGTTCCCTGTACTCAGCTTCTTGTCCATCACTGATACACCCCACAACTGCAGAGTCATCAGAGTATTTCTGCAGATGACAGGACTCAGAGTTGTACTGGAAGTCTGAGGTGTACAGTGTAAAGAGGAATGGTGAGAGTACAGTCCCTTGTGGTGCTCCAGTGCTGCTGACCACCATCTCAGACACACAACCTTTCAGTCTCACAAACTGTGGTCTGTTTGTGAGGTAGTCGTAAATCCAGGTGGTTGTGGAGGGATCCACCTGGAAGTTATGGAGCTTCTGACATAGCAAAGCAGGCTGAATAGTATTAAATGCACTTGAAAAATCAAAGAACATGACCCTCAAAGTGCTGCCTGACTGGTCCAGATGAGAGTGGGCTCTCTGAAGCAAGAAGATGATGGCGTCTTCAACCCCAAGCCCATTACGATATGCAAACTGTAATGGGTCCTGAAAGGTGTTCACTTGCTTGTTGAGGTGAGCCAGTAAGAGTCTCTCCAGGACTTTCATGATGTGAGATGTCAGGGCAACTGGTCTGTAGTCATTTGGTTCAGCTGGTTGTGGTTTTTTAGGGACAGGAACAAGACAGGACGTTTTCCACAGCACAGGAACTCTGTTCTGTCTCAGGCTGGTGTTAAAAAGGTGCTGGAGAACCGGACATAGTTGTTCTGAGCAGGTCTTGAGAACTCTGGGACTGACACCATCTGGACCTGCAGCCTTGTTCCGGTTCAGTTTCTCTAGTTGTTTCTTGACCTGGTCACAGGAGACAGTCAGGCTGGAGGTGGAGGCAAAAGAGGTCTCAGGATGTCCTGATGTGGAGGGAGATGAGGCTGTGTTCAGGTCCATGACTGAGGTGCAGGGTGACAGAGTGGAGGTGGGACAGGAAAGCTGTGGGCTCATGGAGGGTGTGTGGTGTGTTGGGTTGTCGGCAGGGGGGAACTGAACCTATTGAAGAACATGTTCAGTTCGTTAGCTCTGTCCAGACCTCCATCAGTCTGGTCCCCTTTAACTTGAAGCCAGTGATCTTCTTCATTCCCGACCACACATCCCTCACGTTGTTCTGCTGGAGCTGTTCTCCAACTTCTTCCTGTAGTCCTCCTTGCACTTCTTAGTCTGTGTTTTCAGTTGTTTTTGTGTGGTCTTCAGTAACTCCCTGTCTCCATCCCTGAAAGCTTTCTTTTTGATGTTCAGCAGCTTTTTCAGGTCACTGGTGATCCAGGGTTTGTTATTGGGGAAGCACCTCACTGTTCTTGTTGGAACGATGTTGTCCACACAGAAGTTTATGTAATCTGTCACACACTCAGTCATGGTGTTGATGTCATCTCCATGAGGTTTACAGAGGACATTCCAGTCTGTGGCCTCAAAGCACCCTCTCAGAGCATCTTCAGCATCAGTAGACCAGGTTTTAATCGTCTTCCTAATGACTGGTTGCTGCTGAACGATGGGCTTGTAGGTGGAGGTGAGAAGAACCAGATTATGATCTGATCTTCCTAAAGGAGGCAGGGCAGAGGAGCTTTATGCATTCTTTGTATTTGCATAAAATAAGTCCAACATCTTATTTTCTCTGGTGGAGCAGCTGACAAACTGCTGGAAAGTTGGCAACGTAGCAGAGAGGGAGACGTTGTTGAAGTCTCCAGAGATCGCCATGAATGAGTTTGGATGCTGTGTTTGTAGTTTAGCCACGACGGAGCTGATGACATCACAGGCTGTCTCTGGTGCGGTACCTGGTATTATATAAACCGCTACCAGAATAACACAGGCAAACTCTCTGGGTAAATAATATGGACGGAAACTCACAGCTAACAGTTCAATGTCTCTTGTGCAGATCTTCTCCTTGACAGTGATGTGTCCTGGATGGCACCAACGCTGATTGACCAGCACTGCAATTCCGCCTCCCTTCCGCTTCCCGCTGAGCTGTTTATTTCGGTCTGCACGGACCGTCTTGAAGCCGTGTACAGACACATTACAGTCCGGGATGTGTTCATGCAGCCATGTCTCGGTGAAACACATGATACTGCATTCTCTGTACTCTTTCTGAGACCTTGTTAGCACTTCAAGCTGGTCCATCTTGTTAGCTAGCGATCTTACATTACCCATCACAACAGTTGGAAGAAACGGTTTAAATCTCCACCGTTTTTCTCTCTGCCTTACCCCTGCCCTGCATCCTCTTGTCTTTTTCCTTAACTCCACTGGGATTTGACGTGTTATTTCGCTGAAAATCTTGATTTGGGAGAGTTTTAACAGTTGATCCCGGTGGTAAACAATTTTTCCGTTGCTATGGATACACATCATAACAAGTAGTGAAAAAAGCCAAATATATGAGGAAAAAATTTCCTGAATTGCACACCCTTCAAACCAGCATAAAAAATCCTCCAAGAAAAACCTAATCTGACAAGTAATGTCGATAAAAAAGACAACTATATTTGAAAAAACACAAAAGTTAAGGGAGAGCTGTTACAAACTGCAGCTACCTAGCAGCGCATTCCAGAAGTTTTTTTTTTTTTTTTTTTTTTTTAACATTACATGAGTGGTTATTTTGGTCTCGGTGACAACAATAATTTTGTTTATCATCAATATGTGGGATAATATGTCGTCCAGCAACATTCCAGGCCTAGATTAAACTTGATCCCAAGAGATGACTTCATCCCTGCAGCAAGGGGACGGAGGGGGAAATGAGTGAACATGAACGTTACCAATTAAGGAAGGTTGGAAGAGCGCCTCGGGGCAGCGGAACCTCTCGTTGCCGATGGTGATGACCTGCCCATCAGGAAGCTGGTAGCTCTTCTCCAGCGAGGATGAGGTTCGTGCCGTCCGCATCTCCTGCTCGTAGTCCAGAGACACGTAGCACAGCTTCTCCTTGAGGTCCCGGATGATCTCACGCTCGGCTGCAGTGGATTTGATTTATTTAGCACATAATAGTAAATGACAAAAAAATATTTTAAAGAGGGGTTTCATGTCATTATTAGGCACATAATTCCCTTTTATGGCACAACTAAATAACTGTGTTACCTTCAATAGTTTTGAAAATACAGTATACATGAAACAACAACCTAAAGAAATGTGACATCACTTCATGTCTGTGTATGACGCCTTAAAAATTCACCACTGTCCCTTTAAGATGTCTCTTGCTGTTTCTGACACGCCCCCTCCACTCATCACAACACTCTCATGCTCTGGTGGGGCAGAGTTGAGCAAGGGAGGGGGAGGAGCTTCGTGGTATAGGAGGGTGTTGGTTTCGACAGGAGATTCAGAGATTTCTCAAATAAGTGTGAATGAGTCAAATTAACCCCCAGGACATGTTTTATGGGGAGAGAATGACTTGATAACACAATAAAGAGCCCAAAAAAGTCTGTTTTGCTGTTAACCCCTCCCCCCTTAAAGAATAAAAGACGTACAAAAAAAACAGAACAGACCAAGAACAATACTCAAAGAAACGGCAAAAACAAAGATGTTAATTATTATAATCTGCCCTCTATCGGTATCGCCCTATATCGGCCGTAAAATTGAGTGTTGGACATCGGCCACCCCACCGATATTTAACCATTCAGCTTGCTGTTTCTAAAGTCTAAAAAAAAAAAAAAAAAAAACCTTTACAGACTTTAAATCAAAGAGTTTCTTTTAGAATGTTCTGTCCACACAATCATTTTGTTAGGATCAGACTGCGCACCATGTGGGCAGGTTTTTGTTCTTTCTTTTCAGGCACTCCAGGGACTACTCCGCAGTGGCAGGCAGGTCCTTTTGTCATTGGTATCCCCTGTTCCACTCCTCACACCTGCAGTTCATCTGCTCATCAGTCATCTGCTTTAAAGACGCTCCTCACCTACAAGTTGTCGTCACCAGTTCTTCTGCTTGCCATCTGTGGTAGTGAGAACCAGCCTTTTATTCATGACTTATATCTGCAAAACCTCTTACCTTGATTCTTCTGCCAGTATTCCCTGCCTGCTGCTGCCTGCCCCTGGAGTGCCTATCTTTGTCCTGCCAGCCAAGCTTCAGGTCATCCCCAACCTTACTTGTTTGCCAATAAAAGCCTTCCTGTGAGTTCTGCATTTGGGTCCCTTTGTACCAGCATTGAGCCCAAACACATTTGTGGAAATAACCAAATAGTCGGGCTGGGAAAAAAACAGATACTGAAATATCGCAATATTTTCATATGCAAATTTCATATATTTGAAAATGTGATATTAATCCATTTTACCAATGAAAGCTAGTGAGATTTCACGAAAACCTGCAAGATTTCATTAGTAAAATAGATTGATACTGCATTTTAATATATCGATATACTGTATCTGCATATGAAAATATCACGATAATTCAGTGTATCAATATTTTTCCCCACACCTACAAAATATCCCGTTTTTGGGTATTGGCCCCCCGGGAGAAGAAAATCCAGGTGGTTCTAGGATATAACGCACATATCTTGTTGGCTTTGTTTGAATAACTGTCATTAATTGAACCTGAGAGGACCTTATCAGGGGCCTGTACGACGAAGCCGGATTTTCTCTTATCGAGGAAACGTCAGGGTTAACCCTGGGTTTTTCATCCTATGACGCTGGTTTACTTCTGATCGGGTTATATCTCCCCGGTAACTTATGCTGAACGCCTAACCTGGTCCGGACCAGGTTAAGTTCTGGATAAGAGATTTCTGAGTATAAAAGCACCACCCCCTGACCAATCAGCACTCTTGGAAAATGGCTGCCCATTTTTAGAAGATTCTGTTGACACTGGTGCGCAGATCGTGAGAGGAGTTCTTAGAAGAGAAAGAATATTCAGAGATGGTGCAACACTTGTGATTTGCCAGATGACATTTTATATGAAAGATGTAGGTTTTCCTCTGCTGGACTCCGTTACATCTGTCAGCTGTTAGAGCCGCACATCTCAAGTGAACCGCATCGAAGCGGGGCACCGACTCCACAGACGCTCTGCATCACACTGAGGTTTTATTAATGTTAGACTAATTAATTTAATTTAGAGATAGACCAACGTCTCACCTCGAGTGACAAAAAATTAGTGCTGTACTGATGTAGCTGAATAGCTTAATTTTTGTAGCCGAATTGTTCTCATGTTCCCACTCCATAAAACTTCCTTCCTTCCTTCCTTCCTTCCTTCATTCAGTGGTAGTTTGATGCACACTGTTGGCGACGCTGAAAACGTATGCAAAAACATGTCTTTGTAATACCCGCTTTTTTCTTGTGGGCTGCACAAATATTATGTGAAATTCCATTCATACGAAAGAGTGTGGCGACACAGACATATTTTTGTATTTGTTCTTTACTTGTTCCCATGATCGTCTTGCACCGCTGGGGTTGCATCTGAAAAAATGTGGTTAAGAGGTCACACACGTAGAAAACATGAATTTATGGAGCGCACACCCGCCCATGCCATCACGGTGAAGGGTTACAACTCGTGCACGATATGAGCCTGAAATATCTATATGTACAGTATGAGAAGCAAATACACTGAGGAAGCGCTACCAGGAGGTGTATAACAGACTGTTATACAGCAGTAAACGCTGTGTTAGTCGCCTCTTTGTGACACAAACGAGATAAACGCAACTGTTAACTTCCATCTCCACTGTTATCTAATATAAGATTATTATATTGTGTCCCTCTACACTTCATGCCATGCAGGTTTTACTGGGGCTCATTAATTCAGAAGTTTAAGTTTTCATTAAACTAATTAACAGGCTCCAATTAATGTATTTAGTTGTAATTCTGTTTAGATGTTTTAAAAGCTCTTAAATCTAGTTTAGTCCCTTGTGTTAAGTGGAAGATGGAACTTTTTGAAGCTCGTAATGATGACAAATTTATATTTCTAAGGTGTTTTAGTGCATCTTAGTGAGTCTTTAAAAATACATAATTTAAAAACACCTTCCATTAGTCTGTGTGTTATCGCTGTAAGCTGTTTGCAGCCACTTGTTTTCATTTTGAAATGGTCATCTGTCAGTCAGTCATTTTCTGTACCGCTTATCCAGTTCAGGGTCGCGGGGGTTGCTGGAGCCTATCCCAGCTATTATCAGGCAAGAGGCGGGGTACACCCTGGACAGGTCGCCAGTCTATCGCAGGGCCAACACAGAGAGACAGACAACCATTCACGCTCACATTCATACCTCGGGGCAATTTAGAGTGATCAATTAACCTAGCATGCATGTCTTTGGACTGTGGGAGGAAGCCGGAGTACCCGGAGAGAACCCACGCATACACGGGGAGAACATGCAAACTCCACACAGGAAGGCCACGGTTGGAATTGTTCGGACCCCCTCCCCAGCCGGGAATCAACCAGTGACCTTCTTACTGTGAGGCTGCGGTGCTAACCACCACGCCACCGTGCAGCCCTGCAGAAATGGTCATCTATCGTATTGAAATCTAATTACTAAAATACACTAAATTTATATTCATTCCCAGGAAGAGGAAAAGAGTAAGGTGGAGCCACTTCACAAAGATTTAACAGGTGTTAGATGCAACATCTGTGGTGTGAACGTTAACCTGGGCTGCAGCAACAGTAAGACAGAAAACGCAACAAATTTGGGTCAACACCTAAAACATCATCACAGATTCTGGATGTTCTGATTCTTAGTGTCGAATCATATTTTGGTCATTATAAGAATTTAAGTTAGACTATAGTTAGACAGTACGTATCCTTCGTCCATGTCCATGTTAATTTTTTAATATCCTGGCTCATGTATATCGGCCAATATATCGGATATCGTTTTCTTTAAAGCCCCCGATATCGGTATTGGCCTCAAAAATCCCATATCGGTCGGGCTCTAGTCTAAAGCAGCATTTCATCCTGCTGGTCTTACACCCACCTGCCTTCCTGCAGCCCAAAGCAGCGCTCCACCTGGGCACCTGCGTGTGTGTGCATGATGCCTACCTCCGCTCCTATGTGGCAGTTTCACCAGTGGGGTGAGGAGATGCACGAAGAGTGCAAAACACTTGTCTCCTAAAACTATGTTAATGATTTAATAATTTGTTGAGAAAAAATGGAGGAATAAAATTCAGTTACAGCTATTTTTGTAATTTTGGGAATACATTCTGCCCCCCCCCCCCCCCCCCTCCCCACCGAATTGCAGCATTTTGCAGCACACAGCCCGTTCAAGGCAACGGAGAGAAACGTGGGTGGAAACGTTATTTTTGGTAATTAGTGCTTCATCACCCATTAGTATTAAAAAAATGGACATGCATGTTTGTTTTTTTTTAAATTCCTGCCTCTAGTCCCTTTAATCAATGGAGCTGTGACGGAATATAAATATCTAGGAACCATCCTTGATAAGAAACTGACCTTTGATGCTAACACTGACGCGATTTGTAAAAAGGCCAATCAGAGATTGTTCTTCCTAAGGAAGTTAAGAGGATTTAATGTTGACAAATCTCTTTTGAAAATGTTATATTCATGCTTTATTGAGTCCCTTTTAACTTTTGCAATGATCTGCTGGTTTGGTAACCTTAGCATTGCAAACAAAAACAGGCTGGGAAATGTTGTCAAGCTTTGCAGGAAGATTGTTGGCATAGAATTGGTTGATCTTAAAGGCCCTGTACCCGATTTTATTTTAATCTCTTTCAGAGAAATGCTTTCTACACGGTATAATGTGTGGTAAAAGAGGTAATTTCATAAAAATAAATCACTCATTGATTGCGTATCTGCATGAATCCAGGCCTTTTTAGTTTAGGTTTCTAAGGATGGCGTGACGCTCTCCTCATGCCAATGCGGTTCGTTCTACATAAGTTTCGGTTTCCAATCAGCCACTAACAGCGTTTTCTAACGAGAAGCGTCCTCCTCTCTCGCGTGCACAGCAGCACTTGTAAACAGAACCGCATGGCGTCTACCAAGGGAAAGTGGCGATACCGCAGCAAAACAGCCTGTAAGCATCAAACTGAGGAGGAGAGACTTGAAACGCAGGAGAGACCAAAGAAGGAATAAAGTTCGTGTTCTCAGTGGATTGTACTGAAGGTAGAGAGCGGCTGGACGCCTCGGACTGAATGTGGACTCGGAAGTCCGCCTGGACAGGTATTTTTTTCAATAACTTTCTTCTCAGTAACATTTACGTCCTCGGGTGCTGGCGCTTCCTCTGCTGGTCTACCGTATATAATAGTGATATTTACACCGTAACACGACGAATATTTACATCAGTGCTTCTCGAAGGGCTGGTTAGAAACTTTATCAGTCTGTCATGTTGTAACATCGCCTATAACATCATAACTCGTCATAACTGTGCATCTGTTTACATAACTGTACGGTAAACTACAGGTTATGATAGAAAATGTCATTTAGCTGATCTGCAGCCATTTACTGCAACCAGAACAGTAATTTCAGTGGAGGATGCAAGTTTTCTATGGAGAGTTTCTTTGTGCACGAGTATGAAACGCAGAGTCGGCGGCAGGACAGATCTAATGGGGGGGGGCATATAATAACCAGCGGGGGGCACAACGGGGTCGGCGTCATGGGGGGTCATTCGCGGGCCATGCCCCCCCAAACCAGTCATTGTGCCCCCCCTCCATTCACCCACAAGCAGGCCATGCCTGCTTTTGCCAAATGTAGTATTTAATAAATTATTTAAATTTATCAATTGAGCGTGAAGCCATCCTTGGTACATGACATACAAAACTGGGCTATTTAAAAAAAAACAAACAAACAAAAAAACGCATACACATTTTCTGGTGATATTTGCGTCACGTGTGGAGACGTGTGGTAATTGGTCCAGTGCTTGACCTATGATCTCCTGTGACCAACTGATTTGATTTGAACAGAGTCGGCGGCAAAGATAGTTAGAGCGGTAAGTTAGCATTCGCTGTTTGCAAAGAATGGATATACGAAAGTGGCTACACGGTGGCGTGCCTTCTAAGCCTCCTCCAGCGCCATCTACAGAAGAGGGAGCAAATGTACTCCGCCCAAGCGCCACTGCCTCCGAGGAGGAAGGATCAGATCCTGTTAGCAGCCAGGATGCACCTGCTAGCCTACGTGCTACCTGCAGAGGAGCATCCATAGATGACCTCGGGACCGACCAGCCCAACCAAGTTGTTTTACAGCAGAACCCTGCCAGCATTTTCAGTGGAAGGAAGCGTTCATTTGTCGCTGCTTGGTATCACAACCGAGACTGGCTTGAATACAGCATAAAAGCTAACGCAGCATTTTGTTTTTGTTGCCGGCAGTTTAGCGACCTTCGCAGGTCACACGCTTTGGATGCTTTTGTGAATGTGGGTTTCCGTAACTGGAAAAATGCAACGGAGAGAGATCAAGGATTTCATAAACATGAATCCTCAAAGGAGCATCTCTCTTGTTACACACGATGGAAGGAGAGGGAGAGGCGCATTGATGCTGGAAAAGAGATTTCAACACTCGTCAACGCAGACCAACTTCAGAAGAACAGGTATTATATCTCCTCTCTCATTGATCTTGTGGGATTTCTGGCAGAAAACCAACTGCCTTTACGAGGGAAGATAGACGCCTTTGACAGCATGTCGGAGGGAGGAAGCGGCCTCACAAAAGCATCCAAAGCGTGTGACCTGCGAAGGTCGCTAAACTGCCGGCAACAAAAACAAAATGCTGCGTTAGCTTTTATGCTGTATTCAAGCCAGTCTCGGTTGTGATACCAAGCAGCGACAAATGAACGCTTCCTTCCACTGAAAATGCTGGCAGGGTTCTGCTGTAAAACAACTTGGTTGGGCTGGTCGGTCCCGAGGTCATCTATGGATGCTCCTCTGCAGGTAGCACGTAGGCTAGCAGGTGCATCCTGGCTGCTAACAGGATCTGATCCTTCCTCCTCGGAGGCAGTGGCGCTTGGGCGGAGTACATTTGCTCCCTCTTCTGTAGATGGCGCTGGAGGAGGCTTAGAAGGCACGCCACCGTGTAGCCACTTTCGTATATCCATTCTTTGCAAACAGCGAATGCTAACTTACCGCTCTAACTATCTTTGCCGCCGACTCTGTTCAAATCAAATCAGTTGGTCACAGGAGATCATAGGTCAAGCACTGGACCAATTACCACACGTCTCCACACGTGACGCAAATATCACCAGAAAATGTGTATGCGTTTTTTTGTTTGTTTGTTTTTTTTTAAATAGCCCAGTTTTGTATGTCATGTACCAAGGATGGCTTCACGCTCAATTGATAAATTTAAATAATTTATTAAATACTACATTTGGCAAAAGCAGGCATGGCCTGCTTGTGGGTGAATGGAGGGGGGGCACAATGACTGGTTTGGGGGGGCATGGCCCGCGAATGACCCCCCATGACGCCGACCCCGATGAAACGTGCACGTTATTTCGTGCATGTTGAGTGGGAGAAGAGAAAAATGAGAGAAGGAGCGTTTCTCACTGGGAGAAGCAGTTAGGGGCGGGGCTTACAGTTCAAACGACACTCTTCACCTCGCTAACGGTTCGCAAATGTGCAAAATCAGGTATAGCGCCTTAAACCATGTCCTTCAAATAAGAGCCGCTAAGAAGGCAAAAACTATGTTGGAGGACCCACGGCACCCCCTTTGTCACAGGGTGAACAACAGGAGGGAGACCTGAAAGGACAGAGGAGGACTGGGTCCAGGAGGCGCAGCCGGGGGATGAGAGATGGCAGCGGTGGTGGCGGAGACGGAGAAGTGCGGCATGGGAGCTGGAGGGCAGCCGTGGACCCACAGAGAGGCCCACGGCCAGAGGAGCGGCAGTCCCGGGTAGCCTATGGCCAGGAGGGCGGCCACCATGGACCCAGGACGGAGCCAAGATGATGAAGTCAAGAAAGAAGCTGACCACTGCAAGCCTTTTAGCCCTTTTAGCCCCTTTTTATCCTCTGTTATTACTTTTAGTCAGACTTTTAGGTTATTTTATTACTTTTATTAATTTAGGAGTTTTATTTATTCTATTTCTTTAATAAAGCTTTTATTTGTTTTTAACCACTACCGGCTGGCGATGGTCTCTTTCTTCCCCCTCCTCTTGCAGTCGCCGATATCGGTAAAGAACACCTGTGACACCTACATGCAGCGTTTAGACTCTTGCCAACATGGAGGAGATTTGCTTATGTTAGGGAGGCCAAATCTAATAGATAATAAAATAATTGTTTTTAACTATATAGTGTTTTATTGTATTTATTCTTACTTATATATATATATATATATATATATATCACTGTCCATGATGTAAAGTAATCCACAAGTTAGTATATTTTTTCTTGTTGTTTGCTTGGTTCTGTGTATGTATGGACCACAGCTGCAAAACAAATTGCCCCTCGGGGACAAAGATTTATCTTATCTAATCCACCTTCAGTTAAGAAATTTTGATGTCCATGTGAAGAGATTTTATTTTAATCATTTTGAAGGCATGAGACCTATTTAGCTGAGGAAGACCCCCATGACTGAGTCAATGTAGCGAAACACTGCAGGTGATGCTGGAAGAGACCGACCATCATTCCCATGTGGGTGCTCAGGCCTGCAGCACGCCTATGGCTGGACCTGCGTGTGCAGATGCAACGTTGTACCTGTGGTGGTGAAGCTGTTGCCCCTTTCTGTCAGGATCTTCATCAGGTAGTCGGTCAGATCTCTGCCAGCCAGGTCCAGACGGAGGATTGCGTGATGCAGAGCGTAGCCCTCATAGACGGGCACGGTGTGGCTGACGCCGTCTCCAGAGTCCATCACGATCCCTGCAGCACAGAGTCCAGTTAGAGCCGCATGAACCCACCGTGGTGCCTTCAGGTGCAGAAGTTTCACGTCTCCGGTCGGCTCACCTGTGGTACGACCAGAAGCGTACAGCGACAGCACGGCATGGATGGCCACGTACATGGCAGGACATTTAAAGGTCTCAAACATGATCTGGAGCAGAGACAGAAGTCGCTTAGAACGTCTGGAGAGCGGTCGTTTAGTTATTCCTTCATTAAAGTGGACAACAATCTGTACATTAGAGCCCAACCCGATTTTGGCATCTGGCTCATTAATCGGCATCGGCCAAAATGTGGCTGATATGAAAATTCTAGTTTTGCTTCAAACAGCAAAAAGAAACTTCTGCTGCGTGCTTCTGCTCTCCCCCCTGCCTTACTGAGAGCTGCTCGTGCTGCTTCTTGCCTCCTCCCCTTACAGAGAGTGATGCTTTCTCTGCACCCCCTCCCTACTCCCCCTCCCTGGTAAGCTGTGACTTTCTAAAACTATATAAAACTACACTTTAGTGCTCTGTGAGAACCGTGAGTCCTCCTGGAAACACGCTGTTAGAGCGCATTTAGGAGAGCAGCCGCGTTTTAAATGCGCTAGTTTTAGCATTAGCATTTTAACTGTGCAAGTTGCCTCTTTGTGAAATAAAGATGCAGCTGCTAACTCCATCTCTATTATTAGCTAATGTTAGACTGTTATACAGGAGCAAACGATGTGTAAGTCGCCTCCTTCCGGACCAGACCCTGAGCCGGTCCAGGGCCTCCTGGACTGATGAGGCTCCGTCTGATCTCACCTGCGTCATCTTCTCCCTGTTGGCTTTGGGGTTGAGTGGAACCTCGGTGAGCAGGAGTGAATGCTCCTCAGGAGCCACACTGAGCTCGTTGTAGAAGGTGTGATGCCAGATCTGAAGGACAGGACAGCTGCTCAGTTTCACCACCAACATGCAGCCAGTAAAACGGATCAGCCGCCGGACGTTCCCTGTTAGCATAATCCTACTTAAACTGCTCTAAAATGAAAACTGGAAAGATCATTTTTGTTATTTGAAAGCTAAGACTCTCGCCTTTCACGCTGTGGTGGCAATACGAGTCGATGTCATTTGTCGCTACGTGCGGCGCAGTTTGGCAATTAAAACACAAGGTGGCAACAAGAAGTCATGGCAGAGAGATTGATGATGAAAAGAGGAAAATAGAGAGAATAGTTTATTCTGTCATTTATATTGTGTTTTACATGGTTTTAGCTGGTTCAGTGTTTTAAACCACAGTCCCTAGTTTTAGCATATGAAGTTGTTTTTTTTAGTTTCTTGTTCATTTCTTTGACATTAGTAGGTTTTTTTTTCTTTCAAGGTTTATTTAGCATTTAAGTCTCAGCATTGTTTACACATCTGGAGGAAATATTTTGGTGGAGCAGGTAAGGGAACTGAACCGGGTCCGATGATACCACAAGTCACAACATATTTACACAAATGAAACACATACTGAACACAGATTATTTAAATTGAGCCTTTTTATTTTCAATGTGATCTATTACTGCACCATTTTATCTCTTTTTTTAAGTCAGTTTCCATCAGTTTTTTCTGTTCTCCTTTTTGTAGTAAAATGTTGTAGATTTTGTCAGGGAATGGGGCTTTGGCTGGTTCACTTTCCTGCAGGTTTCCACCAGAGGGCATCCTGGAACTGCTGCTAGACTGTGACTCATTCCCTTCAGGTGTGTTGAAAACACACCTGCAATTCATCAGGCTCGTTGTCTACTGGATAAGAGGAGCCAGTTGCCAGTCGCTCATTGCCGGTGTTATCCAAGTGGTAACACCAAGCCAATCTCTGAGGTAATTTGTGTTTTCCACTGAGCTTGCATTAATTGTCTTTCTGCACCTGTGAAGGTAACATCTAGTGATGGCCAAATGAAGCTTCCTGAAGCAATGAGGTAGAGATGGGCCAACGAAGCCTTGTGAATCTTTTGAGGCTTTTGCTTAACTGTATTGGAAAAAAGATTTGAAACCTCAAAGCCTTATATAGTCGGCCATGCCAGTGACACCTGGTGGTCATTTGGAGTCATAGCAGCTCCAATCTTCATATAAATCATTCAACTTTATCTTCCAACATAACAGAAATACTGTCTTAGGCTTGTTTTGTCCATCTCATGATCATCATGTAAGCATGGAGGTGTCGCAACATTTTTGAAAGTGTACTAGTAATATGGTTTGATGTCCGTGTCAATGAGCCTCACATGTCATCAGTCACCACGCAGATTCGATTGGGGCTTGAAGCATAGTTTCGAGCTTGTCTGTCTCACTCAAGTGTCAGAGGCTTCGAAGTCTCAGTGTCAAATGTCCCATCTCTACAATGAGGCTTTCCAGCCAATGGGCTTTATGCTCTTTAGAACTTCCGGTTTACAATACGCCAGTAAAGGATTTCCGGTTCAGCCTGTAGGACGGGTTGTGGCGGTAGATTTGAAGACTGAAGTAAACAAATGAATGAGATATTGTTCATAATCCAGACGACAGATTGTATAGTAACCTTAAATACAGTATATACCGATATAATAGAAGTAGTAGTAGTAGTATGAGATAAAGCCGTTATTCAAGTTTCAGCGACGTGAAGGGACAACAGCTGAACACTGCTGTGTTCCTTTGTGTGCCGCGTCGGCTAAATTTAATTCTGTTATTAGTTTTCACACATTTCCATCGGATGATCAACTACGAAGAGATGGATTGTGAACATCAGAAGGAAAAACTTCATCATCGCTCATCACACCGTGTCTGCAGTAGACACTTTACAGCGCAGGATGTCAAAGAGCCGAGTGAGGCAGGTGGGAGGAGGAGGCTGAAGCCGGTGCCGTTCCGGTTCTTTTTTATTGGAACAATTATTCTCTTGGTGAGAGAAGACTGTCTGTATGGGAACGTACGGCTAGACCAGAGAAGGTGGAAACTAGGGGAAAAGTTCATGCTCAAGATCACAACTACTGCACCGGCCCAGATCCTGCTTTTGTGGACATTGTGATGGAGGAAGACCAGAGACTTCGAGAGGAGGTTGCTCAACTAAGACAGCAGCTGGAGCAAATAAGTGATATGTGAGTGATATTTATTGTTATTACAACACGGTGTCCGAATCAACAACATTTTTAGCATATAACTGTCTGTTAATGGAGATCTGTCACTGTCCTTTGATGCTGCCTCCGAGCTACCGGTGTTAGCTAAACACTTGCCTTCATAATCGTGTATGAAGTTGGTTATATACAACTTAAAGCCTTTAACCCGCTTGCTTGCGGACGTGGCAGTGTGCTTCTGAAAAATCCTGTGAACATCGTCCACGTTGATGCGAGGCAGGTCTTGAAGACAGCACGTAAAAAATGTCATTTTACCCGTTGTGACCACAGACCACAAACAGTGGTTGTGGCAGTGCTGAACCGGAAGTTGTGGGGCTGACTTGTCGTAAACGGGAGCGTACGTGCATAAACCCCATTGGTTTGGGAAAAGGTTCAGTACTCGGCGCTTCATTCATATTCCTCTCTAGTGACATCCAGTGTCCAAATGGGTCCATAGCAGCCCGAACAACTCTGCATGCAAACCATCTCAATGCCCATGACCAGGAAATAAACGATTTATCTAATAAATTATCAGCATCCAACACATACTATGTGTATTAATCGTGCCTTTAAGTATTTGACTTATAATGGGTATGGTTTCAAAATAAAATTTTGCAAGAAAAGAAAGAAGTGCGGGCTGGATTTGAACCCCAGACGCCCGAGTAAAAGACAAGTTTTCCAACCACTATACTATGGAAATATACTGGCTGTGTGTGCGCATGATCTATATCAACGAAAACTACGGCATTCTGCCATGTAATTTTAATTTAATATGCATTCACTGTTGTGATCGTAATAATTATCTATGTGTTGAGTGCAGTGCTTATGGAACTCCACGGAGGAGACATGGAACTGAAATCTGTTTATTGAGTAAGAGGAGCTTCTTCAGTGTTCAGGTCGGCAACTGCTATTAGTACAGATAATCTTCAAATAATCCCTGTCATGGGCAGGTGATGCAGGGGAGCATAAATCGGGAAAGCTGATAATACTGCTGATTTCTGTGGCCAGTCTGTCAGAGGATCTTTCTCTTTTCTCTTCTTTCAGCTCGGATAAATATCTAACAACTTCAGTCTCGCAACCTCTGAATGTTTCATGTGCGGATGTGAAACAGACCGACACGTTACATCATCTGCACAAACCAAGGCTTCGTTTTGCGTTGGTCACGTGATTCCTATACTCATGACACAAGCTCCAATATGAAGCTTCATTAAGAACGCTCCCTTTTACTCGATACGCGCTTTGGAGTCTCGGGTTCTTGGGCACATCACTAGTAACATCCAGAGTCAACTCCCAACATCTGCTGTGCTTCCTGAACCATCTGGTCAGAACTAGTACAACTCCTCTTCATCTCCAACCTCTGTACGACCTGCCCACCAAGCCATTCTGCAGCAGCCACCATCTGGTTCTCCAGTCTTCTGTTGTTCCCGACTTCCACTTCACTGCCTCAGCCATTCATTCCCTTCACCTCAAGATCCACTTCCTCTCCCTGTCAGTGCAGCCCCTTCTCCCAGCTCCCGGATCCTGATGCCGACAATCATGCCAGGATCACCTCAGTAACACCATTCTTTGTAAATAAATACTATTTAACTATTCAATCTACTCCCTAAGCGTTTCTCTGCATGTGGGTCAGGAGTTTACCTAAAACCATGACAGAACATTCACGCCAATCAGACTCAGCAGAGGCTCTCAGGAAGACCATCTATAAACAGGCAACCATCATCCAGTCCCACGATGCCATTCTACGCACCCTCTCTGAGCAACAAGTGGCTACAAACCAAGCACTTGAACAGCTCTCAGCAGTTTTACAGAATTTGTCCACCAGTAGTCCCATAGCCAGCCCCCAACCCCTAGATGGAGCTACTGCATCACCAACATCTCCTCAGCTTACACCTTATCGAGATGTAACTCCTCCAACACCAGAAAAATGTGCAGGTGATGTAGGTCATTGTGGGGGCTTCCTCCTCCAATGTTCTCTCGTCTTTAACCGTGCTCCCCGTCCTTTTTCAGTGACGATGCAAAGATTTCCTATGTGTTGGGTCTGCTGTTTGGACGAGCTTTAATGTGAAGCCCGTTTCCAGAACTACCCTTGGTTTGATATAACGTTCCAGGAGTTTGTTAAAGAGTTCAAGATGACCTTTGGTCAGGATTCTGACCCAGTGGCTGTATCTCGAGGGTTATGGAAATTAAAACAGGGACAGAAAACTGTCTCAGACTTCTCCATTGAATTCCGCACATTACCAGCATCATCTGGATGGAACACTAGCGCCTTGAAGAGTGTTTTTTCACACTTTAAACGACTCTGTAAAGGATGAGCTGGCTCTTGTTGACGAACCAAAGACCTTAGGTGACCTTATTGCTCTAGCCATACACATTGACAATCGTCTAAAGGAAAGAACAAGGGAGGTCTAAACGGAGACATTCACTTCCCCAGGGTTTACCATCTAACTCATTGTCGTCTTCTCCCATTCCAGCACAGCCATTCAGATCATCATCCTCCCCTGATCCAGAACCAATGCAGGTTGGTCAGACCTGGTTAACACCTGAGGAATGACAGAGGAGGATGCAGTCCCATCAGTGTTTGTATTGTGGGAGTTCAGAACACAACATTGCGGCCTGTCCCATCCGAACAAAGGGAGGGTCCCCGGGAGAGTAATGGAGAGTAAAAAGAGAGTAATCAGTAATAATGGGAAACATGTCAGACCAACCTATTTGGATATCCATCCCAGTCTTCTTCTTCCAGCAACCCTGTGTTTGAGAATTGATTCGCTTCATCTCTCTGCCCTAGTTGACTCAGGCTGTGAACAGACATTAATTGCTCAATCCATTGTTACTCAGTGCAACCTTGAGACAATCTCTCTGGAGAACTCGCTGAAAGCCACCGCTCTCGATGGTAAACAGTTACCTCAGATCACCCACTGGACAAAACCACTCAACCTCGTTATCTCAGGTAATCACCATGAGAATCTCTCATTTTATGTGTTTTCATCATCCCATTCCTCCATAATCTTAGGTTTTGACTGGCTTCTAAGACATAACCCACATATCAACTGGACGGAGTGCCATATCGAAGCATGGTCCACTACCTGCCTCTCATCCTGTCTACAGTCAGCTGTACCTCCGAGCTCGCTTCTAGGGGATGCCCCTATCTGTTGAATCCTAGGATCTGAGTAATGTACCTTCAGAATATATGGACCTTAAACTGGTTTTCAGTAAAGCCTGTTCTTTGCCTCCTCACAGACCATATGATTGCCCCATAAACTTGCTACCTGGAGCTCCACTTCCTACCAGCTGTCTATGTAACACATCCCGCCCAGAGAGAGAGGCGATGGAAAGAAACATAAATGACTCACTGGCTGCCGGTCTAATTCGTCACTCCTCATCTCCTCTGGGGGCAGGTTTCTTCTTCAAGAAGGATGGGTCCCTCCGACCTTCTATCGATTACCATGGACTCAATCAAATCACCATCAAGAACAGATATCCCCTTCCACTCATCTCATCAGCATTTGAACCACTCCATGAAGCCTGTATTTTCACCAAACTTGACCTCTGCAATGCTTACCACCTCGTCCGAGTTCGCCAAGGAGACGAGTGGAAAACAACCTTTAAGACACCCTTTGGACATTTTAAGTATATGGTCATGCCGTTTGGTCTCTGTAACGCCCCCTCAGTATTTCAAGCACTAATCAATGATGTACTCCAAGACTGCCTTAACATCTTCGTGTTTGTTTATCTTGATGACACACTCATCTTCTCCAAGACTATGTCCGACCATAAATGCCATGTCCGCCTTGTCCTGCAACGGCTACTGGAGAACCGCCTGTATGTAAAGGGGGAGAAATGTGAATTCCATAAATCATCCATTGCATTCCTTGGCTACATCTTCAAGGGTGGGCAGGTGCGTACAGATCCCGTTCAAGTCAAAGCAGTTTCTGAATGGACCACACCCGAGACAAGAAAAAAGCTTAAACAATTCCTGGGTTTTGATAACTTCTACAGACGCTTCATCAGAAACTACAGCCAAATCGCCGCTCCTTTAACAGCGCTTACTTCCACCAAGATGCCTTTCACCTGGACTCCTGATGCTGAAAAGGCCTTCTTTAAACTGAAGGAAATGTTCTGAAAAGCACCATCTTGGTACAACCTGACTCCCAGAAGCAGTTTATTCTGGAAGTGGATGCTTCTGACATGGGGGTTGGTGCTGTCCTAACCCAACGTTCTGAGCATGATAAGAAGCTCCATCCATGGGCCTTCTTCTCCCGCCGACTCACCCCACCTGAACAGAATTATAATGTGGGGGACCGGGAGCTCCTTGCCATTAAGTTGGCCCTTGAGGAATGGCGGCATTGGTTAGAGGGTGCTGAACATCCTGTGCTGGTTTGGACCGATCATAAAAACCTGTCGTAACTCCAGTCGGCTAGACGCTTTAACCCCAGACAATCCTGTTGGTCCCTGTTTTTTTCCCGCTTTAACCTGTCGATTTCCTATCGTCCAGGATCCAAGAACATTAAGCCTGATGCTCTGTCTCGCCAGTTCTCCCCAGATGACGAGAAGCGGGAACCAGCCATTTTCCTTCCTCCCAGTTGCACCATTGAAACAGTCACCTGGGGAATTGAGGAAATCGTTACACAAGCACTGAGGGAACCTGACCCCAGACTGCCTCCCCAGAACACCATCTACATCCTGTCCTTTTACCGTTCCAGATTAATACGGTGGTTTCATTCCTCAAGGTTCTCATCACCCAGGTTCCAGTCGCACCATAGCTCTCATTACTCGCAAATTCTGGTGGCCATCATTATGCGAGAGTATGTCCAAGCCTGTACCATCTGCTCCAGGAACAAGTCTACAAATCAGCCTCCAGCTGTTTTGCTTCAACCCCTCGCAATACCCAAGTGCCCCTGGTCGCACATAGCCATAGACCTTGTGACTGGACTCCCTTCCTCTCAAGGTATGACCACAATCTTAACCATAATAGATTGATTTTCCAAGGCTTGTCATCTAATCTCTCAGGAAATTGCCTTCAGCTCTCTAGACAGCCAAACTCCTCGTCAAACACGTCTGTCTGACCACGGCCCGCAGTTCATTTCCCAGGTTTGGAGGAAATTCTGTTCTGCCCTCGGTGCAAAGGTCTGTCTCACCTTTGGCTATCACCCACAGTCCAATGGTCAGACCGAACGTCTAAATCAGGAACTCGACGCCACTCTCCGTTGCCTGACCTCCACAAACCCCTCCGGCTGGAACCAGTACCTGCCATGGATTGAGTATGCACATAATTTGCACGTTTCCTCTGCAACCGGTTTGTCCCCATTCGAAGTCTCCCTAGGCTACCAACCGCCACTCTTTCTGTCTGATGAAAAGGACATCTTGGTCACCTTTGTCACTGATATAAACAAGTCTGGACCAGCACCATCGCAGCTCTTCATCGCACCGCAGCGCAGAATAAGGATTGCTGACAGAAAACGCAGGCCAGCTCCTCCGTACTCACCTGGTCAGCAAGTATGGTTGTCCTCCCGTGATGTCCCATTGAAGTCCATGTCTCTGCCCGAGGTTCATCGGTCCATACGAGGTCCAGTCTATTGTCAGTCCAGCGACTGTCCGACTGCGTTTGCCCCCCAGTCTCTGGATCCATCCCACCTTCCATGTTCAAGTTAAACCGGTTCGTGCCAGTGCCTTGTGCCCTCCTTCCGGGCCCCCTACGCCAGCCTGGGCGCCCTGCATATGGTCTCCGCCGGATTGTGGCCTCCCATGGGTGGGGCCAGGGGTGCCAGTATCTTGTCGACTGGGAAGCTTATGGTCCCGAGGACCGTTCTTGGGTGCCCCGCTCTGCCATCCTTGATCCTTTGCTGATTTCTGATTTTTGAGGCTTCATTGCCTTCCACGTCTTCTGGGCTGCCGGGTCGCAGCCCTTGAGGGGGGGTTATGTCAGGGAATGGGGCTTTGGCTGGTTCACTTTCCTGCAGGTTTCCACCAGAGGGCATCCTGGAACTGCTGCTAGGCTGCGGCTCATTCCCTTCAGGTGTGTTGAAAACACACCTGCAATTCATCAGGCTCGTTGTCTACTCGATAAGAGGAGCCAGTTGCCAGTCGCTCATTGCCTGAGTGTTATCCAAGTGGTAACGTCAAGCCAATCTCTGAGTAATTTGTGTTTTCCACTGAGCTTGCATTAATTGTGTTTCTCCACCTGTAAAGGTAACATCCAGAGTCAACTCCCAACATCTGCTGTGCTTCCTGAACCATCTGGTCAGAACTAGTACAACTCCTCTTTATCTCCAACCTCTGTACGACCTGCCCACCAAGCCATTCTGCAGCAGCCACCATCTAGTTCTCCAGCCCTCTGTATTTCCCGACTTCCACTTCACCGCCTCAGCCATTCATGCCCTACACTTTAAGATCCACTTCCTCTCCCTGGCAGACAGGGACATCTCCTGATGCCGACAACCCAGCCAGGATCACCTCAGTAACACCATTCGTTGTATATAAATACTATTTAACTATTCCATCTACTCCCTGAGTTTCTCTGCATGTTGGTCAGGAGTTTACCTAAAACCATGACAGATTTTGTGTTTATAGTCTAATTCTGATTTATTCTTGAAGGAGTCTGTTTTTATTCCATGAATTATATGTGTTACATAAATGTGTTAGTGATGATCCCATAATATAAAAATATATTATGAGATCATCACTATGTTCATGTTTATCACGCCACATTTTACTCGGTTCAGTCTGTTAAAGGCAGGTGGATTTGCTTTAGTTATTAAATAAACCTAAAATGAGGTTATAATACAGTGTTAAATATGAATGGACTCTGGACCAGTTTGGACTGAAAACTTGGGCCCCATCATGAAAAAGGTTGAGAACCCCCCCCCCCCTGATCTAGGTAAAGGACCTAGTACTGGATACCGTAAAAATTTAAATATAGTAACTGACCCTTGAGGGACGCCACATTTTACAGTTTCCATCTATGACTTTGTTTGATTAATTTGTACATATTGTACTTAACCCTTTAATCACTGATACGTAACCCCTTGTAAGCCATATTGTTCACATTTTCCCAGTAGTCTTACGTGGTCGGTGCCAAAATCCTTGGGTGACTCAGTAAAAACACCCACTGTGTCAAGTTTTTGGTCAACAGCAGCAGCAACATGTTCCATAAACACCATCATGTGTTTGTATATTGCTTTGATGCTTTATTTTAGTGGGTTTATTCTGTTTGTGAAGCACATATAAATTGGAATTGAATTGAAGGCCACAGAGATACTGAACTTCAGAGCCTCACCTTCTCCATGTCATCCCAGTCGGTGATGATGCCGTGCTCAATGGGATACTTCAGGGTCAGGATGCCTCTCTTACTCTGAGCCTCGTCTCCCACGTAGCTGTTCTCCTGTCCCATCCCTCCCTGTACAAACACACCATCAGTCACGGTCACGCCCAGAGCTGCAGGTGAGCTCTCGGATGAGAGTGTACCTGGCGTCTGGGCCAGCCGACGATGGAGGGGAAGACAATGCGCGGAGCGTCGTCTCCGGCGAAGCCAGCCTTGCACAAGCCGGAGCCGTTGTCAATGACGAGGGCAGCGATGTCGTCGTCTGAGAGAGACCAGCATGTTCATGTCAGCTCTGCTCACATTTAAGACAAATAGTGACAAATGAATTCAGTCCGGTCCTCCAGGGCTACCACACTGCAATTTTACAGCACACCTGAATCACATGGCTTGTCACTAGCAAAAAAAAAAGATACTGATATACCACGATATTTTCATATGTTCATATATAAAAATGCGATCCATTTTAATAATGAAATCTCGCGAGATTTTTGGTAAAGTAGATCAACACCACGTTTTTAAATATCAATGAAATCAGCGTATAAAAATATCGTGATATTTCACTGAATCTATATTTTTTCCCACCCCTACTAGTTACCTCATGCACTTCATTCAGCTCTGCAGAGGCTGGTAACGAGGCATTAATGTGATTCAGTCGTATTGGGGAAGGCATGTTAGGGCTGACCAATTATGGGGAAGAAAAAAAAAATCATGATAATTTTGGCCAAAATTGAAATCACGATTATTCAAAGAATTATTTTCTAGTTACACAATGCATTCATTTAGCATTTTTTTCTAAGGCTGCAAATATGTACTTACAGCTGTTTTGCAATGTATAAAAAATATATTTTAATGTTAAATTAATGCAAGAACATAAGTGACATATCCAGCTGTTATGCAAGTTCTCTGTTTGAAAATTGAAATAAATACATTTATATAAAAAATATCCCAAAATAAACTGAGCTTTAGTGCAATGCTAGAACATTCCAAATCTAACATTTTTGTTAATGACACCCAACAAACTGCCTGGTTGGAAGCCCCTAAAAAATTGTGCCAGAAAAAGGAAAACAAAAAAGTTTCAACTTGATAGAGTTTGGAGATCATCTGACACAAAAACTGAAATCACAATGAAATTTCAACTAATTGTGCAGCTCGGTATGTCCTAAAAATAGCAGCTCTGGAGGTCCGGAGTTAAGCACCCCTGATTTAAAGGAATGAAACATCCTTGAAGGATTCAAACCACACCCCTTCAGCCCGATAAAGACCAAGAAAGAGTTGAAACATTGCATGAAAGCTTAAAAAGTAAACATAATTTGATGACAAATTAAAAGGGGGTGGTTAACCTAGTTGGGTTTGTGTGGTAAAGTGGAGGGTTTATGTATTCAACCCAAGTTTTGTGTGTTCAACCTAAATTTGACTTCTTCCAAACTAAGTTGTGCATCCTTCACTTAAATTTTAATTATTCCAACCCACGTTGGTGTGTTTTTAATAGGCCTGGGCAAAAAACAAAACACACACACAAAAAAAGACAGATTGAATTAATTAGCATTTTTTGTTGCAGGGGATTTTTTAAAAAATGATGTTGACATCATAGCACACATGAAACAGCAAGAACATGGTTTTCGGTAGAACAATTCAGGGTTTGAAATTCACTTCTCAAAATGGGGGCAATTCCCCTCTTACATGCTTCACCAAGGGGGGATTTATATACTTTGGAGGGGGATATTCATGGGGAGCTTCAGCACAGGTCTTACAGTGTCCTACCCGTACCTCAGATTAATAAGGAGCATTAATTTGTCTTTTTTGTCCTTCTTAGTTTCCATCTTAGACAGCTCTCTTGTCCCGTCTCCATTCTCTTTATCAGCTATCATCAGTTTTTACCAACTCTGTTGCATCTTTGAGCTGCATAATTATAATTAGTGGTTCTGGTGGTTCTTTCTTCCAGCTCTGTTCTGTTCTCTCTCCTCGATGTAATCTCTTGCATTTGATAAAAGTTCTGTTAAAATCAAACTGGTCTTGGGCAGGACGGAGTTCTGAAATGGGCATCAGACTGAGGTTTGTGTTGTTTAAAACACAATTCTGAAATTCACTAATCAAAACCCAAGATGTTAATTAGATCAATGTGACATCAAATGGATCATCCTGTGGTCATCTTCTACATGCAAGTCTAGAAAACTGTCAGAAACTTAATGAATATAATTATAATACATTTAATAACACCAGAATCGCAGCGCATTATGCAGCACACAGCTTGTTCAAAGCGACGGAGAGAGACGTGGGTGGGCTCGTTCTTTTTGTTTCTTAACACTTCATCACCCATTAGCATTAAAAAATGGACACGGATGTGTATTCTTTCACAAGTCCTGCCTCTAGTTCCTTTAAATTCATCGTGTTTATGAGGTGAACAGGAGACGATGACAAACCTCTAAGTTCAAAACTTTCACGATCTCAAGTCAGAAAATGAAAGCATCCGTCAGATTCAGTGTAGTGAGGTGAAAATGTTCACATGCAGCTGAATGCAGAATCTGAAAAGGTCAGATTCAGTTTCATCATCATTTAAGAAAACTTGCTGAACTGCTGAGAGGATGACAGCAGCCGTCGGTCTGACGTGGTCATTAGCTCACACCTCCTGAGGCAGAAGGAACACACGGAGCTGCAGTTCACCACCAGCCAGTAAAGTGGAGGAGGAATCTCCACGTGTGGACGGTATTTTCTGTCGAAGCAGAATTAAGGTTCACACAACCAGCTGATGCGGTTTTCACCGCAGAATTTTTATTCAGATGAGACTTTTTACAATTTTGTCTCATGTGTTGCAAAATTGGAATTTTACATCGTAAACTTCAGCCTGATGTTTCATGAGACTGTGACCTGAAGCAGTTTGCAGAGTTGGGTCATTTTAACACACACTGGCCCCGGTTACATAATGTTTTCAAATTCAGAATTTATTATTCTGAATGAAATCATTCTCATTTGTGTTTACAAGGAAATAATTATTCTGAATTAAAGTTTACATGGAAAGCATGTTTATCTCATTCTGCTTTAGATCTGGTGGTGGGGAAGGGTTCTGATTGGACAGGAGGTGGACATGACATATTGACGTCTGTTCAAGTCTCCCTGGAAGTCGACAGAAGTCGGTTCCTGCTCCTTTTCGCTTCGGCTACGACATGAAAACCACATAAAACAGATTTTCTCTGTATTGTGATCGTAGTTCTGTGGCAGCAACTCGATACGAAGATACTTCTTCATTTCCGGCAGCTGGTCCCTTACTAAAGGAAGTATTCTTTAAAGGACACTGTGTAATCGGGAGCAGCTCCCTCGTACTTTTCATGCTGCATTCGCGTGAAACCGGGCAGACCGGCAACAGCCGATGCATGTAAAGTTATCACCGGCCTCTACGTGAAGACGTGGTCCGTCAGTTACAGTGACATCAGTCCACATCTGATTTGTTGTCATGGCGATGTCGTATTGTTTTCCCTGACCCATGTTTTACCGTCTTTCGCTCGGCTTCATTGATTAAAATGACATCTGGTTTGTTACCAACGGCCGTCTGCCCGACTGCACATGAACCCAGCATCAGTGAGACGCTGGTTTCTCCCCTCTGCAGCGCGGTGACTTTTCAAAGACATTACCTCGAACTGAGCTGAAAACTCTGGTGTGTCCGGTGAGTTTCTGTGTTTTCCTGCTGTCACGCTTCTCCTGAACGCAAAAACATGGCGATACGACATGGCAGCCTCCACCGAGCCGACCCGCTCGATGTGTAAATAAATGATACGAACGGCAAATTTAGAACTTAGAGGAGCACTTCAGTTTGTTGATGGGAGTGATTACTGATTAATGAAAAAACACTTTTGAACCAAATAATCAGTTTTTGTGAATAAAACACAGGAGAACTTACACAATATCCCTTTAAGTACATGTCATTACAGGTAAGTATACAAAAGTATAGCCCCCAACTGTACTTTTATTTACAAAGTACACTGCTATCAGTGCACTACCAGTATACTAACAAGTGTACTAGTATTTAAAATCATCATGCCTAGTGCTACTGTACAAGCCTGTGGGGGCGGTGTTATGATGTGGGGTTGCTGCAGTTGGTCAGGTCCAGGTTCAGCAACAGTATGAGCTCAAAGAATGAGGTCAGCTGATACCTGAATATACTGAATGAGCAGGTTATTCCATCAATGGACTTTTTCTTCCCTGATGGCACAGGCATATTCCAAGATGACAATGCCAGGATTCATCAGGCTCAAATTGTGAAAGACTGGTTCAGGGAGCATGACATCATTTTCACACATGGATTGGCCACCACAGAGTCCAGACCTGAACCCCATTGAGAATCTTTGGGATGTGCTAGAGAGGGCTTGGGCAGCGGTCAGACTCTACCATCATCAATGCAAGATCTTGGTGAAAAATTAATGCAACACTGGATGGAAATAAATCTTTTGACATTGCAGAAGCTCATCGAAACAATGCCACAGCGAATGCGTGCCGTAATCAAAGCTAAAGGCGGTCCAACAAAGTATCAGAGTGAATGACCTTTTATTTTTTTTCGGTGGCGACTTTTTTTTTGGCCAGGCAGTGTGTATATATATATATATATATATACAGGGGTTAGACAATGAAACTGAAACACCTGTCATTTTAGTGTGGGATGTTTCATGGCTAAATTAGACCAGCCTGGTGGCAAATATTCATTAATTGCACATTGCACCAGCAAGAGCAGAGTGTGAAGGTTCAATTAGCAGGTAAAAAGCACGGTTTTGCTCAAAACATTGCAATGCATACAACATTGTATCAGAGTTCAAAAGAGGACAAATTGTTGGTGCATGTCTTGCTGGCGCATCTGTGACTAAGACAAGTCTTTGTGATGTATCAAGAGCCACAGTATCCAGGGTAATGTCAGCATACCACCAAGAAGGACGAACCACATCCAACAGGATTAACTGTGGACGCAAGAGGAAGCTGTCTGAACGCGATGTTCGGGTGCTAACCCAGATTGTATCAAAAAAACTTAAAACCACAGCTGCCCAAATCACGGCATTCGCTTGGCCCAGGACTTGTGCTAGATGGGCCAAGGACTACTGAACCATTCTGGAGGACCATGTGCATCCAAAGGTTCAAACATTGTATCCTGAAGGCGGTGCAGTGTATCAGGATGACAATGCACAAATACACACAGTAAGACTGATGAAAGATTGGTTTGATGAACATGAAAGT
This sequence comes from Atherinomorus stipes, assembly GCA_023101725.1. Classification (NCBI taxonomy): domain Eukaryota; kingdom Metazoa; phylum Chordata; class Actinopteri; order Atheriniformes; family Atherinidae; genus Atherinomorus; species Atherinomorus stipes. The sequence continues at coordinate 220,090 of JALJCO010004593.1, forward strand.
GAAGTTGAACATCTCCCATGGCCTGCAAAGTCACCAGATCTAAATATTATTGAGCCACTTTGGGGAGTTTTGGAGGAGCGAGTCAAGAAACGTTTTCCTCCACCAGCATCACGTAGTGACCTGGGGCCTCATGTACAAAGAGTTGCGTGGATTTCCTACTGAAACCCGGCATACGATCAAATCCTGAAAACGTCATACGCACAAAAGTTTTCAGATGTATGAAACTGTGCGCACGCATGGATCCAAGTACTTTTCCTTTGTACATCCCAATCAACGTTGAATTGAGCGCACATGTTGGAGTACCTGACGCCTCCCTGTCCACACCCCCAACATAAATACGCAAATGACATTTAAATGAGATCTGCAGCGGAGATTCTCCTCTCTGCACCATCAGAAAGACAAAATATGAGCATGACAGTGAATGAAAATGAAAAAAATTCACGGAGAACGAACTTGAGGCAGCTTGTTTAAGTATAAATGCGCAAAAATGTGAACTTTAACACGCTGTTGTCCGGCAACACACCCAACAGAAAAGTGAATGGGACAGTGTGTGTCGCGGTCAAAGATGTGGGGTCAGAGTCGCGCACACAAGCCGAAACTTCAAGTTGGATGTGAATCAGAGGACGGCTGCTCGTGACTGCATTTCGTCTTTCAGAGGTGGTGGGAGTTCTTGCGGGTGACTCCGGTTTTTCTAAAGGTAAATAAATATATATTTGTGAAACGTGTGTTTATACAGTCGCCTCCTCAAAGCCTGATGTCACGGGAAATACTGTATTTATTAGCTGACACAATCTATTACCAAAAGAGGACGTGCAGCATTGGGAATTCCTCCTGCATCACCTGCGTCACAGCCTCGGGGGTTTCCTAACCCGGGATGTAGATGTAACCGACCTGCTACTGTTAAATCGCCATACCGGCCGAGTCCCCCCCCTGCTGTGTTGGTATAAGTGATTGAGCAGATCATCCTATAGATGTCCTCACAAATTAAGTGCATTAATAAACAAACCGGCATATAAGTGAATTTATTCGCCGGAGCGCGTGGAGGCACAGCTGGGTGTGTTGCCCCCCGTCCCCCCCAGCCTGGCTTCAGCTCTGTGCACAGAGATGTCTCTGGGAACTTAAAGCGTCTGACCAGCCAGTTATCATTAAATCAGTAAATCTTCTCGACCTCTAAAAACACTCTCTCTGTATATCCACCATTTCGAACGTTTTCTTCCATCTAAAACAGCTGCTGGAAAGGAGCCTATTTTTGCTCCACTTTGCGCTTTTATATCCACACATAATCGCAGACGCAGGTGTTAATTGTTTATGAGGGCTGTTTGTTCATGTGTCTGACCACATCACTCAGTCTGGGGATGGTTGTTTTCACATTTATTTCTTTTAACAGTTTCCCAGCGTCGCCTCCAAGTGTCGCCAAAGTCTCCACAGCTGTAGAAATGTTCGTACGCCAGCCATGAAGTTGACGTGAAGCACCGCACATTTCCACGGTCACTCCATTCTTGATACATCTCGACTTTACCGTGGAAATGATCGTACGCCACGTTTTTGTGCGTACGAACCCTTTGTACATGAGGCCCCTGGCCACTATCCTGTAAGAAGAATGGCTTAAAATCCCTCTGACCACTGTTCAGGACTTGTATATGTCATTTCCAAGACGAATTGTCGCTGTATTGGCCGCAAAAGGAGGCCCCACCCCATACTAATAAATTATTGTGGTCTAAAACCAAGTGTTTCAGTTTCATTGTCTAACCCCTGTATATATCTTGATTCTTCACTCAGGCCTGAGGAGTCCAACACAGGTTGCAGGCCGATGTTGAACTGAATACATTTGTCAAGCATTGCTTTTTATACACCCTCCTTGTCATAGGGGATTATCACGCTTCCGCGTTCCGGTTTCCGGAAGTTGAAACATTTGAAGCTTCCTCTTCCGGGCCAGGAATGGCTCAATCCAAGTCTCGATGTTGCTGCTCTGTTCCATTGTGTACATCTAATAAACAACGCCAGCCGTACCTAAGTTTTTATGGATTCCCGACTGAAAAGACACTAAGGAAGAAGTGGATGAAAGCGATTTGTCGGAGTGAAGGACCGAAATTTAAAATAAAACAAGGTTGCACGTATGTCTGTAGTCGGCACTTCAATGATGCAGACTACACTACAGCTAGCGTTAGCAAGCTCGCGTTAGCTGACGTTACCAACTTTTCGCTTGTGAAAACATACAAGCGTCTGAAGACTGGGTTTGTACCCTCCCGTTTCCAGAGGAACAACTGGGGACTGCCAAAAAAAGGAGACGCTTTCAGATGCTTGTGTGTTTTCAGCCACACAAAGTTAGGCACGTCATCAAGCTGGCTAATGCTAGCCTGCCAGCACGACTGTGCAGACTGCCGGCTACAAACAGATGTGTGTCGTTTTATTATAAAGTTCGGTCCTTCACCGCGGCGAATCAGTCGTTTTGATCCACTTCTTCCTTAGCATCATTTCAGTCTGGAATGAAAACTTGGCATTGGCGTTTATCCGATTTACAAAGTTTAACAGAGTAGTAGCTGGCGGACTACTGTTAGCAGGTTAGCATTAGCCAGCTTGATGACGTGCCTAACTTTGTGCGGCTGAAAACACACAAGCATCTGAAAGCGTCTCCTTTCTTGGCAGTCCCCAGTTGTTCCACTGGAAACGGGGGGGGTACAGACCCGATTTTCAGATGTATGTGTGTTTTAAGACGCACAATGTTAAGCACGTCAGTAAACGCTAGCTGGCTAATGCTAGCATGCTGTGAAGTGCCGGTGTCGTGCGGTGTTGTGCCCCACCGGCGACAAACAAACGTGTTTTATTATAAAGTTCGGCCCTTCACCGCGGCGAATCGATCGCTTTGATCCAGCTTTTGATCCAGTATGACTTCAGTCTGGAATGAAAACTTGAGTATGTTTGGAGTTTATCCGATTTAAACAGCATAACAGAGCAGGAACGGCTGATGTTAACATGGCCCGGAAGAGGAAGTGACCAAATACCGGGAAGTTCCGGTAAGCGCGATAATCCCCTATTGTCCAACCTCCTCCTTGGATCCTTCTTCCATCCCCCATTGGAAGTTTTCCAACTGGGGGAGAACTCATCAGTCCTTGGGCCTTGTTTACTCATTTCCCCACCAAGACCTCCTCATGAGGCGTTATCTCCCTTTGTCTGTGGGAAGGTGTGATAACATCTCCACTTGTGCTCACAATGTCATAAACCCAACAGTCTCCCAACATATATATATATATATATATATATATATATATATATATATAATGTATGTATTGTATAGATAATTATATAATAATATAATAATAATAATCAAGCTTTTTTGACTCAGGGAGATGCTAATCTTGTCCTCGTCTGGCTCACAGTAGAATGTAAACAGATGAAAAGCACAAATTTTTCTTCTACACTTGCATTATCGGCAGAGTAGGTGCTGAACGCACGCTCTCATCTGGTTTTGTCTGCCGCGGCTTGCAGTGTTGTGAACTCTCATGGACGTGCATCGGGGAAGTACGATGTTCTACTGTTTAGGCCAGTGGTGTCCAAAGTTGGTCCTCAAGAGTCGCTGTCCAGACGGTTTTCCATGCGTTCTTGCACCAACACAGCTGACTAAAATTAAATTAATCTAAAAGCGTATGAATTTGAGTCAGGTATGTGTTGGAGAAGGGAGACATGGAAAACCTGCAGGACCGGAGCTGGACACCCCTGGTTTAGGCTATAGAATCTACTAAATGATGTGGTTTCCAGTAAATTCTGGACGCTACCCACTCAGGACACTTGGATTACATTGGATGAGCAGTATGGAGGAATATTGACAAGTTTTTGTGGACTTTTATGGACCTTTTTGTTTCGAGCGCCGGTGAGCTCCATTATATGAAAGTGGGCGGATAACGAAAACCTCCCCGGATTTTCAGCTGTATTTGAGATACAGCCATGAAAAAAATGAAGAGACCACCCTTGTCATCAAAAATAATGGCTTGCAATCGAGTACCAACTGTGGTGTGACTCGTGACGACAAGAGACACAACAGAAAATCTAGAATGCCTAAAAGCTGTTTTTGGCAGTATAATGCCATAGTTATTGTTGTAAGAACTTAACCAAAATCACTGATCTAGAAAAGCATGGAAAATGGCGAGATATCAGTTCTTAATTAAACTCTTATGAGCGATTTTTTGTTGTTATCATTAAGTTTGTCCAGACAAATGTACTTTTAGTACCAGGCATTAAAACGACAGAGAAATATGAAAAATCTAGGGTCGCTCCTCCTTTTTTCCATGGCTTTATTAAAAAAGTGCTCCAGAGTCTTGCTCAGCATAACTATATTTCATGATGTCGCCCCGGAAGAGACACTGTTTCTGAAGGGTCACAGAATTGTTTGTAGCACCGGCAGCACTCATGTGGATGTTACTTGTAAACATTGATGGATAATCGGACTCCGATCAACGGGATAAAACGGACCAGCCTGTTATGGAGCTGTATGTGCTCGACCCAGAGTCTGATATGGAGTTTGAAGTACACGCAGTACCACAGAAGTACCACAGAGACCCCTGACAAGTAAGTAAATTAGCGAACAAATCATAGGCTAACAGTTAGCATTGAACTAAGAGATGTGTTTCACTCACCAGTGTTGTTGTCTGTCCATGCGCGTTTTTATAGTAGGAACTGCGTCAGGTTTCAGAAGTAATCCCAGAGAAAAAAAAACACTTTACTGCCCGAGATTTACGAAGTTCACAGACAAAGTTGAGGATTTTTTTCTGCTCCTGAAGTTATAATCCAACCACTTCTGGCAAGTCGATTAGTCCAGTACAACAAATAAACTCCCACACTGAACGCAACCACATTTTCCCAACTTGCCGTCCTCTAGAGCTTAAAAAAAAGTAATAATGAAAATAAAATTCTCCTAAACTCTGCTAGCTGATGGCTCTTTCTCTCTGAGGAAATCTTCCTGCAGGCTGTTAGTTTCTTCCTCAGACAGTGTGTATAGGTTAGATTCTCTTGGAGTTTCTGTTGAACAAAGAGCTACGATGCTGCGCATGCGTGTTTGTCGCTTCGTGATTGGTGCCACCTCGTTGTGTATACCGGTGTCACTCAGTTATGTTTAGGAAGCTACAGCGTGACCTGAATATTCATATAAATTACTCAAATATGCACAAATGAAAAAAAAAAAACGACTTAAATGAAGTTTTTTATGAGGAAATAACACAGTAACATGCTGAAAAGCACTTAAAAGTCCATTTTTCATGATAGGGCTCCTTTAAAACTGTGTAATGCATGGCTCCTCGTTGTTAATCGTATATATATATATATATCAAACATACGCTCTGAGGTTTCTACTTATAGCCAACCCTATGTGAGTAATGGTCCTGCCCTGGCCACCCCAGTGAAAAAATTTTGGCTCCACCACTGATCAGAAGAAACAAGTATAATAGTGAAGCAGACATGGTGGAAAGCTGCAGATCAGATATTTTGGAAAATAATAGTTGGGAAACAGACTGTCCTCACCTGCCATCTTTGGTTTGGTTTCAGAGGCTGAAATGAAATAAAGATGAAGTTAATGACAATAATCAGCAGCATTTCCTGGTGTGCATGATCCTTGTTGTCAGACATGAGAGTGATTTCAGTGAATCTTGCAGCATGAAGACAAATATCCTCCTGTGAGTCCTCACCTGGTTCAGGTCTGGTTGAGTCTCAGCTCCTCTGTCTGTGTTGAAGCTGGTATTTATGGACACATTGACATGTCCGTCCTCACATGTAGGAGGAGACTGACACCAGCTCTGCATCAAGCAGCTGACAGGACAAGTTTTTCTTGTCATTTATTCCTGTTCAGTTAGTTCTTGTTAAGAACGTAAGAAACATAATCATTAAGCGGATGCTTCAGTCTGGGTTTGTATGGAGAGTATTTTGTTTAATCAAATAAAATAGATTTGAAACCAAAAAAGGATTTGAGAGCAAAAAAAGTAAGTAGCAAGTTAAAAAAAAAAAATTGAGATCAAAACAAAACAGGTTGCAATTGAAAAATAAAAATATGAAACAGCATATTTCTTCAACTTTAATCAAAAATGTTTGAAATGAAAAACAACTATTTTGCTAATAAATCAGTCTTTTTTATTTCAAGTTTTTAAAAAAATGGTTGCAAATCAGTCTTCTTTGCTTTCAAGTTAAAAACTTTTGGTTGCAAATCCTAAAGTTTTGCTTGTGAAATCAAGTGCAGTTGGTGGGCGGGGCCTACGCTGGTGGATAAGAGACGTGTTTCTATTGGTTGGTGTGACCTGGCTCCTCCCTTCCACATCACAGCTACTTCTCCATGTGCTGTGGTGCTTGGAGCTAAGCAGTTAGCCTGTAGCTCTGCAACGTTTCCCATAAATAGTAAATTGCGCTAAATATCGTTGGCTACAGCTGCTGTACATTCACATCATCACCACAATGAATTATAACGCTCGGCTGCTGCAAACACACTGATTATCAGCGACATGGCCGTCTCTGCTGGTCACGGTCTGAGCTCAGTAGCCACTGAGTGAGAAACATGTACAACGTAGGCTGTGATTACACATATGGTCATAATATCTGTATTTGTACCATAATATCACGGAGTGATCGGACTGTAGCCAATGTGAGAGCCTGGGAGTGGTAGTGGGCTGTATGAGATTGTGACCCCCCTAGACAGGGGTTTGATCGAGAAGCGGTGTGGCAGGTACTCGGACGCTGAGAGCATCAAGCGGGCAGGAGGGGCAGATCCTGGTCGGTGCGGAGCGGAGTCCGTCGTGGGGCCACGAGAGGACATCCAGGGCTGGGCATGGGAATGAACTGATACAGGAATAACATCCCATATTTGCTGTTTCCACATGTTTTTGCTTCTAAACCTCGGAGTTAAATCAGATAACTGGGTTTACCGAGGTCTTGTAAAGCTGGTCTGCAAGCAAGAAAAACCACATCCTTCCTCCGGAAGAAGCTAGAGTTATTTCATTCTTACTGACAGCATGCAGTGGAAATGCACCTGTCCTGTTTTATTCATGCATCGCAGCAGCAGAGCACGGCCTGCTGGGGCTTGTTGCTTCCAGTAACGTCCCTGCCAAGATAGAAAGTAAATAATCTGACATTTCTACTGAGGAAGCTGACAAATCTAACCTGTTCAGAACCTGTTGTGAAGAGTCAGGGAGCTGTGTTTGTTTGTGTTGCAGTTTACAGGTTCCTCGGTAACCTTTCCTTCTCAGCGAGCCAGCGTGAGAAGCTGCTGGAGGATCATCGTGGTTATGAATTCTTCGGATTGTCATCATACCTACAGAGTGGAGAGATTTTATCTTTCACTCAGCTATCTGTAACTTCCTTAAACATTTCTCTGGTATTCTGTTTTCATCTCGTCTCTAACTGAAAGTCCTAATTATACTCACCCTGCAGTTTCAGAGTCTTGGTGTTCTTTTTGGGGTGAGACTCAATTATAAAGATTAATCTAATTAATTAGAAACGTTGTCGTTAATTAATTGTAAGATAATATTTGCTCCAAAAAGCAACTTGCTTTTTCTTTCAATTTAAAGGAGAACAGCGCAAGTTCCAGCTTTTTTCCAGAAGTTCGCCCTCTGGCGACAAGTGGACACACGCATGAGCTTCAGTTGACTGCGTTGGTCTCTAATTTAACCCAAATTACACTCAGTCTGAGCCCAGAGTTAGAGACACGATGTTTACTGAAGTAATAAAGTTATAAATCTGCAAGTTGTTTACGGTTTGATCGTTCAGTAAACTGACGGACTGTATGCTAACGGTAACATATGCAGCGGCCATCTTTCCTGTGAGTTTCCTCTCCTGCTGCTCATACTGTGTAACTTCTGGTGAAAATATAGCAGCTCTGAAAACCAGTAACAACAGAAACCAGACTGCAGCTCTTTGGTTATTGCTCCATTGTTCACTTACTGTGCACGAATAGTTCAGTAGTTGTGTCACAGGGTGAACAACCGGGTGCTGCCAGAGACTGGACTCTGCCCACTAGCTTGGTTCTTAGCATGCTTTTTATGGTTTTTTGTGTGGTTTTAACCCTGTTTTTATTCCCAAGCTAATGGGAGCTTTTAATGAACTGATTGGCAGCACCTGGGGAGAAGGACTCCTCCCCTGGCTTAATTGAAGGCTGGAAGGATAAAAGCTGGTGTGCGGACAATGGAGGAGGAGGGACTGAGAGCTGAGGAAGGAGACGGAGGACTGGGTCCAGGAGGCGCAGCCGGGGGAGGGCATGAGTCCCCCGGCTGGGGGACTTGAGGCAGCGGCGTGGCAGCGGCAACGGCGGAGACGTGGAAGAGTGGCCCGGGAGTCGGAGGGCGGCCACGGACCCTACGAAGGAGGGCCTATGGCCAGAGGCGCGGCCGCCCGGAGGAGTGACTGCCCGGGCCCGGGAGCAGTGGCGATGTCCCGGGGGAGCCTATGGCCAGGAGGGCGGCTGCCGGGGGGGGCCCCCGCCATGGACCCGGGACAGAGCAGAGAGAGACGCCGAGAGAGACGTCGGCCACTGCCAGCCCTGCAAGCCCTGCAAGCCCCTTTTAGCCCTTTTTATCCTTTTCCTTTTATAACTTTTTAGTCGGACTTTTAGGATTATTTTATTACTTTTTAGTTTCGTAGTTTTATTTGTTTTATTTCTTTAATAAAGCTTTTATTTTATTTTAACCACTACCTGCTGGCGAGGCCTGTCTTTCTTTCCCCTCCTCCTGCAGTCGCCGGTATCGGCAAAGGACCACCCCCGTGACAGTTGTAGTAGCTCGTAGTTTTCAGTCCTGGTCGGTTCATGTAAAATTGTAAATATGTTTTCCTTGTTGTGTTTTTCTTTTTTTTCCTTCCTTTTGTTTACATTACATAGGATTGCATTATATTATCATTATATAAAAATGATGACTATGACACTTATTCTGACTCTTATTATAAACACGGATAAGAAAACTAGCCTTTCATTGTGTTTATACTAGGGCTGTCAGGTGATTAAAAAAATTAATCTAATTAATTACAGGATTCGTACTTATTTAATCTAATTAATCACATTTTAATCTACAATCTGCAGTCATGGGGAACAATGGTCCTGAAGGGCCGCAGTCCTTTAAGTTTACACTTTCTTTAAAAACCAAAAATCAATGAGCCAAAAAAAAGCTGCTTATCAGTTAATTCATAAATCAATAATCAAGGAGACCTCTGTAAAATGGCAATGCAAGTCAACCTGAAATAAACATGTTTACAGCCTGGTTTTAAAAAAATCATCTTAGGTTTAATAGGTCAAGTTTACTGTTATGTATTCAACAAAAGCATTACAATGTTGGTGGCACTATTTTTCTGCTCTAGACACACACTTGCAGCGAGGCTGTGTGCGCATTGATCTGACTCAGTGAAAAATGTAATAAAGAAGTGAAGTTATGGAAGATCCCGTGTTTTGACTACTTAATGTCCTCACAGAGGAATATAACAAACTGGCGACGAACGGATCCCCGATGTGCAATAGATGACAGAGAGGGGGGACTTCGCTAAGAAGAGACAGAAGTTACGCCACACCGTTGCACTTCCCGTATGGATGCTAACTAACTGGCCGTTAAGCTAACAAACGGAGGAAAGGACTTGTGAGTAATATCCATCTTCTAGGCTTCTCAAAAGACTTCGGGAAAAATGTCTGGAGGTGTTGGACAAATGGACAGTTTTGATTACACCACAGAGGACTGGACAACTTATGTAGAGAGAGTTGAACAGTACTGTCTGGCTAACAAAGTCGAGGATGGATGTAAAGTTGTGTTACTGAGTGTAATGGGGGCAAAAACGTATAACCTGTTACGCAATCTCATAACACCAGTTAAGCCGGCTGAAAAAAGTTTCAGAGAGATCACAGATGTGTACAAAAGCATTTCAACCCGAAGCCACTGGTTATAGCCGAACGCTTTTGATTTCATAAACGAAATCAATTGAAGACTGAGTCCACGTCGGAGTACATCGCGGAGCTTCGGCGCTTGTCGGAGCATTGCCAGTTCGGGGAGGGGCTGTCGGATGCCCTGAGAGACCGCTTCGTCTGCGGGCTGCACAATGAGAGTACACAGAAACAGTGGCGGAGCCAGACTTTTATTGTTGGGGGGGCCAGGGGGGGCCAAGGCTATCTCAGGGGGGTCCACTGTAAGACTGAAAACTAACACAGAAAGGGTACTTTCAATCATATTTGTGATGGGCACTGATTAAAATTTTCATTCGCGATTAATTGCATGTTTGATGCTCAGTGTTTTTCTCCTTTAAAAGTGCTGCTATATGAAGAAAATGCTGTAACTATTGGTTTACCAGTTAAAAACTAATAAGACAGAAATCTGGGACTAGTCCTGGACTCAGACCTGAATTTCAGCATCACATTAAAGGACTGATGTCTCAGCAGGACTAAGAAAAATGTGTCCATGCATTCATCTTCAGTAGTCTACAAGTTCAGTAATGCTGTCCATACAGGTTTACCTATAAGGTCCATCAGACAGCTGCATGTAAAGATACACAATAATTATCGGGTCGATAATTACCGGGCTGATATTTGAATGACGTCACAATATCCTGTTAAGTCAGATATCATGACGACTCACCCCAATAACTTTTGTCCCAGTAAAGTTGGAATTGTAAAGATTGGACATGCAGAAGTTGAAAATCCCACTTTATGCTTTTCTCGCTGAGATATTGGGATTGGGGAAAGAAAGCTGCTGCTTCAGACGGGAGGCCCTAGACTGCTTCCAAACCACTTTCCCCATCTTATTTAAGGCACAAACTAACCCATAAAGTTGGAATTTTATCGGTATCGGCCTTTAAGAGGTGAAATTGATCGGTTATCAGTATCAGTTTTAAAAAATGTTTATTGTGCATCCCTATTAAGATGAGTACATCGCCACCTACTACATAGTGCAAACTACTGTACAGGAATGACCGGGTGCTGTGACATGTCAGTCATCTGGGGGGGGCACCTGGGGGGCCAATCCAATGTCAGGGGGGTCCAGTGCCCCCTGGCCCCCCTCTAGCTCCGCCTATGCACAGAAACGGCTCTTCACAGAGGATGACCCCACACTGAACCGTGCATTGGAGATGGCTATATCGGGGATGGAGACAGCGGCAAAAGATGCAGGAGAGCTCCAAGGCAAATTCACGGAGGCATGTTCTGTGAACAAGTTACTGAGGCAGTGCGATGATAAAACACAGGTCTGCTACAGATGCGGGAAAAAGTCACATGATGCTGCCAGCTGCTGGTTTAAGGATAAAGAATGTAGACTATGCAACAAAAAGGGGCACATACAGAAGATGTGCAAATCAAAGCAGTATGATAAAAAGAGAAATAAAAAGTGGAAAAGAGACAAGAAGCTGCATGAAGTAAATGACACGGACTCCAGTGACTCTCAAGAAGATGTGGCGTGCCTGGAGCTGTATACAATGCAGGAGAAAGATGATGAGGTGATATGGCTTACACCAAAAAAAATACAGGGAGTTGAGTTACAGATGGAACTGGATACTGGATCAGCTCTCTCATTAATCTCATACGAAGACTACAAGGACAAATTTCCAAATCTGAAACTCAAACACACCTCAGTGAGACTTAAAACTTACACAGGTGAAAGAGTAACTCCCATGGGGAAACTAAAAGTGAAAGTGGAGTATGAGAAAAACAAATGCAATCTGGAACTTTATGTCTTGAAAAGGGTGGTGTGCCATTATTTGGACGTGATTGGCTGAGACACAGCTCAACTGGAAAGACATAAAGTCAATGAGACAGGGAAAAAGCCTGGAGGGACATTACATTGATGAAAAACTGAAACAGATACTAGATAAACATGCACAGGTGTTCAAAGATGGCATTGGCACTCTGAAAAATATTAAAGCGCAGATCACACTGGAAGACAATGCAAAGCCAGTGTTTCACAAGGCTCGTCCTGCCCCATTTTATGCTGTACGCCCCAAGGTAGAAGCAGAGCTTCAGCGCTTGGAAGAGCAAGAAATACTCACTAAGATAGAATGGTCAGACTGGGCTACACCAATAGTAACTCAGTTGGCAAGAAAACAAGTGACAGTGTACGACTCTGTAGATTTTAAGGTCTCTGGTGAACCCAGTCCTCCACATAGACCAGTATCCACTTCCACGGATAGAAGATATATTTGCATCAGTGGCAGGTGGCAAGCACTTTTCAAAGATAGACCTTGCCCAAGCATATTTACAGATGAAAGTGGAAGAAGTGTCCAAGAAGTATCTGGTGATCAACACACAAGGGCCCATATCAGTACAACAGGCTTTTACCTTGGCAGCGCTAGTGCCCCAGCAGTATGGTAAAGTGCTATTGACCAGGTGCTGCAAGGCATTCCAGGTATGCAGTGCTTTTTGAACTACATAACCGTTACTGGCGTTGATGAGGAAATACATTTGGCTAACCTAGCAGCAGTATTGGCCAGGTTAGGAAAAATATGGCCTAAGAGCAAACAAAAAGAAATGTGAGTTCTTTCAAGATGCCATTGAGTATTGCGGACACAAGCTCGACAGACATGGACTTCACAAAACCAAGGACAAAATAGAGGCAGTCCTGAATGCACCCAAGCCTGAAAATGTGAGTCAGCTGCGCTCATTCTTGGGCTTAGTTCACCATTATCACAAGTTTTTACTACAAATTTCTCAACCGGCCTTACACCCTCTTAACTGTGGGTTACCTCAGTACTCCCAAACCTCGTGTTCGTGTTTTTCCTAAATGTCTGTTGCCTTGGGACCATCGGCCGGTGTGTCCTACCCCCTCCTGGTCTATGACCGCAGGACTCTCATGGCTCTACGCTACAGTCTGGGCAGACCGGAATGTTATGGAAGAGGGTGCTGCCGCCGTTTCATTTCTGGGATTCCCGGGGGGGGGGGGACAGGTCCTCTCACATACCCGTCTCCCGGGCGCTACTGGGGGAGGGGGGACAGTGGCTACTTCACGCGCCAGTGGTTAAGGCTGGTTGCATTGCGGGGGATCTGCCGGCCTGGGATGCCTGGCCTGCTGCGTCCGGGGGGTGGGGGATGGGGGGGGTGGTGGGGGGGGAACGTGTTGGGGGCTTGGAACTGCGGTTCTTCCCGGCCCGAGCTACCACTCAGGAGGCACGAGGGCATGGGCAAGAGGAGAGGTGGGTATGTGAGAATAATGAATGAGAGTGTGAAAGAGGAAATGTGGGAGGGAGGAACTTGGGCTGAAAGAGGGGAGGAGATGTGGGTAAGTGGTTGGAGGGAAAGGGGGGATGGAGGAAGGAGTGGCATGCTCGTGAGTGTCTAGTAGGGATGGTCATGAGGGGGCTGAAGGAAGTGAAGGAAGGGCGGGAGTGTGATAGGTCAGAGGGATGGGTGGGGCTGGACATGGGGGGGGGGGACTGTATGGGGTATTGGGGGTATAGGGAGGTGGGGGCGTATGTGTGGGGGGGTGGGGAGGGGGTTGGTGCAGTTGTGTGGGGAGTGCATGTGTGTGTTAGAGGGTATGAGGAGGTGGGGGTAGGTGTGGACGGTAGAGGGAGGAGGGAGTGTTGGGGGTGGGAGAGAGGAGTGAGTGTGGGTATGTAAGGTCAGAGAGCGGAGTGGGTGGGTGTATGTGTGTGTGGGGGGGGGTACACGGAGGTGTTGGGTAGGGCTGGGCTGTGTGGGCGGAGGTTCGTATCTCGGTATTCGTGCCGGGCATCTTGGTGTCGGTGCGGGGCGGTGTGGCTGCGGGTTGGTTGGGGGCCGGGCGCTTTGGTGGGGGGTGCTGTTTTGTTTGTGGCTTCCGGGGCTTTTTGTGCGGGGCGGGCGCAGGGGGGATCTGTATCTTGTATGTGGTTGCTCTTGCGGTATTGATGTCTTGGGTGCCTGTGTCTCGAGTGTGGGGGCGGTGACGGTGTATCTTTCAGCCCTAGTGTTGGGGTAGGTGTGTGGGGAGTGTGTGTGTGAGCGTGGTGGCGGGGTAGGGGGTGGTAGAGGTGGTGGCGCCCTGGTGTCAGGTGTATGGGGCAGGGACTTCGGGGTGGGGGGCTGGCCAGCCCTGGGGGGGCGTCGTCTGGGGGGTCCGGTCCTCCTGGGTTTCGGGTTGGGCCGCCCGGTCCGGGGGGGGGGGGTGGCTGCTCCTGGGCGCTTTGGCCCTGGGCCCGGCGCTGTCTCCGCTCCGGGGGACGCCCGGCGCCCGGTGGGGTCAGCAGCTGCTGGTCTTGGTCCGCTGGGGCTTGGCCTCCAGACTGCGGGGGCTCCGGCTGGGGCCGCTTGCCGCTCCGGGGATGCATGTCCGCTCTTGGGGGGGGTGGGATCTGGGCTCTGGGTGGCTGCTGGGGCCTGGGTCGCGAGCCTTGCGGGCTTCCTCCTCCTTGCAGAGACGAGGCTGCATCTGCATGACTGTATCACCACGGAGCACCCTTTATTATGCATGTTGACACTGTGACACTGCTTCCCATTGCGATGACTAGGTTGTACCTCTTCTCTACTTCCCATTGCGCTGACTAGTTGTACCTCTTCTCTACTTCCCATTGCGCTGACTAGGTTGTACCTCTTCTCTACTTCCCATTGCTGATAGTTGTACCTCTTCTCTGCGTAGTTCTGTGTGTTTGTATGATCTGAGGATATTTAAGCCACCTGCAGGTCCTCCTGTAGGGGATTGCTTGTTTTGTTTTCCAACAGAGACCTTGGTTGTTTAGGGATCGCGGTACAGATGTACCAGTGAACTGTGTAAGTGGATTCATGTTTTCTCTCTCTTCTCTTCCTCTTCCTTACTCCTCTCTCTCTGTTTCACTTTCTATCATTACCTCTGTTAACTTTCATTTCTCCCTTGTCAGGCCCAGCAGTATGAAATGGAATGGTGTAATAGACAAATGTTTAAATAAAGAAATAAAATGAATAAACATGATATCAAGTGGAGCCTTATGTTCATAAAGCTCCGCTTGATAAAGCAAAACTGTTCAACAGAATAAAGCAATCAGATTTCCATTCTGCTTGCTTCGATCAGTACTCCTAAACCTCGTGTTCGTGTTTTTCCTGTGTCTGTTGCTGTCTTGGACCATCGGCCGGTGTGCCGACTCCCTCCTGGTCTATGACCGCATGACTCTCATGGCTCTACGCTACAGTCTGGGCAGACCGGGGTGTTATGCAAGAGGGACGCTGCCGCCGCTGCTCTCTGGGATTCCCGACTACCTCCGCTGTCATCCACCACCGCCGAAAAGCAGAAGACGCTCCCGCCGCCGGGGAAGCGCGGTGGTAAGCTGGGGTGAAACTTCGCAGGCTGCTGGTGTGTTCTTCCTTGGACGCCACCGTCGGATCGTGGAGCCCTTTTTTCTGGATCGCTGCTGGCCCCACCTGGATGTTTGCTGTGGGTCCTGCTGAACGGGGGACCCTCAGCCGCCCTCGCCACCTGCGGTCTCGGGGAGCTGATCTGGGAAATCTCCGTGGTGCCTCTTCCTCGGGTTCTCCTGAATTCCGTTGCAGCGCCGGACTCCGGCTCTCGATACATCTGCTTCGTCATCATCAACAATTCATATCTGTCTGATCAATGTTAGATCTCAACTAAACAAGACGTTTATCCTGAAGGAATTCTTCAATTTCAACGGCCTGGATATCATCGCGGTCACTGAGACTTGGAACAATGTTGGTGAGTCCAGCTTTCTCGTTGATGGGGGGTCTCAAAATTCAAGAAATGTTAATTCTCCACGGACATCAGGCCGTGGAGTGCGGGAACAATGTCCACATCCAGAAATTCTTACATGTGCAAGCAATGTCCACTGTCCTCATATAGTAGTTTTGAGTATCACGCTTTTGTCTTTATGTCTTCTCGCCCATTTTTGTGTGTAGTTATTTACTCGCGCGTCCTCCTAAATATAATAATGTCTTCATGGATGAACTCGTTGAACTTTAAAGCATAGTTCTACCCAAATACCTAGGTACTTTATTGCTCGGTGATTTCAACATTCATGTCTGCTGTCCTGACAAACCGTTAGTAAGTGATTTCATTAACCTCATAGACTGTTTTGGCTTCACGCAACATGTGTCTGGCCCTACGCATGTTCTTGGTCATTCACTGGACTTGGTTCTGTCTTATGGCTTAAACATTGCTAACCTTAGGATTGAGGATGCTGTGTTCTCTGATCATTGTCCTGTCCTATTTGACATTTCTGCGAAAGATGATGCTCTAATACCCATCCCTGCCTCTTTGCGTTCTGTTCGTGCATGATTAACCCTTCCACTGCTGCTCATTTTTCCTCTGTTTTTCTGGACTGTGCCATCCCAGATAGTCAGGACCCTGAAGGCCTTAGTTTGTGGTTTCATTCCACTTGTCAAACGATCCTGGACACAGTGGCTCCTTTAAAACGCAGGTCACTTAAAACTAATGCTCAGCCCTGGCTAGATGCCACCACTGTGCCGCCAGGCAGCGGTGCAGGCAGGCAGAGAGAAGGTGGAAGAAGGATGGGCTTCAGGTATCTCTCCAAATTTTGAGGGACTGTTGGTCATGCTATCAGGCAACAGTCAAAGAAGCTAAGTGTAATTACTTATCACAAATTATCTCATCCAACCGCCAAAAGCCTCGAGTCCTGTTTCATACCATTGATGCTGCTCTCAGTCCTCCACATCTCCCAGCTGTTGCCCCTTCTGACCATAGCTGTGATGACTTTTTGAACTTTTTCATCAACAAAATAGCAGCTGTTAGAGCCTCAATATGTGTCCCCCCTTTAGTCTCCCCCTGACTGTGTTAGTCTCCTCTGCAGTCTCTCCCTCTTCTGAAAACTGTGTCTTTTCACATTTTGAGCCGTTAACCTTATTCGCCCTCTGCGACCTTATGGGTTGTTTAAGGTCCTCCGGCTCCTCTGTGGACGCTCTCCCTCCACGTCTGTTTAAAGAGCTCATTTACACACTGGGACCGGTTGTTCTTCACATTGCAAATCGAAGAAGGTCCCTCAGGTGCTGTCCCTCATGGTTTTAAATATGCAGTGGTTTCCCCCTTTACTCAAGAAACCCGGTCTTGATCCCTCCGTGTTGTCCTTTTCTGCCTTAGACCCATCTCTCGGCTCCCATTTGTCTCAAAGATCCTGGAGGAGGCGGTACAGCCCATTTGATGGAGTTTCTAACAAATAATGGTGTTTTTGAGCCTTTTCAATCAGGTTTTAGACCTCTGCACAGTACAGAAACAGCCCTTTTGAGGGTCTTGTAATCATATTCTTTTAGCAGCGGATTCTGGCAGCCATGTTGTTCTGGTCTTACTTTTGATTTAACTGCAGCTTTCGACACAATCGATCAGCTGTCACTCTGCTGACAGGCCGGGAGCACTGGGTGGTAGGCATAAAAGGCGAGGCACTTGAGTGCTTTAGATCATACCTCTCCGATAGGACATTTTCCGTCCGCTACGGTCAGTGCTAATCTCCCCCTGCTTTGTTATCCTGTGGTGTCCCCCCAAAGGGTCCATTCTGGGCTCCCCCCGTTCTTCTCCCCCTCTATCTGCTCCCCTCTGGGGAAAATCTTCCTAGGAAAAAAAAATGCTCATTTCATCTGTATGCCGACGTACACTCAGGTCTACGTCCCGTTAAAACACAACAATGCCTCTGCATTAGCAGGCCTGGTTAGCCTGTCTCGGATGCCAAAATCTGATGTGTCTCAACTTTCTACACTTTAACGAAAATAAAACCGAGGTAGCAATAATGCAAATCAACTGCTCTCAAGCCTTTATCTGTTGATCTAGGTTCTCTGTCCGGTCATTTACATACTGTGGTCACAAATCTTGGTGTTCAGCTGGACAACTTCTTGAATCTAGATAAACAGATAAAAGCCACTGTTAAGGCCAGCTTTTTTCATCTGAGGCGTTTAGCAAAGGCTAAACATTTTTTAGCCCGGTGCGACCTGGAGACAGTCATCCATGCTTTTATAACCAGCCGGATTGATTATTGCAACGCACTACTCTTTGGCGTATCTCAGAAACACCTGTCTCGCCTCCAGTTGGTCCAAAATGCTGCAGCACTGTTGCTGATTGACACCAGGAAGAGAGAGCACATCTCCCCCGTTCTGGCCTCTCTTCACTGGTTGCCTGTAACTTTTAGGGTTCAGTTTAAGATTCTTTTATATGTTTTTAAATCTTTAAATGCCCTAGTCCCCTCCTATCTCTCGGAGCTTCTCCATCCCTCATGTTCCCACTCGCACTCTTCGGTCAGCTGAGTTGCTGTTGTTGGATGTACCGAGGTCTCGACGGAAGATGTGGGGGATAGAGCATTTTCTGTGGCAGGCCCAAAGTCCTAGAACTCGCTGCCATTGCACATCAGACAGGTACTTGCCTCTGGCAGTTTTTAAATCCCTTCTTAAAACTCATCTGTTTGCCCTGGCGTTCCATCCTTCATGAGCCATTTTTTCTAATTTTGTCTGCTGTTTAAAGTCTTATTTTTTCTGATATTTATACTGATTTTATTGTTCATTGTGTTGATTTGTTTTTATGAGTAATATTTGTTTTAATGTTCTCACTGTGAGATTCAATTTCTGTTTTACTTCTGTTCAGCGCTTTGTTATCGGTAGCTGCT